>CM053788.1:281346839-281926839 GCA_028749045.1 Cupressus sempervirens | reverse complement strand
ATAGATCATCTTATTGCGGGAAGGATTTTTTCTTCAGAATTTGGGGAATTTGAGGAGATTGTTTTTGGACTTTGGAAAAGCATAGATGGGAAGGGTAGGTATTAGTTGGAAAGAGAAGTCATTAGTCATTAGCATCCCATTTCCTTTTTCCAGGTTCCTTTGTCTTAAATATTACCCATGCATAAATTATATCTATTTTTGTTTAATTACATTTCTAAACATGAACAATTGACTTTGAAGCTATCTTCTAAAATGATTTTTGGGAAGTGTGGGGGGTTGTTTATTGCGTGTGGGGGGGGGGGAGTGGATTTCCTTCATAATAGAAAGCCTATTATTTTATTTATTTTTTCTCTAAATTATCTACAATTTGGTTGGATGCATAGTCATCCAAAAAAGGGAAGAATCATGTTCCCTCATGTTTTATTGTTGTCTCTAGTTGTCTTGACCCATAAAAATTGCTTCATTGCTAGAAAATCTATGCTCTTGGTGCTTAACCAATAGGTTAAACTAGCATAAGGGTATTTTATTAAGCCCAATCATATGTTTGAATTAGTACCATTCCATTTCACATTTCCTTTTGATTGTAATATGGATAGGGGGTGTGTTTGTCTCTGTTATCTTGATCAATTCCATTGTATGCATAAGTAAGATAGGATGTGAACATAGTTGTATATTCCCTATCATAGTGCTCAATGATTTTGATTTTCCTATTATTGTCATGTTACTGTCTTACCTTCATGTTGGCATGCTATCTAAAGCCATTTCTCTAGGATTTTCCAATTCACATTATCCATCATCTAATGAAGAAAGCTTCACCCTAATCGCCAATCAAATGTTGATTATAATCTTACCCCCATTCCTCACCATGGATGAAAGGTAATATGGTACTTTGAATGTATTTGTTTATCTTAGTACCAAAAAAATAATAGCAACTTGGTTTGATGGTTTCTAAGAATGAAAGAGGGATCTATTCCCTTTTTCATACACCTATGCATATTGATATCCTTGTAGGTTAAAGCCTCATTGTCTTTTTATCCTTGAAATGGTTTTAAGTCATATATCTTTAACTTCTCTATATACTAGAATTTCTCTCTAGTTCCCAACTAATTTCCAATTGACCTTTCCCTAGAGAAATTTGATTGAAGCGTTTATTTAATTATTTTAATGAAGTTCAAATAGTTAAATTTTAGATTGATAAAAACTTAACTAAAACCATGGTTTCCTTTAAGAATAGTTTTGGTTAGATGTGATACTAAATCCTTAGTTTTTTGTTCTACAATTAAAACTATGGTTAAAGAAATATTGGACTTCATAATTTCAAGTCTGGCTATAATCTGTAAGTAATTACTAGAGTTAATACTAGATTCTTGGCAAATTTTATCATGTTAAGTTATGTATTTCTGGGTGAAAATTATTATTATTTTATTTTACCACTTTTGCTTCCATAAAAATGAGTAGTATGATGTTGTAATATTGAATTGAATAATGGTTACAGGTTAAACGTTGCATATTGCATAAGGATAAAAGTTGTGCATTATGTTATACCTAAGATTGATTCAATTATTTGAAGTTTTCTTAAAGTCTTTATATTTTTTGGAAACTACAACTATTATGTTGTCATTAATGTCAAACCTTATTGGTGAGATAGTTGTTGCCCGAGTAAAGAGTCATATCAGGATGATTGATGAAAAGGATTTGAGAAGAAGAGATAATAAGAAGACTTGGTGGAAAGGTTGAGTTATGTGGAAATTATAATGGGCACTTGATCAATTGGATTTTGACAAGACTTCTTTAATCATAACACTAAGTGTTGAAGATGGTTGTGTTGAAGCCTAGAAGAGATGATCATCAAGGAAGGACCAACTTCGTAGGTTAAAGCGAGCGTCAAAGTAGAACATTAAGGAATTTATAGTTGAAAATGAGTTGTGCTAGTATTGACTGAGTGAAAAATAGAAGTCAATAAAATATAATGTCAACTGAGCACTAGTAAAGATGGAGTATCAAAAAAAATTAGACTGAGTCAAGACAGTGGAAGTCAAGGAACACAGGTTTGTTCGAGTGTCAACATTTATTATTTTGTGAAGGAATTGAGATTCCCAATTGATATAGTTGAATTTTTAGATTGGTAAAAGAATGTGAGGGATAAGTATTGATGAATTGGAGAATTCAATGCAAGAGAAACCATGTTTGAGCATTTCTAGACATGGATTCAAAGAGAAGTTTTGAGAAGTATCTAGAAGGGGAAAGGAGAAACAAAAAGATGGAAGGATTTAATGATTTTGACCTAACCCTAAGATGAATGGTGATGTTTAAGAGGGAAAATGTCAAAGTTACCTATTTAAGAAAGCATAAGGATTAACCTAGTGAGGTTAGCAGTTGCTAATTTTATTGACTAGGGAACTAGAGCAGAAGGTTGTGAAGGAGCAGAGCAGAGGTCAAAGGTGTTTGCTTGAAGGATTTTTCAAGCTAATTCGATATTGGAAATAGATACATGAATGGAATTTATTTAGTGAATTAGCTAATGAGCTACATTGTGACCTATATTTGCAAAGTGAGTTCTATTGATCAGATCAACCTAATGTTACTTTCTAAGCATTGTATCAGTTAGAATCCTTTAATCAAGATTGAACTAATAGTCATTTATAAATCCTTTAATCAAGGTTAAATTCTAATGGAATGTTCTTAACTCCTCTAACAAGGCCACTCCTAATAGGGTGATTAAATCCTTTAATAGGGTCACACCTAACAGTGTGTATTGTAACCCTTAACAAGGTTGTCTCTTAATAGAGATCACTTGAGAAGAGTAAAAAATTGATAGGATGTCAGTGGTGGTTTTTCTCAAATTGGGTTTCCATGTTAAATCCTAGTGTCTTACTTGTGTGGATATTATTTGAGATGTTTTATTTTTTAATGTTTTATATTCTGCAAGTTAGTGATTATTGGGATAGTGGAGTACAAGTTTATGTTACTGATAAATTAATTTAGAGATTGAGCTACTTAATTAATAGATCTAAGTTTTTTGAAGTATTCAAAAGTTTAATTGATACACCTAGACCTAAGGATAACTAATTCACACTCCCCCCCACCCCCCTCTCATCTATTCTAAATCATTCTAACTATTGGTATTAAAGCTTGTGTGATTGTGAAGAAATGTTTGAAAGGACTTAAAGCCAAAGATCAAGATGTAGAGAAAGGAGGTACCCAAGCTGAACAAGGAAAATTTCCTTGAATGGAAAAGTCTGATAAAGCTTCACATTGTTGGAATTGGAGATTGAAAAAAGTACTACTTGGATCATGAGTACATAGCAATACATGCACCTATGATAGCCTAGTAGATAAATGAGAAATAAGAGCACAATCATGCAATGTTGAAGATTGCATCTACCCTAAGCTACTTAGAATTTGATGACATAAAGGATTGTAACACCACAAAGAAGATGTGGGAAAAGATGGAAAAGATCCATGGAGGAGAAAAAAATTGTACTAAGAGCCAAATCAGAAAGATTGAGAGGAAATTTTGATGACATGAAGATGGTAGAAGGTGAGAACATTGCTCAATATGTTGGAAGAATCAAAGAAGTTGAATGCAATCAAAGGATCTGATGGAAATATTACTAATGAGGCCATGATCAACAAGGTATTGAGAACCCTACTTCTTATTTATGCTATTGGAGCTTCTCCAATACAAGAACTAAGATGTACTCCTGGTAATGATCTATCCTTGGATAGTTTGGTTGGTAGACTTACTACTTTTGAATTTTCAAATTTTTATATTTTTACTGCCCCTGCTATTGAATATACTTTCAAATCACAATTGGTTTTACAAAAGTCTAAGAAGAAGAAAGGAAAGTATGAGGATGGTGAGAATTAATTTTCTTGATGATCATCTTGAGGATCTTGAAGCATTAATGGCTAGGAGACTACCAAGAGGCAAAGGAAAATTCATAGGTAAACTTCCTATAATTTGTTTTTCATGCAATAAAGTTGGTCATATTGTTGCACAATGTCCTAACAGGGGTGGCAATGATGAAAGGAAAGACTAAAAGTTTAAAGGAAGAAGAGATGGAAGAGACAAAAAAGGATACAAAGAGTACAAGGGAGAAGGTAAGAAGTCTTGTTACATTACTAAAAAAGAAACTGATGATGATTCTGATAGTCATGACGAAGAAGTTGTTTATGTTGCTATGAAAGATGATTCTAATGAAGATAAGAAAATTGCACTTATTTTATATGTTGGTAAAGGTAATAGATGGATAATTTATAGTGGTTGATCACATCACACGACTGGTGATAAAAGTAAGTTTGAAACCTTAGAACATTATAAAGAAGGTAGTGGTAAGCTTGGTAATGATGCACCATATCTTTTGAAAGGTAAAATATCAATAAGATTGACTGATAATATTAGATGTGATAATGCTTAGTGGATTGAAGGACTTAAATGCAATTTGTTGAGTGTGGCATGGTTGAATAGTTCAGGCTACAAAGTTGAATTTCAGCACAAGAAGGCTATGATCTACAATGGATTTGATGAATTGAAACCTTGGAACATTATAAAGGAGGCAGTGTTAAGTTTGGTAAAGATAAACCACATCTTTTAAAAGGTAAAAGATCAATAAGACTGACTGATAAGATCAGATGTGATAATGCTTATTGGGTTGAAGGACTTAACTACAATTTGTTGAGTGTGGCACAATTGAATAGTTCAGGCTAAAAATTTGAATTTCAGCAAAGAAGGCTAAGGTCTACAATGGATTTGGTGAATTTATTGGAAGTGGAGACCAAACAAGAGGTAACTTGATCAATTTAGACCTATCTAATGATACATGCTTGTTTTCACAATGTGATGACATATGGTTATGGCATAAGAGCATATGTTATGTGAGTTTTGATAATTTGGTAAGTATTAGTAATATGAAAAGAGTAAAAGGATTACCAAGATTGAAGAAACCTGATAATGTGATGTGTAACAATGTCAATTTGAAAAAATGACAAAGTCTAGTTTCAAGAGCAAGACCTATACTTCTAAAGTTATTTTAGAGTTGGTTCATACTAACCTTTCTGAACCTATTGGAGTGCAAAGTTATTGTAGTACAAATACATTACTTTATTTATTGATGGCTACTCTAGAATGATGATTTTGATTTTTCTTAAAGAAAAATATGATGCATTTCAAATGTTTAAGTAGTATTTGGCTAGAGTTGAAAAGGAAATGGGTAAAAGTTTGAAGTGTCTAAGATCTTATAGAGGAGGTGAATTCATATCCAGGGAATTCAAAAATATTTGTAATGAAAACATTAGCAGTCAATATATTTTGACCTCAAAGTTGTCATGAGACAAGATCTAATAGGGTACAATAGTGCAAAACAAAGAAGTAGTATGTTAGATCTTAGGGCTTCATTGTCAGTTTCAGTCAATTTTTAAGGCCAATAAGAGGACCTCTTGTTAGGAAAATCATAGTTTGCATGAACATGTAAAATTGAGTTTTAATTGATATTTCAATGATGGATTTTGATTTTTATTAGTACTAGGTGTTCAATGAATCAATCTAATGGGTCAAACATTTTAGTTTTAAGTATTTTTTTAGCCGGACCCACTTTAGGGCTCAACTGATCCCATCATATCAATGTATTATTGTGGATAGTAAGAGTGTCCTAAGGGATCTAAGTGATTGTGATCATTAAGGTTTTAGTCTTCCTATATTTACAAATTGAATCCAAATGGGTAAGAAGAACTATACACATTTTGAAATAAAAAAGGGGGGAGAATGATAAATGTTTCCTTATGATGCCCAAAAGATTCTTAGTGCTTATAATCTTTTAAAAAGTTCAATATGGTCATATTTTTGTTTAGAAGTCAAATGGTGGAATATGTTGGTTTAATAGGTGATGAAAAATTCACAGTGGAAGCAAATTTGAAGGGAACAAGTTTAAAGGCCCTCCTTTTTTCAATTTTTCTTTTCCTATTGTGTTTGTGAACACATGAGAAGGCTATTATCTATAACCAAGTGGAAGAGGATATTTTTAATGAAGTGAACATCATCTAAATGTTTTGATTGTTGTCATTGCAAGAGGTGATAAAGGGCTCGCCCTATAGTTCCTCTATCTAGATGCACTAGGGATACAATTTGTATCTCTGACAGTAAAAGAAAACCTATCAAATTGATCAATGTTTCTTCCTAAAGGCAATGGAGGGTGTAAATGACATAATGCTTGCATAATGGTGTGACAAGTAGTAGCAAGACTCATCTAGTGTGATCTTCATTGAATGGACATAAATTAAGTGACATGGGCACTTAAGAAATCATCTATCATGAGGCAATACAAAATGTCTTAAGTCTACATTTTGCAAACAAGAGCAAGCCCACCCATCTTCAAAGATTGGAGTGACAGTGAGAGAGCTTATAATATAGTTTGAGTTGTAAAAGGAAGAGGTTTTGGCATTCAAAATAGTCAAAGAAAGTCAAATATGTTGAGTTGGGGGTATGTTGTGATTATGCAAAGGAATTATTATTTTTTCATAGGACTATTTAGAAAAGGGATTCAATATGCACTAGAGTTTCATGAAGGTAGATGATCACGACACAGGATTGAAGATGGAGCATCCCATGAATAGGTCATGGCAAGAGGGAAAAGCTCCATGGTGGTGAAGGAGGGAGTAGAGCCTCTATGTGCCTCATTTTCATTTTAAACCATCACATTTCAAACTAGAAATAACATATTTCTAGTTTCAAACTACCCCACTATAACACTAAAATTTTGATAGCATAGTTGAGTCTACATCAACACATTGAAGGGAGATGCCATTAGCAACACTATAGGAGCTTTACTTCATGGCATCAAAGGCAAGAGTTTCATGGTAGTAGAGGGAGCATCGAACTCGTGATTGATGGAAAAATGGCCAAGCAAAATTGTAAAGAGGCCCACAACAATATGAAAAGGAGGAAAGCACATAGATGTTTATCCCACATTCATTTTTGTTTTTTAAATACTCTTCCACACACATTACAAGTTATCTTTAAGACATCTAGCTTTTGGAACCTCAACCTTGCTCATGGGGCCAATAGCCAACTAGATCACACCATAACCAAAATTTGACCAAATACATGCAAACCAAAGTGATGACATGGACCTATGGATGAACTAGAAGCAAACACATGGCAGCCAACTGGGTGAACCAAACAAGGACACTTGTAATGAATTTTGAAGTCTGAGATGATATGGCAGGCCCAAGATGGATGCTCCAAATTTTGTCATGTGGTGAGATCTGACAGTTGGTGCTTCCCCACATTACAAAGATGCACAAAAGTTAAGAAATGTGGGGAAGCACCTAATTACCATGTGTTAGTAGGCCCTGATTGGTGATGACATAGTAGGGTAAACTTCTGACCAATAAGAGATTGCCATGTGGCAGTGACATGGTGAGGGGCCATCAAAGTGATGATGTAGCATAATTAAACAATAAGAGATCCAATGAAACACTGTAATGCGGTATACCAGTGAACCAATCAGAGGGTGTAGGTGATTGACCAATGGTAAGGCAACACATGTTAGCCTGGTCAAACTTGAGTTGATTGGAATAGAAAATAGGAGGGGAAAATAAAAGGTTCAAAATCAAATATTTTATTCTTTTTCTCAAAAGAGGCATGTACAAACAGGGATTTTAAATCAATAGGGGATATATAGTAAATTTTGAACTTTAGAATATGATTAATTTTTTGCAAAAGGAAGTGCAAACTAGAAAGCCATACCAGAAGCCTATTTTTTAATTTGATCCTATGGGCATTCCTGATAAGAAAATATAGCACTATTATATATTGTCAAAATTGGGAGAGAATGAACTTTCCATATTTGGAGTTTATTTTTGCACAGGAAGTAGTGTGTTCAAGATATGCAAGGTTTTGTACCAAATTTTGATTTTTCAACCTTGTTTAGTTGGGGCAGTTCATATTTGATTTTTGATGAAATGTTGAACTCGATGAATATCAGAGATAGTAAGAATGCAGTTGAGAATGGGTATGCTCACTTCCAATTAGTTAGTTAAATGAAGATATTATCAACATTTTAAATGCATATCTAATATTTTAGTAGAACAAGGGTTTCTCATCAGTTAGAGGAGTTATTTTTAGTTTGTAACAGAACAATGATGAGAATCATATCACTTCCAGACTAGATCTGGGATTTCATTCCTTTCCTATATCTTTTTCTTTCTAATTCATTATAAGGGTTTCAATTTTTTATATGTTCTAGTTCTTGATGTGAGACCAGTTGGTTCCAGTTTTGGACATTTTTCACTACTGTGATACCACATTCTTCAATATTTTCTCTTGTAATGAATAGCAAGTACTATGAATACAGATAGTTTTGATCTGTTAGGTAATTTTATGATTTAATTTCATACATCTTATTGTATTTGTTTAAAGGAAATAAATAAAAGTGCAGCAACAAGTTCATCTTCTATCTGAGTTTTGTCACATGTTCAGGCTATTTGTGATCTTTTGTGATATATGTACAAGGTGCATATTGTCTAGTTACAATTTGTTTCAGATCATATATGTTGATATTATTTTCTTGTGATTCAAGGAGTCATGTAAATGCTTATTTTATCATCATAGGGTTGCAAATCTCATGAAGGGATAGGTTGAGTATGAGGCTCAAAAAGATGTAGATGTCTAATTCACAAAGTGAATGGATAGATCAGGAAGTCCTGGTGTATAGGATATGTCAATGACTTTCAGGGATGTGTGTTAGGGGTTTGTAGGATTTCCCAATAGATAAGGCACTGATTAGCTATAGGATCAAAGTGTTATGTTGTTCATGTCTTGGTTTTTCTGAAATCAGCATCATTAATCATCCTTTTCCCTTTCCTTGTAAGAGCTAAAAGGATGCCCTCACTTAGCTTATCAATTTCTTAGGTCATTTTATCAGCTATTTCATGTCTATGATCTTTGCATAAGTATATAAAATATAAGGTTTCTAATATGCTTTGTTTTAGATTCAGTTATATGCTTTTTGGAGTACTAGTACCATGTGAAGAATTTAATAGGTCCACCCACCTAGGTTTTGTAGAGCCTGAAGTAGAAGAAGGGTCTAGCCTTATAGTTGGCCTAGTGTCTGAAAGGATATGTTGTAGATGGGAAGTATCTACCCCTAGATGTATTATGTTCTCATTGAGGTAATTTGAAACCAGGACATTTCAAAACACCAACAATATCAATCATGTAGTGTTCTAGGACATTAATGATGGAGAAGAATGTTGCACCTAAGTACTAGAGAGAAGTTGTAAGTATTAAAATTTATACCTTGAATAAAGTACAAATCAGGAAAGGTACAAATCTCACACCTTTTGAATTATGGTATGGATATGAACCTAACTAAAATATTTCAAAGTTTTTGGAAGAAAATGCTATATACTGAAAGACAATAGACTTGGAAAACTTGATGCAAAAAGTGATGAAAGTATATTCCTATGATATTCTACTAAGAGCAAAGCATACAAGTATTTGAATTCTAACACTAAAAAAGTTGTGGAAAGCAGAAATGTGAAGTTGATAAATATGTAGACAAAAATTAAGTTGAATGAACATTACAAAAGTTTCATATACATTGATGAAGATGAGCCCAACACCTTACCTAAACCTGAGAAGAATGTTGTTGATTAATAGCAGCCAGTTGATACCAAGTTACAACAATAGCATGTCGAGCATCAAGAACAGTATGTTGAGCATCATTAGGTGATTTCCAAACAACTAGAAGAACAAGATTAGATACATGAAGTGCTACTTGAAGTTAATCTATAATATGAACCTAAAGAAGAAGTCGAAAGACTTGAGCCTACATTAGCAAAATATGTGAGAAGACACCATGTACTTGATGAAATCATTAGAGACAAATATTCAAGAGTGATACAAGAAAAAGAATAAGGAGTGATACATGCCTACCATGTGAATTTGAGCCTAAACTAGTGAAGGATACTTTGGATTCAAGCAATGAATGAAGAGATTGAGAAGATAGAGAAGAACAAAACCTAGTCACTGGTACCTAGACCAAAAGACAAGAATGTTATTCATATAAGTGGGTATTTAGAAGCATGCTAAATGAGAAAGGTGAAGTAATAAGAAATAAATAAATATTAATTTGGAAGGGATATGCACAATATGAAGGAATTGATTATGGTTTTACATTTGCCTCTATATTGGCGCAGATTAGGATGGAAATGTTGATGACAAAAAGAGTACAAGTGGTGGAACTTTCTTTCTAGGAAATAGATTAGTTTTAGGGACAAACAAGAAGCAAAACTATTTTCCCAATATACACATAATCTTAATATGTAGCTACATCAGTTAATTGTTCTTACATACTATGGATCTTTTGACATTAAGGTCAATTTTTCTATTTGTGACTCAACACTTAGTCAAATGGTGTCTCAGTTGCTACCGAGCTAAATAGAAAAAATTTAGTTCATGCCAAGCTACACAACATCTACCAAACATTAGACATAGTTTACAATATATCTCAAGTGTAGCAGTGTCTACCAAGCTAGTTAGTGGATGTGATGAAGACTCTAGTGTTAACTGAGCTCTATAGTGTTAACCAAGCTCTACAATGTCTACCAAGTTCGTACTGTTAACTCAGTGAATCTAGTGTTAATCAAGAAATCCAATGTTAAATGAGTTATTCAGTGGCTACTAAGTTTCTTAGTGTCCACTGAGTCACACTTATTGATTATTTTAAACAAAATCATTGAATTTTCCAGTGAGTATAATTTCACTAATGCATGCAATTTATGTAAATCACACTAAGTTTCCATTTTTTCTTTTTTTAATGTTTAACATAACATCATCATTCTTTCTAAGAAAATTACTCCTTGATGAGACTAACATTACCCCTTTTCTTTCAAGAAATGGAAAGATTAAATGATCATAGATATCATTGCTCCATTTAGCATAGAATACAATATTTGTTTTGTAATGCATCCCACCCCTAACAAGACTTGTTGGTTTGGCTTGGTTGTATAGACTACTTTTCATCCCCCTTGTTAACTTCTACTATAAAAGAAAACATTGAATGACATAATTGAAGCACTCACACATGCACAAGCACATGATAAAGATATTGTAGGGAAGCTAAGATAAGATGGATTAATATGGATAGATCATAATTCTAAAACATGTTATTGTATCAGTCAATACCAAAATTTTGGGTCTTGGCTTCCAAAAATGGAGCTTTTAAGGATTGGTGGCACTCTATCCTTCTTTCCAAAAGACCTTCTCTTATCCCCCTTCAACCTCTATGTCCACTCTTCTGGAAATCTCCACAATCCTACTATCTTGGAGCTCTACAATATCAAATTTCACTAGCCAAGCATGCTTTGGCTCGAATAGGGCAAGATCTCAAAATTGCTTCCCATGATTTTGAGGGCCCTTCCTTTTGCCAAGAGGAGGTACATAGAGTACACTCACTATCCCCAAGAGGCTGTACTATTTCTACTGTGGTATAGTGAGTTATATTATTTCTAATGCCAAATGCCTAATTTAGGACAACAGACTGGCAATAAAGAAAAGAATTTACAAACAATGAAAAATGAAACAAACACACCTACTTTACTGAACCAAAAATCTCCTAAAGTAGTATAACTACAACACTAAGTGATACAAAAATCAAACTAACTCTCAAAAGTTTCCTTACTCTCAAATTTTCCTTCTTACAGTCCAAAAACTAACATTCCAATATACAGTTTGTACATTGACACAACCAACTAGAAACTTTAGGGTTTTAAAAGGTTAAATAGGTCCTCTTAGGTCTTTATCCTTCCCATTTAGGGCTTCCATTTGCATCCTTCATGAAGCTAGAAGAAGTTGGATGCTTGGTTGGTTAATTGCATAGAGTGTTTATATTTCTACTATGAAATAGTCCAGAATATTTAAACCAATCCCTTTTGGAGATACAAATTTGTTAAGCATCACAACTCGAGATTGATGAGATAGAGCTTTCTAGTAATGTCTTAAGAGGATCTAAATGTTATTTGAGGGCCTATCGCACTGCTAAAATACATATCATCCCATGTTGTGCTAAAAATTATAAGAAAAGTTCATAAAGAGAATTGGAAGTTGCTACAAAATGGGAGGAATCGTAAAAGTGGATGCACTTTGTAAGAGAATCTGCCTAAATCTTTTCCACTTTTTAAATCTTCAAGTGTATAAAAGTTTTCCATTCTCTTTTCCAATAGTACAAATCTAATAGATTTTTTCAGTATAATAAAGAGTGTCTCTTAGTATAGAAAATTAAGATACTCTCTCAAGTAGTAGATTGGTTTGACTATATGGTTGATGTGTATGTGTATGGGATTGTGCAAATCCTATTTGGCATTTTCTTGATTATATGTTGTAGAAAGCTACCTAAAGTTCAAAGCCACACTATATGAAGGTAGACTACTTGATGTTGCAGACTTTTCGCCATATAAATTACTTAAATGTGTAGGTCACATTCACATGTACCACTTCAGAGTATCATTGTGCATGTATTACATATAAAACAATAATGAATACTTGAAAATACATATGAAACAATAAAAAATAATATGACTTGATAGTATAATGTATGCCTTGATGGGTAATGGAGTACTTGAAGAAGTTTGTAAATCTTCTCAAAAATGGGTGAAGGGGAGGGACATCAGTGACATGCTACTTAAAATCTCTTCCCCAAATTTGTTAGACTCTAAAGATATTTACTTGGTAGATAGATTATTGTAGAGAGCTTGCTACTTTGAGAAAATTTAATATCAATTTCTCTAAGAAAAGTGGGGTGGAGTCCAAACAATGTAGCATAATTCTTCAACATTGATTACAATCCTATTAGGAGGCGCAGCGAGAGTGCTCATTTTCCTTAGTGTGTTGACAGCTCCCCACCCTACCTCATTTTTGGATAGCTATTTTAACTATCAGAGGTGTGGGATGTATCCTATATTAAACATCTATTTTAGTTCTAAATGAGATGTGTCAATAATAAGTTCACTACTAGAAAAATATAGGATACATTAGAATCATCTAAAGAATGCAGGAAATATGTAAACCATAGTACCTTGCACCCTTGCGGCCCCACATCATTCACCAAAATGGTTTTGGCACCTTTTGAATGTAAGTCCTAAAAAACAAACAATTTCAAATGCTCATAGGATTAGCTTTGGCTTTGTCAGTAATGAATGCTAATTAGTAATTAATTAACTAACCTATTAAGAATGACATAATTATATTGGCAATTATGAAATCAGATGGGAATGTTATATGAATGCTTTACCTCTATATTATAGTATGGTTATTAATTTATTAAACTAAAGACATAGAATTAGCACAACTAGTTATTTGTCTAGCAAGGGCTATCTTGTAGGTCAACATGTGTGACATAGATAGTATAAATTGACCAAAAGAGGACAACAACATTAATAATGACTTGCATATTGAAACTGCTACAAGATTAAAGAAAATATGGCCTACTTTACTCATATTTAAGTTAAGATATCTAACTTCAAGTTTTAAAGCATAAGAGAGCAAACATTAAACTGGAGGGAACTATCTTGTATCTGGCTAGAAAAATAGAGAGTGGTGAGAATCAAAGTCTTCAATTAGAATGCATTTTTTGTACTGTAGAATTATATCACTGATGACGGGCCACACCAGTCTACCAACTCACAACCAAGAATGCAACAATATAGAGACCAAGAAAAAAATTCTTCACAAATAATTTTATTATACTTGAAAAATCCTTACAACACCTACAAGATGATATGACTTCTTCAACATAAGAGAAATCCTAAATAAGAGTCTTCACACCAAGAGCTTCACCAAGAACTTCTACTTGAAGAGCTACACCTTTAGAGTTTACACACCTTGAAGTCTTCATGCCTCCTAGCTTCTATTTCTTGAACTTGATTACAAATGATAATAAGCCTTGCTTAAATAGGCACTTCTAACCCAAGACATTACAAACACAACCAATGTGGGATAAAAGGTAAATATAACTACCTTTAAATAAATATTAAATTCCCACCCAAATACAACTAAGCACCCAACAAATACTAAATACATGATTTATCCAAAACCTTCTAGAATTTTCACCTACACACCTCGATTAATGGAATGACAACTATTTTTCTTATTTTTCTATTTACGCCACCTACGCACCTTGAAAATAGAAATTCCTCTTTTCCCTTTTTTTCCTATTTTCTATTTTTAATTATTTTTCTTCCTATTTTCGTGACTTTCTCTCTCCTCCACAATTTTTTTTTTTTTTTAAAAAAAAAATTACATTCAACATGTCTCCCCTTTATTTTGGATGCAAGATGCTCCTGCATCAGACTCCCCAGGTCTGAAAAGATGTTCTAATAGCTGGAAGAACATCTTTCGGGATTCAACACATAAATCCCAAACTGGTTCTTCACATATATGTCCTCCAAATCTTCAACTTGCACACTCTTTCCCTTGTTTTTCTTCTTCTCCTTTACATCCACCACAGGTGTTCCATAGGTCTGCTTCCCATGCTGATTTTCAATCTTCTCAAAATCTGCCAACTCAACTCGACTGCCAACACTCAGGTTTCTCCTACCAAGCACTTCATTCTGCAAAGGAATCAAGGAAAACTTCCTACCACCTTTCTCAATAGTAAACGCATTCCTAACACAATCATGCATAGCCCTGCAATCATACTACCAAGGTCTACCAAGTAACACATGACAACTATTCATATCCACAATATCACACAATACTTGATCCTTATACTGCCCAATCTGAAAATCAACAAGACATTGCTCTCTCACTTCCAAAGCATGCTCACCTCGCAACCAGCCAATTCTATAAGGACAAGGATGTCTCAATCTCTTCAAACCAAGTTTTTGAACCATCTCCTCAGCAACAAGGTTATCAGTACTACCACCATCTATAATCACCTTGCAAACTTTCCCACCAGACTTACAACAAGTTTTGAACAAACTAGTCCTCTGACAAGAATCCAATGTCTTCTTACCCATTAGTACTCGCCGAGCCAAAAAACTTTCTCCTTCCTCAGGCTGATTTTCTTGGACTTCAACCTCATTCACAATAGTAGTTGTCCTACCAATAGAAAATTCAAAAGATCTATGCCCTTCTTGACCACACTTGAAACAATTACCTCTGAATACACCTCCACCTGTCCTTCTTCTTTGTTCCATAGGTTTTGGTTTGCCTTCTACTTTTGGTTTAGCTTTTGCCAAACTATCATGCTTCTCCTTCCCTTAGGAACTACCTTGATTCTTCCTCTTTAGCTTCTCCTCTGCTCTCAAATCATACTAATAAGCATCCTCAACTGTGGAAATATTCAGCATACCAACCTCATCCTGAATATTGAATCTCAAACCATTAATATACTGTGCTACCTTCTCCTTTGACAATTCTCTATGCCCAGACCGAATAGTCAACTTGTAGAACTCCTCAGTGTAATCCTTCACAGTCATATCCTTCTGTTTTAGATTCTACAACCTCTTAAACAATTCAAGTTCATAATTAGCTGGAATGAACTTTGCCTTTAACTTAGTCACCATCAATTTCCATCTAGTGATCTTCATTTCACCTTCCTCTTCTCTATCTCTTTGCAGTTCCTTCCACCAAAGAGCGGCATGTCCCTTCAACTTAGTTTGTGCCAACCTTACTCTCAATGGATCTTCAATACCCTCAAGCTCAAAGTAGTCCTCTAATTCACCAATCTAATCAATCAGGTCTTCAAGATTCAAAGTACCTAAAAAATTAGAAACCTTCATCTTATGCTTCAACTTCAACTGAGATCCAGGTCGAGCAAACTGACTAGCCCTAATTCCAATAGGTCTCTCCTCATGATCACCTCTATCCTCACTAGCAGCTTCAAAGTCTTCGGCAACTTCATCATATCTATCTTCAGTACCCACATGCCTAGGTACACCACCCAAAGCACTCACAATTTCAGCAATCATGTCACTCTTCATCAATGTAATCTCTGATTTGAGCTTTGCTCTTATCTTCTCTAAGATTCTTTCTTCCATAGCTTCACTAAGGTCATCATTTTCCTTAGGGTCCAATCTTCTTGGAGGCATCTTCCAAAAATTTAGCAAACCCTAAGCAAAAATATCCACCAATCTAAAAGATCAATTAGGCACAAGATCAACCTTCTTTGCAAATCCTGGTGTAAACTACCTCACGTTCGGTGATCTATCCACACACTCAGGAACTCCCGCTCTGATAAACTTCACCCAACCAAGGTCCTAGTACAAACTGCCTCACACTTCGGTGATCTGCTTGTACACTCAGGAACTCCTGCTCTGATACCACTGATGACGGGCCACACCACTCTACCAACTCACAACCAAGAATGCAACAATATAGATACCAAGAAAAAAATGCTTCACAAATAATTTTATTATACTTGAAAAATCCTTACAACACCTACAAGATGATATGACTTCTTCAACATAAGAGAAATCCTAAATAAGAGTCTTCACACCAAGAGCTTCACCAAGAACTTCTACTTGAAGAGCTACACCTTAGAGTTTTCACACCTTGAAGTCTTCACACCTTCTAGCTTCTACTTCTCGAGCTTCTATTTCTTGAACTTGATTACAAATGATAATAAGCCTTGCTTAAATAGGCACTTCTAACCCAAGACATTACAAACACAACCAATGTGGGATAAAAGGTAAATACAACTACCTTTAAATAAATATTAAATTCCCACCCAAATACAACTAAGCACCCAACAAATACTAATATTTACGCCACCTACGCACCTTGAAAATAGAAATTTCTCTTTTCCCTTTTTTTCCTATTTTCTATTTTTAATTATTTTTCTTCCTATTTCCGTCACTTTCTCTCTCCTCCACAAATTTTTTTTTTTTTTTTAAATTTTACATTCAACATGTCTCCCCTTTATTTTGGATGCAAGATGCTCCTGCATCAATCACTAAGGAAGAAGAAGGTATCCAATAGTTGATGAGAAATTGTTATCAGCAACAACTCTGCTTTTAAAAAAATTAGAAGATTCCCCTATTTCAAATCGTAGGAGAACCAATGAAAGGAAGGACAGAACCTGATTAATCAATAAGAAGTTAGTAATAGAGTTTTGACTTTTGTTCATACAAGAGGATGTCCTATAAGATACTTTTTCCTAATGATTGGCTTGCAAGGAAAGTGGGAATATAGTGTGAACAAATACAATGACTTAAAACATAGAGACACTTGAAGATAAGCACTACAAACAACAATATAGTCTCAAATAAAAAATTTATATACCATATGGAGATGACTCAATGATGGGGAAGGTTCATATCTAAAATTAACTTGGATCTAGGAATGTTGTGTCACCCTAATAAATTCAGGTTACATCTTGAAATTCATTAGGAACTGAGCTTCACATCTTTATCAATCTTGATCATACACTCATAAATCTTCAATACTAGATTATAAACCAATAAAAATTCAACTAGATATACAATAACTATACATCATTTTCATATTATAAACAACTACCATATAATCGTTCAATTCATGTAAAAAGAAGCTACACTTTGAGATGATCTAAAATAGTAAAAATAGTGAGTTGGTGTGCAACCTCTAAGCTTGGGCATTATAGATTAAGAGATTCATCCAAGAACTTGGAATTTGAGGATATTAATGAAGGTAAATGTCTTGTAACACTAAAACCTATTAACAAAATGGGTGAAGGTAAGGGAGGGAAATACCAAACTCCATTTTAAGGGGGTTCTACAAATGTAGGATCCTTTCTCCAACCTAATTTCCACTTCCTGCAAGGACAAATACAACAATAGATGGCCACAGAAGCTACTAAGTGCCCACTACTAGAGCTTGATCCACATAAACATTGGACTCTCTTAATCTATGAAAACAAATGATGGCTGCACTAGTGAGTAGAGTCCTCAACACCTTCAAGATGCTCAATCTGAAACTAGGCGAGGAGACAATTTGCACTGGTTGGGAGAAGATGGTTCTAGAGAGCTCAGCAACAAACATGAATGTGCCAAAACTAAAACCCAATTTTATGCAATGTAATTTTCTATGAATACTTCCTAATTTGCTTCCTATGAAACCCAATTTGGTAGAAGTTTTGACCAAATTGGGAAACCCTAATTTGGTCAAAATTTTGACCAAATCAAGCTTCTTCTTTTTTTTTTTAATAATTCATAGGCCAATATTTACATTGGTTAAAAATTTAGGTAGAAAAACAAGTGCTAATGTACTAGTGTAACCATCAGAATGTGTGTTTTAATATTTGGATTTAATTTTATTATGCTTATTCACATAAATATTTCTACATCACAACTAATGTGTTAGGGAAGAAGCTAAAGGATGGTTGACAACATTCAAGGGGGAATGTTAGGGCCTAGCTGTGGTGGAAGAATCATAATGGTACCAGGAGACACGACTACTACAAAGGAGGAGCCATTATTTTGGGAATGCAGGAATGAAGTGTTGTTATATTTCCTTTGCATTTATTATTATGTTGAATTGGTTTTCTAGACTTTATTACCTATACTGTGAGCTGTTATATTTCCTTCTTCTTCTCTGGTGGATTTGTAGTTGGTTTTTTTTCTTTCCTATTTTAGAATAAGTGTTGATCCTCTATTTATAGGTATTGGATCGATACTTTTTTTGGTTAGAGAAAAGTTTATGGAAAAACATTGTTGACTCTCGTAGTGAGTTGTTTTATAGTTTTATGTATTGTTCTTATGTAAGGAACTTTGGAATATAATGAAGTAATCATTGGTTTACATTCTATGTTAGTAGATTAGAAAAATCCAACCAAGGGGGACCACTTGGGAGGTGGAGTAGATTAGAGTAGTGTAGATTTACTTCTAGAATTTTCAATATTTCAAGTAGAAGTTGTAAGTTTCTTCTTGCAGCATCATACTTTGTGAGTGTTCCTGCAGCATTTGCAAGAGTGGTTATAGTGGATGATCTAGGTTGAAATATAAGTTAGTGTTTAATTGTATTTCCAATATTCATTTCAATAAAGATTTAAGTGTGTTACTTTCCTACAACATTAGTGTAGGTTATTTCTTTGCATTTTACTTTCCTATAACATAAGCATAATGACTCCTTAAGAAACCTAGTGCACATACCATGCCGACCATTTCAAGTATACGTCCTTGGGTTGAAAAATTAAATGCACCTCATGGTGGGGAAATTAATTCTTAGATTGACTATACTATTCTAAGGTCTTGGGCATGATTATCACACACCTATTGTGAGGCAGACCACATAGCATCACATGAAGGTTGAGGATCTTTAGTCTTAGTAGTACAAAAAGAGTTTGTAGCCAAGTGAAGAATAGCTTGAGTTTATTTTATAGGTAGCCCTTAACAGTGTGCATAGTCAATATGGAAAGCATTAAATTCTTTTTTTGATGGAGGCATGTTGGAAAGCTTTGATGTTTTGAGAAGATTTTCACTAGACATAGGTTCATCAATATGATCTTTCGCAAGAGAAGTATCCTCATTACATGATTCATTAGGGGATCCAACATCAATGATCCCATCATCAATCAGGTCTTGGACTTTATGTTTTAATTCTATGCATTTTGAAGTACTATGACCTTTGTTTCTATGGTACTCACAATAGTGGTTGTCATTCCACCATGGAGGTTTTATCTTAGGTTCATAAGGTCTAGAATTTGGTAAAGTGATGATCTTGTTTGCAACTAAGGTCTTAAGAACCATATCATATGAATCTCCAAAAGGATTAAAAGTTCTCTCAAAGGTATGTTTAGGATCATTTTTTCATTCTCATCTTGGTCAAATATAGGCCCATCATGAAATCTTGGCATAAGCTCAAAGGAGGTATTACTTGCTTGCTCCCTAGAGATGTCTTTGGACCTAAAAGATGAAGATAATTGATGTCTTGGAGTATAATATGTAGACCTTGAAGAAGATGACTCATGTGCATGTAAAGGTCTTAAGGAAGATTCATGTGTGGATGTGACTCTTTCCTCTAACCTTTTCTCAAGTTTCAACTTTATTTCTATTACATGCCTAGTAAGACAAAGGTAACCAAGACCATCTATCCCTTATACCTCTTTGTATCAAGTGTATAGGTCTTGAAACTCCTTAGCAGTATGGAGAAGCTCATGGCCATCTAGACTTAGTTGAGGTTTGGAATAAAAATTCTTAAAACCCATAGTGGTAGATAGAAAATCAAGCATGAAGGTGACTAGAGGAAACTAATATGATGACACAAGATAACTCAATGTCCAAACTAGAGAGGTAGAGTGTTCACTTGCTAAAGAGAGGTAGTAATGAAAGAGTGAATTGTCAAGCAAAGTGTCCAAGAAATTTACAACACCCATGACTTGGGTCAAGAGTTAGACAAGAAGTCAAATAGCCAAGTAGATAGAGAGGACAAAAAAGTGAGCAACCTTCCAAGTCTAGTAGTGTAATCAAGAGATAAAGGTAACCATTTCATAAAAATGAAGATCTTGGTGTACTAGCATAGACCATGACGATGGAAAAGATAGAGTGTTAAGACCAAAGAGACATTTTAAGAAAGTTCAAGCACTAGAGACATAGCAAAGAAAAGTGAAATGATGGAACTTCCCCTAGTAAGAAATGCAAACAAATGTTTAGACTTGGTTGACAAAGTTTGATAATAGTTGATACAATAGAAAGTTTGATATTCAAAAAAAAAAATTCCAAGATAGTGACACATAGAGCAGTATTCAAGCAATCAAGCAATAGAGAAAGAAACCTTGCATGATACATTCATATCTGAGGTCTTAAAAGAAGGCCCTAGAACTATCATCATATGCATGTTCAAATGATTTCCATGGGTCAAGCACAAATCAAAGACACGCCAAGAAAAATCTACCTAAAGGATGTGACTCATTACTCAATACCTAGGCCTACAACTGGATGCCCCATTTCCTCACACAAAGTGGTTTCCCATAATAGATATCGGCTTTGTCCTATAAGTTCTATTAACACAACCAAAGGGGCACTTATGGTGACTAAAATCTTTGGGTGATTCGGGTAGTCCATAAGGATCGATCCTTGCACCAAGATATTGAGTAGCTAAAAAGGGTGGCCTCTAAATCCTAAGGAGTCTAGTAAGGGTTTTGTTTGCAACACCCCCTTTGTTCTTGATGTGGGACTTAATAACAGACCTCATGTCCACAAGGGTACCTTATGTTGATCCCAGATTGGTTTTGACAATTTAGTGCCAACACACTTAATAAATTTTCTAAGTTCATGCCAAGTATAATATAGATGTCGAGTTGCAATATGTGTTGAGCCATAAATTTAATAAATGTCGAGTCATTCAAATGTCGAGAAAATAGATAGTGCCAAGAAAGTATATGCGCCAAGTGAACAATAGATGTTGAGCAAATTCAAGTGCCGAGAAAGACAGAATTTTAGTATGTGTCGAGCATCACTAATCAGCAAGTGTCGAGCAACACAGAATCAACATAAGATTTTGTGCCTTAAAAAACTAAGATGTAAACCATTTTTGAGCTAACATATGGATAAATCTTGAAGGATTAGAGATAAGATTGAATCTATTTGGATTCCCTATGCAATCAACATGCAACCAATGAGAAAAATAGAAGGATTTGAGCAAGAAAGTTAGATGAATCTCAATCGTAGATTCATACCTAACCCTAAATCATGAAATCTTTTAAAGGAGATGAAGCCCCATACTTTATAGAGTGAGAAAGAATGCATACAAGGAGAGAATGCTAGTGAAGTCATGAAGGAAGTGAAAGGAGTGAATTAACTTAGAAAAAGGACAGAATTGTAGAATTAGTTAGCTAAACAAAGTATCAAGGTTACAGCATTTTCATATAAGATTAGAGAGGATCAAGATGAATTGAATTAGGATCTGAATCAACAATATCAGATTCTAAGTGTATCAGATCAAACATTCTATTGTACTCTCTAACAATTGTTATAGCATAATGAAATCCTATGGACTTAGGTTGGTTTAGTAGCCATTGTATAAAGCCTTTAACAGGGTGACATTCCAAGTGAGTGTTCTAAAATCCTTTATCTAAGCACACTTCTAATAGGGTAGGATCTAACAATCCTTTGTAAGCTTTTAATAGGGCAGGCCTCTCATAGGGCAAATCATGAGAATGCTCAAAATATGTAACCTTAATAGGTGAACTTTATTGTTGCATTAATGAAGAGTTGTGGGTGTCATCCCCACCCCAGTTTTACCTTCTCATTGGAGGGTTTCTAGGTAATCATATATGGTGTCAAGTGTTTGTGTGGATGCATTTTATTTACATGTTATTTCTATATGTTTATGCATGCAATGTTTTAAAGTTGAAAATTTCATTGGTTGGAGTTTAGTACTTCTGATTCACCCCTCCTCCCCCCCCCCTTAGAAGTATACTTCCCACTTGTTAATCCCAAAAATTGGTATCAGAGCCAAGTTCTCATCAGGAGAAGCCTTACAACTTGGAGAAAAGATCTTGAGATGGAGATTTACAAGTTGAGAAAGACTATTGAGAATCAGGAGATTGAGATACATCTCTTACTACAACAACTGGATGAAGCTAGAGATGCTTTGAGGAGTTCGCTAAAGAGAAGGAAAGAAATTGCCATAGTAGAAAATAACACTCAATACAAGGAGATTGACACCATAAAGTTATTTTTAGATGGTAACTCTTGTGAGTTTAATGTAGCAATTGCAAATCTCATGGACAAGAACAAAGCACAAGCTGAGGAGATCAGAAATCTCAAGTTGGAGCAAGAATCACAAGCAATACTGCTATGTGAGGTGACTGACAAAAGAAAAAAGCCATAGAGGATAAGACCATGATTGAAGAGGACAAAATATTCTTGTTAAATAGATTGGAAGAAAAATTAGTAGAGTTGTCTAGGATCTCAAACATGCAGTTGGATACTCTAAGCCAAATGATGAATGCACATCATGAGTTGAATGTCAAAGATATTGAGATAACTACATTGAAGTTACAGAATGAGCAACTATAGAATGACCTAAAAAGAGAGAAGGATTTTTTTGAAAGCTCCAACAAGCTAAATGAAGTCATCAAGTACTTTGAGCAACTATTGAAATCCCCTAGATCTAGTAAAGACACATTAGGTTTGGGCTACACAAGCACTGAATAAGGACAATCATCCAAGATTGTTGAACAAAGGAATGACAAAGGTAAGAACTCTAAATCTACTTGTCATCATTGTGGAAAGAAAGGACATACAACTAATTTTTGTAGGAGGAAGAATGCTAGTTAGAATGCCAAGCCAAATAATATGACACATTGTTACAAGTGCAATAAACAAGGCCATCAGACACATGAATGTAGAACCAAAACTATGCATGTACCAAGATTTGAAGGAAATTGTTACAATTGTTAGAAGTTTGGACACAAAGCCTTTGAATGCAAATCCAAGACCACATGGTCATCAAACAAGGGAAGAAGCCATAAAAATTCCTACAATTGGGACTACAATACAAGACATAGTTCTCACTACTGTAAAGAATATGGACACATCCCTGAGAATTGCATAAGAACACATTTCAATGGAAGCTACAATAGATGGTTGAGCCAAACTACATGCTTTAGTTTTTTGAAGGCTGATCATATCAGCAAGCACTACCCAACAACGACAAAGGCATCCAACTCACAGTCAAACAAGAGAAAAGGCAAGGTAGATGTTGAGCACATTAGAGGAGAGACGAGTAAGACATGGAAGAAGAAAGATGGATGTGGTACATCAAATAGAGGGATCACTTCACCCAAAGGATCAAGTGGTCATACTTCATCAAACTAAGCAAGATAAGGTATGTGGAACTTATATTTAAATGCTTTATCATACATCGGTTCCAAGAATGAGTTAGTACTGAAAATGATAGATCAAAATGAATAAAGATACAAGGTTAAATCTTCAAAGTTTTCACATTGTTTATGAGTAAGGAAAGTTTCCTTCAGATGTCGAGTAAAATCCTCGTGTATGCCAAGCTTCCAGCCAAAGCTAGTTAAAGCCGAGCGTGTAGTTGTTGTCGAGTAAAAGGGAATTCCTATTGAAGCTAATTAAGGTAACTCTAGTGGATGACGAGCGATGGAAAACTAATGTAAGCCAAGTGAAATAGAAATTGTATAAGGAGCCAAGTATATAGTTGCATATGCACAAAGCATTAAATGCTATGTAATGAAGGGTATAAGGTCGATTTTTTTTTTTCATCATTGCAAACACAGAGCGAGAGCAAGAAGAGCATAGAAGCAATTGGTGACCAAAGATTGAAGTGTTTGCACAGCTTCTAATAGAAATCAAGCATCATTTCATTGATTTAAAGGCATTTCTCAAGTGTTGAGCTATGCAGTTATGCAGTTTTTATATTGTGAAACCCTAGTTTGTAGAAATGGCCTCTAGCTCTAGAAATACCAAGGATAAGGAACCGGTTGAGGTTTAGCTAGTGAGAAATGAAGTTAAGCAACCAGATTTTAGGCCAATACCTAAAGTTGCATACAAGAACAACCCTGTTGGTGCACTATCCATTATTCCACCAAAATTCGTAATGGTACAAGATGTTAGAAAATGCTACAATTGTAAGGTTGGAGCAATTGGTGACATGGAGATTTGTCAGGCCTATGAAAAATTATGTGAGAATGAAGTTTTGAAGGAAGAATTTCAAATCATTGAGAGAAAGAGTTTAACCTATGCCCTAGATTTCCCCACGGTCTTTAAGACTGAATGGATAAGAATAGTTTTGAATAGGATTCATGATAGATACCTATGGTTGGAAGGTGGACCCATCAAGTTGTCAAATAGAATCATACATAGGTTGACTGGATACCCAACCCTAGAATGGCCAAAGACCCTAAGGAGTGACTCAAAAGAAGCTATTGAGAAGAACACTGGGGAAAAATGGAATAAAAGAGGCATGACCATTGACACAATCAAAGATCCTCTCCTAGAATTTGTAGTTAGGGTCATATCCCACAAATTCTATCAGTCAAGCTAACTGAATAGTGTACCATGCATTACAGTTGATGTGGGATAAAAACTTGTTAAGAAAGATCATACATATGATCTAGTAGAATTGCACCTGCAGTAGATTATGAAGAACTTAGGAGCAATAAGGAGATCCCAAAGTGCTCAGTGTAAGTTTGGATCAATCTTGATATCTATATTTTTCTATGCTCAAAATGAATTTCCTTCCTTTGGTAAGATAAGTTGGAAGACCAATATGTCTATAGCTGTACAGATTAATGAGTACATAGAGCAAATGGGACAATTTTGAAACCCTCATGACAAGCTATTTTGAGGACTTTAAGAAGTCCATGAAGCAAATACCAAGGATTCCAATCTCCCTAGTAGAACAACACATCAATGATAAATGTTTTTTAGTTGATATTGATTATACTTATATCCAAACAGTAGTACCAAGAGTGAGATGGCTAAGGCCATTAGGATATGAGCTAAACATTGATGAAGCATCAGTAGCAATCACAACATTTCTTGCAGAAGAAATTGATAAGAGTGCAAAACCTTTTGGCACCTATGATGTAGTGAAGTCTAAAGTGGAAATGGAGTTGAAAATTGCCTTAACTCTCAAGAAAAAGGATAAATTGGTCAAGAAGCTTAAGGCCAAATTTGGAGAAGGGAAAATAGAAGGAGAAGAAGGAGATGATGAAGATGGAGAAGAAGAAGAACAGGGCTAGGAGCCACTTGCCTTGAAATAAGGCATGGGAAAAGATGTTGAAGAGGAAGAAGGTGTCGAGGAAGAACAAGCCAAGGAAGCACCACCTAAACCAGAGCCTAAAAAGAGAAAATCTCATAAATAGCCTATAGCTCAGCCCAAGGGTAAAAAGACTAAAAAGCCAAGTCTAGCCAAGCCTATTGCCCCAACCACAAGAGCAACTACAAGGGCTACTACTCAGAAGGAAAAACAAAAAACAATAGAAAAGAAGAAGGCTACTAAGAAAAAAGCTCTAGTAAAGAAGAAACTAAGAAGGAAATATGTTGCACGTCCTAAATTTGATGAAGAAAGGACTGAATCAGAAGACACAAGCCAATTTAGAGTGGTAAGTCATGCCACCTAGTCTGATTTAGAAAATACTTGTGATAATATAGACTTAACAGGCTTAAAGAACTTTGATTTTAATAAGTTGAGTAGGGAAGAACAAAAGATGGTTGAAGAATTAGTATATACCATGATGGCCAAGTTCAAGAACACTCCACTTGAAATTGATAATTCAATGCCCAAAGATTTATACTCTATTATTCAAAATAAATGGCATTATTGCCTTAACATGGAAAAGGAAACAAGAGAGTCTACATTGGCTTGAGTAATGCCAAAACTCACAAAAGGGAAAATAACTAAGGCCAATAAGAAGCATGGGAGAAAATTTGCACCCAAATATAGAGCCTTCAGCATTCTTCAAAATAAGATTGAAGATGTTGTTAAGAAGTCCACTCAAATGTGAAGTATATTTATGGCCTAACTACTATTAAAGAAGGAGAAGAAGATCCCTTTGAGGGTAGAAATAATGGAGAAGAGGATGACAATGATAAGGAAGCGAAGGTAAGAAGGAAAAGGTATATGACACTGTGGAGGAGGGAACACAAAAAGAAAAAAATATGGCAACTACTGAGGAGCAGCAAATAGATCAAAGTATGCAAACATACAATTGCCACCTCCAAGCCCTCCACATGACACCTCAACACCTACAGAAACAATCAAAGTGAAGGATGTTCCTAACAACTTTGATCAGAAAATCAATCCATTGACTGCAAATGATCTTAAGAAGATCCTTGACCAATCAACTCTACAAGCTCAATTATGCAATAATCTAGTATTGGTTAGTGTAAATGAGTTGTAGAAAGCAATAGCTGGCCTGACTAGGGACAAGATGGAAACACAAGAAACATCTTCTATAATCCCTATAGCTACAAGTGGACAACCTAAAGAGAAAGCTTCACAAGATACATTAGCTAAGGTTGATTCCATAGTTAAAGTTGGTACAACTGTCGAGGAGCTAGCAAAGGAACAAACGGGATAGATGGATACTTCTATTCCTACTACACAAGTACAAGGTGCACCACCACAAATAATAATTATTGATAAAGACAAATCAAAGGAGGAGAAGGAGATTCCAAAGTAAAATGAGCAAGAAGCAATTCAAACTTTGATTAATCTACCAACTACTGGGACTCCTACAAGAATGCCTTAGAAGCTGAGCACTGAAGCAATACCACTCCAAATTTCAGCACCAAGCTTGAGCTCTACAAAGGTTGTGAGGGTACTTCACTATGGAGACCCTACATTAGATGAAGAAATAGTCATTCCAAAGTATGACTATGCAACCATGAACATAGACCAGATTAATGAGGTGCAAGAGGCATTATAGAGGAAGAAGAAGCAGGAGATAATCAGAAATAAGTATAAATAAAGGCAAGCACTAATTGAGATAAAAGACATCTTTCTAGATGCATTCAGCTTGCAAGCACCTAATGAAACCAAGCCAATTTTGGAACAATTGTTAGAAATTGTTGAGCAGGTGACCAATGAAGACCAAGAGACAAATGTAAAACTCATGGAATGGTCTGAGAAGAAGTTTCAAGCAAAGGTGAATGAGAAAATATCTAGTGAAATAGCACTATCACAGGTAGAGCTGGCAAAGAAAATTGAGAAGGTAAAGGCAGTACTTGAGAATATATTCTCATTGTACACAAAGTTGTGTGATCCTTCAATCTTCACACAAGAAACCAGCTAGAGAATAATGAGCTTGGAAAGAAATTTGAAAGTATCAAGCATACAATTGCCAAAAGATCTAGCTCAAAGTGAGAAGCACTTTAATACAACGCTTCACACACAAAAGGAACTAGCTATATTGATAGCAGAAGAGGCTAAT
The DNA here is from genome assembly GCA_028749045.1 of Cupressus sempervirens. Lineage (NCBI taxonomy): Eukaryota > Viridiplantae > Streptophyta > Pinopsida > Cupressales > Cupressaceae > Cupressus > Cupressus sempervirens. Next base: position 281,898,952 of record CM053788.1, on the reverse strand, counting down.
ACTAGAGCCAAATTAGTTCAAATACAAGCCACCCTAACCCCTCACATGGAGATTCTACAAAAGGAACTAGCCTATGCAAAAAATATATTGAAGAAAGATCCTAATCTTTCAACATTAGATGGCTTAGTTCACCTCACAGTAGAGACAACAATACAAATCAAATCCCTAGAAGTTGCAATACAAAACTGGGATGTTGCTTTGAGAATTGTAATGGAAGTAAACAAAACCTTCTTGGCAAAATATTCAATCAGTGTATAGACCCTTTGACATAATTATCAAAAAGGGGGAGAAATTATAAAAAAGGGGGAGATAAAGATAAATTAGGCCAGAAGGACACTTAATCTACAAGGGGAGACATGTGAAAGGGGGAGCCAAAATGAAAGGGGGAATTATAAAATAAATAGAGAGAAGAAGAAACAACAGGAAACAGGGTATAACTAAAATTGAACACATCAGATAAAGAGTATCAAAATTCAGAATAAAGGCAAGGAGTATTAGTAGAGGAAAATCATTCTACTTAGAGAGATTTTGGATACAGAAAAGGTGCATCAACTCAGGGGGAGATACAAAATTTTGAGGTATATAGTCCTTCACAAAAATTTGAACAGTTTTGAAGTTTTGTATATATGCTTAATAGAATGTATATTATACTTGAGAAGATTAGATTCATCATGTGTAGGTAAGTGTTTTTGCCACTCATGTCAAAGGGAGAGATTGTTGATCTCAGATTGGTTTTGACAATTGAGTGTCAACACACTTAAGAAATTTTCTAAGTTCATGCCAAGTATAATATAGATGTCAAGTTGCAATATGTGCAGAGCCAAAAATTCAATAAGTGTCGATTCATTCAAATGTTGAGCAAACAGACAGTGCTGAGCAAGTATATGTGACAAGTGAACAATAGATGTCGAGAAAGTTCAAGTGTCAAGCAAGACAAAAATTTAGTATGTGCCAAGCATCAATAATCAACAAGTGTCGAGCAATATATAATCAACATAAGAGTTTGTGCCTTCACAAACTAAGATGTAAACTATTTTTGAGCCGATATATGGATAAATCTCGAAGGATTAGAGATAAGATCAAATCTATTTGGATTCCCTATGCAATCAACATGCAACCAATGAGAAAAATGGAAGGAATTGAGTGAGAAAGTTGGTTGGATGAATCTCAATTGTAGATTCATACCTAACCCTAAGTCATGAAATCTTTTAAAGGAGATGAAGCCCCATATTTTATAGAGTGTGAGAAATAATGCATGTGAGGAGAGAATGCTAGCGAAGTCTTGAAGGAAGTGAAAGGGGTGAATTGTAAGAAGAAGGACAAAATTGTAGAATTAGTTAGCTGAACAAAGTATCAAGGTTACAACATTTTCATATCAGATCAGAGAGGATTGAGATGAACTAAATTAGGATCTAAATCAGCAATATCAGATTGTAAGTGTATCAAATCAAACATTCGATTGTACTCTCTAAAAATTGTTACAACATAATGAAATCCTATGGACTTAGGTTGGTTTAATAGCCATTGTATAAAGTCTTTAATAGGGTGACATTCCAAGTGAGTTTTCTAAAGTCCTTTAGCCAAGTACACTTCTAATAGGGTGTTAAAATCCTTTAATAGAGTAGGATCTAACAATCCTTTGTAAGCCTTTAACAAGGTAGGCTTCTCATAGGGAAAATCATGAGAATGGTCAAAATATGTAACCTTAATTGGTGAACTTTATTGCTGCAGTAGTGAAGAGATGTGGGTGTCATCCCCACCAATTTTACTTTCTCATTGGAGGGTCTTTGGGTAATCATATCTAGTGTCAAGTGTTTGTGTGGATGCATTTTCTTTACTTGTTATTTCTAGATGTTTATGCATGCAATTTTTTTAAGTTGAAAGTTTTATTGGTTAGAGTTTAGTACTTCTGATTCACACCCCCCCCCCCCCCCCCCCCACCTCTCAGAAGTATACTTCTCACTTGTTAATCCCAACACCTTAATCATATCCACCTAAATATTTCCTCATGGTCACAATCCCACAAGTAATCTCGCCAAGTGAAGTAAAGTTTTATGCCCCTAGAGCTTTCACCTTGGTCAAGAGGTTTGTGATTATAGTGGATCAATTTAGCTGGGTTTTGCTTATTCCCACTTTGGGTCATTCCTATTGGTATCTTTCCACCAATAACAGGCCCCCTAACTATAAAATCTCATTAGTGAGATTTAAAAAATGGATCCACACCAAGGAGGTCAATATTTTTTATTCACAAAGAAGGTGAAGGACATACTCTCCTATTCCCTAATGCTTCCCTCAAACACGCCAAGAAAGTTAATTAAGACCACTAAATAGTGGAATATTCCACCCACTTTCTTGATTCAATGAAGGTTCAAGATTTTTATTTTACCTAAAAGGTGAAGAGCATACTCTCCTACCAATAAAGAACCCCTACTAATGTGTTTTACGTGTCTAAGAAAATGAAACAACTAGTATATGACACACGTGAAAATGAAATAGAAGACACCATTTTTTTCCCTGGGCAACCCTGCAACAACATTAGTAGCCCTTTTTATTTTACAAATTTTCCTTAGTAAATCAAGAAACCCCTAAAAAAATATAAGGTTAGGGCATCAAATAGATAATGAGAAATGAAAGTAAAGCTACAAAACTAGTGTCAGGACCCATTAGAAAATTAGATAATCAAATTAAAATAAAATGAAAGCAATATGATCTCTAAGAATGTACAACAGGGTAAACGAGTTGTTGAAAACCTCAAAAGCACTGCAAAATGTATTATAAGTGCTACATAACAGAGTAAAAACATTGAAATAAAATGAAGATGTGTTGAATCAGAGTGAATGCACAAAAGTTTCTTAAATACACTTTTGTGCAAATGTGTTACAATATTAGTCAAATGCATTATATAAATATGTAAATTCATTATGGAAAGTTGCAAATGCACTATAGAATGGTGCAAATACACTACAAAGATTTTCAAATGTGCTACAAAAATATGCAAATATGTTAAAACATATGTAAATGCACCAAAACATCTTGCAGAAAGGATAGAGAAATATGGAGAATGAATGTGTTGTACAAATAAGAAAATTTGTTGCAAGAATGTTCAAAAGAATTATATAAATGATCAAATATGTTGCAAAAGTTCTCAAAAGCATTACAAAAATGAATGGAGGCACTGCAAAAGTGCTCAAAAGCACTGCATAAATGCTCAAAAGTGTTATAGCAATGCAAAAGCGATGCACAAATGATTAAATATGCTACACAACTGATCAAATGTGTTGCAACAATGGTTAAATGTGTTGCATAAATGCACAAATGAACTATAGGAATCTATAAATGTGCTAAAATCCTATAGACACAATTTATCACAACAAAAGAACATAAAACTAGAAATTATGTAGAAGTGCCATAGAACTAAGTAAATGCACCAAAAGACTAATCAAAAGTGTTATTTTAGTATTAAAACACATTGCAGGAACTTGCAAAAGTGCTAAAATGGACTACAAAAGTGTCAAAACACTATGCAAAAGTGTTGAAATGCTATGTAATAGTGATGTTTCATCTGTAAACACAAAAAAAATAATGCTAAATTGAAAAATGTATGGCTAGAAATTGGTTCTAGCCCTACTGTGGGTGCCAAAAAATGTATACCACAAATCAATACACTTCTCTAAGACATTCTATCCAATGGATTCAATAGATTAAGAACCTTGAATGGTAACTTATAGTTATCTATATATGACATGCAACAACTATGATATGGTGACTCTCGAATGAACCAAGCTATGCAACCCTTGCAAGGTGCACCAATAAAAAGATTAATTATGCTAATATCCAAGAATATAATGAAGTGCAATGCAAATGCAAGCTAAACTAAGATAATATGCAAGATGCAAGCCAATAAGAATGAAGAATCACAAAGACTCCTATTTAGATTATGTAATCTAATCTAAGCATAAAAGAAACCTAAACTAAAAATGTTATGAAGAAAAAATGAAAGTAAACCAAATGAATACAAAGTGGGTGCAAAGAGTGCTCAAAGTGCTCCAAAATCACCAAAAAAAACCTAAAACATAACATTAGCATAAGTGAACAAGATATGAGAGAGTGAGGAGAGAGCCTTCTTTTAAATAAAAATAGACAGTTGAGATTAAAAGGAAAAAGAGACATAATCAAGGGTGGAGAATGATCCTTGAGTGATCCATGTGCACAATAATCTTACCTAAGAAAGATCAATGTTTTTCTTTAAGAGGAAAAAGATGCATGGAGGAGAATTAAAACTATTTTGAAAATAAAGATTCCTCTCACATAGAAAAGTGTGCCCCTCATGTGAGACAAAAATAACTTTTATTTTGTTTTAAAAATATGTGCACAATTAGGATGAGTGGGACTTGGGGATTTTATTTAATTAAAAGGGAGAAAGTTCTTTCAAAAAGACTTAGGATAAAGTGGTCAAACCATAAGTTACAATAAAATAAATGATTAATTGGTGATTTGATCAAAGATAAGCAATGGGTAAGTTAATTAAGCAAAAAAATGCTAGAAAGGAAGCTTATAGTCTAGATGAACATTTTTTGGTGATTAACGAAAGAAATATTAATTTGTATCTCTATTAACTGGAGAAGAACTCCATGAAGGAACAAGGCATATTCATAGAGTTTGGAGATGTTCAATTCAGATGTATGGTTGAAGGATTAATGTTTCTTCCAAATGTTATCATTGAGGATTTATGATATATATGTGTAGGGCCATATTTATTTGTGTGACGTATGAATGCTTATTTTGAAGGAAACTTAGTATTTGAATGTGAACTGACTAGAAATGACATATTTATGATGGTAAATAAATTTGATGTTATAGTGAATGTTGTAAGTTGTGGGGTTAAACTAAGTTTGCCTTCAATTTTTAGTACCACTAAGTGGAGATTGAATAACAAGAGTATGAAGGTATGTCAACAAGATGGATCTTATATTCCTAATTACTATGAAGTAGTGTCAAGAAGAGAATCTCATGGGATACATGGGTATGCCTTGTGAATACTTAGGAGAAGAAAATGTGTTTCAAGATTTAGAGCATGTGACCTTGACCAAACAAAGCTTCTTCTATAAAAAGATGTTTGTCTCATGTAAAGTTGTATATATTTAAAGAAAACTGTAGTCAACAGAGGAACAATGACCTTTAATGACAAAGTGTGACTTGGAACAAAGCTTTAGAAGATATGTTTGATTAATTATATAGAAAAAAAATACCATTAAGTCATAAAATGAAAATATTATGAAGGTTTACAGATCAATCTTAAGTTATGAGAAGGAGCTCAAGGACATTTATTATAGCAGCATGCATCAAGAAGGATGTTGGTGAGCATATTCTCCTAAATATTGAGATAATTATTTTCATTGTATTTTAAGTACTAATTTTATTTGTGTATCATAGTCGATATCTTGATCATATCCCTTCATTTAATATAAGATTTATTTACCTTATTATGGTCTTGTTCTTTTCATTGATTCCTAAGATGATTCTTTGCAATGAAGGGAAAAAGAACATAAAGAATTTTTCCATAATTGATGTGATGTAAAATTGTTTCACAATGTAACAGTGGGAATTTTACATTGTGGGTAGGAAATAATAAACAATGTTACATTCTCATTTGAACTATCCTTAGAGAGGAGATGTCAAAAAATAAAAACCATCAAGATGTGCAAGGATGTCTTCCAGGAAAATAAGATTGGTACATTAGGCATGCTACCAAATATTGTGTAGGACTCAATCTTATGAGAGTAGCTCTAGAGAAGTTTTGATCTAAAATTCATTAGTCATATGATGATCATGTTGGATAAAGTGAGGCTCTTGAAGTGAATCTTTGATGATTGATATTATGAGTCTCCTTCTATATCAAGAGGGATCATGGTAGTTCATTAGAGGAAACCTTGGACAAAGAGAGGGAAAAGATAGAAGATATGCTTCAGTCAAACTTTTGATGATCTTGGTTATAATGATTCAGAGAGAGTGGACCATATGAAGATGGATTCTCTAGTGATCATAAACTATAGCAGTTAAAGGACTATGATTCATGGGATAAATTTTCATGTATATAGGTTGGAAGGCCTTATGCTATCAGGATACCTATTGAAGTAGGGAAGCATGAAATAACTTGCCACTAGGAGGTTAGAAGAATGATAGCAAATTCAAAGGGAGTCTGACACTTCATCAAAGAGAACCTTGTACTGAGAGATTAGAAAAGTTGATATCAGACTCAAAGGGAGTTTTGATAGATTATTAGTAACCTTGACAAGGAGGTCAAAAGGTTATTGTTTCTTTTACTATAATTCATAGTGGATGTCATGAAAACACCACATGACATATCCATTCATAGACTTCATGTGAACTTTTGATGTTATGTATGTATGGGCTTGCCCCCTATGTACATCACGAGGAAGTGATGACTTCCAAATTATTATCACTTGTAGTTGCATAAGCTATTGAAAGGTGATGATCTTACAATAACTTATATCATGATATACATTTTATGTAAATGTTGAAATAGATCATGAAAGGCCATATCTTGTAAACCAACAACTAAGTGTTAAATGTCATTTAATTGGTGGTCTATGAGTTGTTTGTAAAGATATTGAATAGATATTTGGTGAATATCATGCCTTGATATTCTAATAGACCATTACCTTATTGAGCACTTGGTGAATATCATTTAATTGATGTTTTGATAGGCCATTACTCCGAGTAATTGGTAAATATCACATATTGATATTACTATAGGCCAATACTCATGATACTAGTTGTGATATCAAACCTTATCAACTACTTGGTGAATATCATGTGTTGATAATCTTATAGGCTAATACTTGGAGTATTTGGTAAATATCACGTTTTTATATCCTTTAGGCCAATACTCATGATATTAAATGTGATATCAAAATGGTGGATATCTTCTCATCAAAGATATCTTTAAAGTTTTCCATTCCTAATATTACCAATGGTGTAATATTTATCTTGTGTTTGTCCTGCCTAACTAAGAGGGAGTGTTAATATTTTGTAGCTTTAGACAAATAAACCTATGAATAATTACATATGAGATCTAATGTGTTAATTCTATCTATGTATTAATCTCTCTATATGTATGTGTGTGTGTATGTATATGTTATTATATTAATTATGCAATTAATGCATAGACATGTCCCTTCAAGGGACATGTCTCTTCATATCCTTACTCCTTATATAAATGTGAGAGAGATCGTTGCATTTGAAATATATAGAAATCACATGTAGTATTATTTCATTTGCAAAAACCCTCTAACTTTATCAATTATTGTAAATTGGGAAAGCCTCAAGGATGACTCAATAATTTGTTTTAGGAATTGATATAAAGGAAATATGTTTTCCTTGGTTGTAATCATTAGTGCAATCATTTTTGTGTGATATGTGGTCATATTTGTGTGATGTATATTGTGCGAGATTAAATGTCAGTATCTTTTGGATCAGAGCAGATATTGGTGCAATTGAGATAAAGTGAGCATACAAGGAACTGTATTTGGAAAGATAAGTTTTTTTTGAGCAATTGTTAATTCAAACTTTTTTATTCAATGAGGATAGTATAAAAGTAGTTTGGACACTAGGTCCAATTGACTTGCCTTCAACTCCTATCAAGGTTGGCACAACTCCTACTAGGGTTGGAATCTCCTGACAGAGATTCAAAGTCTCCTAACATGGACTCATATGTATTGATTGTATTTCATTGACTCCTAATAGGGTCCATCCTTTCACAAGGAATTTTTATATTAGTACATCATCTCATAGGCATCATTCCCATCAAGGTTTTCCCTCTGATCAAGGGTTTCCCTAGTCAACAAATCTAGTGTATTGTGCATGGTTATCTTTATATGGTTGTTGAATCTACTATTTACATATTTTATTGAGAGTTATTTTAACTGCATAACTAATTCAAACCCCCCCCCCCCAATCCCAACTTAGTTATCGCGGTGGACTTTACTTTCTAATACATGGTGCATCCCTTCCCTATTAGAGATGTAGTGAATCCTTGATAGGCCCATCAAGGACATAGTGTGTCCCTACCTTGGCCCTATCTTGGGTCCCGTTTTTAGATCTTGAGTTTGGGTTTACTCATTACACTACAAAATTTGAAATAGTCAGCTTGCAGAAGAAAGATAACTTTGAGCTCTCTATAAAACCATCTATTTTATCCATTTTGCATATAATCTCATCTCATACACGTACAAGCATTCTTACACACTAACATTCGAGATTTCAAGTCTTCAAGCATTCTTCAAGAAAGTCCTCTATTAAAGAACAAAGATTCAAGCAATTGAAAGAGTTTATCTTCAAGATCTCCCTCAATCCATTCAAGGTCCTTATTTTCATATTCTTTATCCATGCATTCACATTCTTGATCCAATCTAATTGGTAAAGAGAGCTCATTATATTCAATTTGAGAGATCCTACAATCATAATTTGAATTTGTATGTTTGCTTTATAATTCCTAGAGTTCAATTATTTATATTCAAGGTTAACTCCTATATTGGGATTTGACTTAGGCAAACCCCCCATAAATAAACAAAAACCCTTTTTATTACAGGTTTCAGATCTTAGAAAATAAAATAGGTTGCGGATTCAAACACCCTTTTTTGTCATTTTGTGGAACTACGAAATCAAAATTATATTTAGACACACTTGATTAGGGACACACTACTCCCCTTCTGTAGGAGAAAGTCACCCTTTCTAGATCACTAAATGATTTATGGATTTTGTAAATTCAATCATTTCATAACCAGATCTTATGATATTTATTAGTTTGGAACATCACAACAAGCACAAAACTAGATCCAAAAGGTGAGTCTTCTAATCTTGTTTATCATTTCAGCATAACTATTTATTACATTTACATGTATTGTCCTAGATCTCATTATAGCCAGGGTTTTAAAGGACTTTTGTGCCATTTCCCTTATTCTACTCACTAGATTCTAGCTTTGCATTAGTGCCCCTTTATCACTTGGCTAGCACTAATCTTTCTAGATCTATTCTTTCAGAATTAGTATTGCAAAGATCAATTTCGTTGATTCCCTCTTTGAGTTGTGTAAGTGAGGTTTTAATATGAGCTTGGGTTTTATTTCCTTGATTCACATTCCCCCCTTAACATCTTTGGTGAACTTGCATTTCAACAATTCCTCTTTTGATTTTGGAGTTAGATTATTACATTTTGTTATGTGTTCACCATCTTTGATGAACCTGACCTCCTATTCTCATTCTTATTAGAGTTAGATTTCTCTATCCTATGTAATTAGATTGCTTTATCTCTTCTTTGTCCATCTAGAACTAGTCTTGTTTGCATTTGGCTAGCTCTCTTTTTTTATGGACTTTGCAACATTGAGTATGTACCCTTCATGTTTTTTTGTTCACATTTTTATTGGATCTCCCTATACATTTCAATGAAACAATGATTAGTTGGATCTATTATATATGCACTTCCCTTTTTCTTATGTTGAAAATGTTATTTAAAGAATTCTTCAGCCATTATTTCCTACTCTTTGACATAAAACACAATCCTCTTACCAAATTAACCTTACCATGTGATCTTTATGGAGATGAGTTTGACATATATCTATTGACCCTTCTGCTAATTTAGGTCTTGATTTTGGGGAGGCATGGGTTACAAATGGTCTTATATCTTCTTCCTCCTCTATGGACCTACCTTTAGCTCATGATTATTTCTCTTCTATGGTGTATTTTATTGATAGAGATGTTCATTTCATTGATAATGTCACTATTTGGGATGAACCTCAAGACAAGGTTGTTGACTATTATCTTCCTCATGAGAAATATACCGTGACAATTGATGCCTTTTCTTTTCAATGTGACAAGCTTGACAATTATTCTTCTCCTAACATATATCTAGCAATATTTTAGAGCAAGAAGAAGATATTATAAACACTTTTATCAATGTGACAGTGTCTTCATTTGATACTCCTAGTAAAGAGGAAACATTAATGGACATCAACAATCCTTATTATATGAATTCCTTACGAAAAAAGGATAATTACCATGTCCTAATATTATCCTTTCTATTGAAGAGTCTATGGAGACTCGAGATCTTAATCAAGTTAATGTTTATGAACCTCTCCTCGCTGTTAAAGGTTAACTTCTTCACATAAGCATCTCAACATTGTTAAGGTTATCCTCAAATAACTGTTAAGGGAAAATCTAGTGATCCTTTGGATTATCTTGTAGTGTCTCACACCTATCATACAAGGAATAATCCTCAAACTCCTACTTCTCATCCACCATCTCAACCTATTCTGCCTCCTCCACCTCATCTTACTCAAAATCTTGGGTTAGATTATGAGTTAGTGTCATAGTTACATAATACCCCTACCAAGATTTCTCTTTGGGAACTTCTTCAAACATCTCCTACATACCATGAAATCTTCAAAAATATTTATCCTATCTCTCAATTACACCTCCTAATTAAGATAACATCAATTCCTTTCTATAATGCATGCATGCTACCCCTCTGCCACCACCAATTGTGTTTACTCATGACGATTTTCCTTCTAAAGAAATTCAAGATTGTTATGATCCTCTTATGGTTTTAATGTAAAACTACTATATGAAGGACCTGTAATCACCTAAAAATGGTCATCTAGACTATTAGCCCTCTTTTCAACATTTTGGCTAAATTAATTTAATCATTTACCTAGACCAAATTGCTAATAATCAATTTATTTGACTATAACTTATAGTTTGACTATGCTATCCTAAGTTCATTATTTGATTAAAAGAACATGTCCCCTTTTAATTAAATAAAAGACCCCATTCTTCTAACCCACTTAAAGTGCACACATAAAATCCTTTTTCTATTTTGCAATTAAAAGAAAAGGCTTTGTGACTTTTGTCTTATATGACAAGTCAACTTATTTTATATTGGTTGATTTGTGTGTGCACATGGATCACTCCTCTTTTCAAATTCCACCGTTGATCATCCACCATCTTCATCTTGATCTCTACCGTCCATACATCTTTAAAAGGGAGAGAGCTTTCCCCCTCAATCCATCTTTTGAATATTGTTATGCTGCAGGTTTTCTAACAGGTTTCTTTGGAGCTTTGTGGAGAACTTCTCATTTCTTGTCTCATTCTCTCATTCCATCATATTAGCATAAGATCATATGGCATTCTTAGCATAGTTGCATTTTAGTTTAGCTTTTATTTCTTGCAATCTATCTCACATAGTTTAAATAACAGTATTGTAACACTCTCATACATGTTTTAGCATAGCTCCACTTTGCATCTCATTCTAGCTTAATCTTCATTTGCATTGCATTCTTGAGGAACTCCTTGGGACATTTGCATTCTTGCATCTTGTCTTTGGAACCTCCCATTGCATGGTTTACTAGCAAGAAGAGTATCTCTAAGGCTCATCTGAGAGCCTTCTTATTCTTGAAATACACTCTCTTGCACTCCATGGATAGGGAGCTCTAAGCCGGCATTGAAGCATTCCAACTCATGGAATCGTTTGGATAGAATGGTTTAGAGTGGGACACTTTCGAGTGTACATTTTTGGCGCCCACCGTGGGGCTTGAATCAAGTTTCTAACTCCATTTGCTTTTATTTTTCATCTCTAATTTTTTACAGCAGCATATTGAATCTAATCAAATGCTTTTGTAGAATTATCACTTTCGTTTTAAGGCCAACCCATAAGTAGATTGGTTTGAAGGCCAAAAACTTAGTTGGTTTAAAGATTTGATCATATCTTTTAAACCGCTTAGATTTTGGTTTTGAAATTTTTTTTTCAAGTTGGGTATGTGCTCAAAATGTCTCAGTCCGATTTTCAGAACATTTTGACGTGATTTTCAAGAGTTATGACTTTTTCTTTGTTTTCCATAAAAAGCTATTTTTGATCGCAAATCAGCGAATTTTTCAAAAAAATTACATTTTCAGAAAGGGTTTTCAATTCTAATGGGGGTTCTTTTTTTGTGTTTTGAATTTTGAGGTCGTATTAAGGATCAGAAACTCGATTTGATAAATTTGGCCTGTTTTGACAAAATCGATCTCTAGAGAGAAAATGAAGAGATTTTTTTGAATTTCTTGCATTTTTTAAAAGCTCTTTAATTTTTAGTAGGGGTCTCTTCTTTTCATTTCTATTTTTGGATACGAAATCATAGCAAACAAGTCCAATCTTGTTGACTAGGTCAAAATCAAAGAGTAAAAATGAGAGCATTTGTGATTAACTTGCACTTTCTTTTCATGCACTTGGTTGGAAGATAAATTGGATTTTTGAGGCAAATATCCACTTTTTATTGCAGATTTTTATGTTATTTCACACTAACTTGTGGTGCTAACAAGTTGTGATTACAAGTTGGCATCCTTATGAAAAAAATTAAAGCATTGCATAAAAAGAACGCATGTCAAAGCTTCAAATGCACAATGGCTACTAATGATTGTTTGCAGGGCTATCCAATGCATAAAAACCCAATTTTGCGTGTTCTTTACTTTTACATGTGCAACACATACTAGTTGTTTATTTTTAGGCACATTAAAACTTACAATTGGGATCTTTTGGTGATAGGAGAGTATGCTCTTCACCCTTGTGGTGAATCAGAAATCTTGACTTACCATTTGATTTCAAGAGTAAGAGGTAACTAAATCTTCTTGGTGTGTTTTGGAGAAAACAATTGGAATAGGAGAGTATGCTCTTCACCCTTGTGGTGAATCATAAATCTTGACTTTCAAAAGTTGATCCACTCTTTGTGTAGTTTAGAATCCTTTAGAGGGCCTGCTCTCAAACAACCTGAGAGGAAAGACCCAAGTGGGGACAAGCAAATTACTCGGCTCTTCCAACCCACTATAAAATCAAGGCTATCAAGGACACAAAACTTTGGTAGACGTAGTGTTTGTCTTTGCCTAGTGTGATCGCTTATGGGATTTCGACCATAGGGAGATCACTAGGCAAGAATGCTTAAGGTACTCTTGTGGTCACGAGATCGGTTACTCATCGCAAGGTGAGGTGTCCCGTAATTGGGAGCAAGAGGAACACTATGAACGGAAGCCCTATCTAAACACCCTAAGTTAGTAACTACCCTTTTTAGCCACTCAACTTCTTGGTGCAAGGATTGATCCTAGTGGACTACCCGGATCACCCCAAGATTTTACACTCACCATATGTGTTCCCTTGGTTGTGCTTATGGCACTTCCATGACAAAGCCAATATCTCTTGTGGGAAACCACTTGGTGTGAGGCAAAGGAACATCAAGCGTGGGCCAAGTTGTTGAGTAATGAACCATGTCCTTTAGGTAGATATTGCTTGATGTGTTCTCGAATGTGCTAGAGTTGTAGAAATTTTTGGAACATACACATGATGATAGTTATACGGCTTTCTTTTAAGACCTCACATATGCTTGTATCATGCAAGGTTGCTTTGTCCCTTGCTTGATTGTTTGAAGACTACTCCATGTGTCACTATCTTGCTTGGAAAGAAATTGCTTTTGAACATCAAACTTGCTATGCTATCAACTATTGTCAAACTTTTTCAACCAAGTCAAAACATCAAATGCAAACATTTTTCTTTTGTTGCTTGCTAAGGGGAGTCTCATCATTTGAATTTGATTTGCTATATCTCTAGTTTTTGAACATGCTTAAAGTGGCTCTTTGGTCTTAGTGCTCTTGGTCTTTTTGTCTTCATGGTCTATGCATGCTTGCTAGTTATCCTTTTGCTAAAATGGTTACCTTAATTTCTTGACTACACTCTTGGGTTGGGAAAGTTGTTCACTTGTCACCCTACTTGCTCTATCTATTTGGTTATTTTGGCATCTTGCCTAGCTATTGAATTGAGTCATTCATGTTGTAAGTTTCTTGGACATATTGTTTGATAAGTCACTTTAATCTCTCTCTACTATATTGGCAAGTGAACACTCTACCTCTCTAGTTTGGACATCAAGTTATCTTGTGTCACCCTATTAGCTTCCTCTAGTCTCCTTCATGCTTGATTATCTATCTACCACTATGGAATTCAAAGCTTGTGCTACCAAACCTCAACCAAATCTAGATGATCATGATATCCTCCATGTCACTAAAGAGTTTCAAGATCTATATGTGCAATACAAAGAACTAGAAGAGACAAATGATCTTTCTTACCTTCATCTCTCTAAGCGCATGATGGAAATGAAGTCTAAACTTGAAAAAAGGTTAGAGGAGAAGATTGCATCATTACATGAATCTTCCTTAAGGTCTTTACATGCATGTGAGTCACCTTCTTTGAGGTCATCCTCTTCTTCTAGGTCTACATGCTCTACTTCAAGACATCAAATGTCTTCATCTTCTAGATCTAAAGACCTTTGTAGAGAACAAGCACTTGAGCCTATGTCAAAATTTCATGATAAACCTATCTTTGACCAAGACAATGATGAAGACATGTATGCATGCTATTCACTTGGGAAGAAACCAAAGGACTCTAGACATACTTTTGAGAGAAATTTTACTCCCTTGGGGAATTCTTATGATGACATTTTGAGAACACTTCTTGAAACTAAGCTCATCATGTTGCCTAAGTCTAGCTCCTATGGAAATCCTTTCTTGGATGCTTATTGTGATTATCATCAATCTAATGACCATTCTTTTTTATTGTATAGAGCTGAAACATAAAATCCAAGATCTCATTGATGATGAGATTGCTGATCTTGGAACCTCTAGTGCTTCATGCGATGAGGATACTTTTCTTGAGCAAGATTACATTAATGAACCTATGTCTAGTAGCGGCTCTATTACATCTTCCACTTCTTCCAACACTTGTGCATCTCCCAACACTTCAAATCTTTCCAACATGCCTCCATCAAATAAAGAATCTAATGCTTTCCACATTGACTACGTGTATCCTCAAGGGCTATCTCTAAAAGAAACTCAAGCTAACCTTCACTTGGCTGAAAACCTTTTCCATGCTACTAATCCTAAACATCTTCAACCTTCATGCACTACTATACCTAATCCAAGCACTACTCCATTCACTCTTCATTCTCCCTTGTCCTTAGAAGTGGCTCCATGTCAAGAGGACTCTCAAAAAGACAAAGCTATAAATGTCAAGAAAGATCAAGATCAAGAACCCTTTCATCTCTTTCAAGATTTTTCCCCTCCATATCCTATATCTTGTCCACCCCCCAAGTATGATGAAGATACCACTTCCGCTATCTCCCTTGAGCTTTCTGAAAATTATGAGAAAAGTTCTCTTCATATGCTATCCAAAGCTACTTGTCAAGATCAAAGCATCCCCTCATGTTCTACTTCTCCACATCCACTTCAAAATTGTGCTCAAGCTTCAAGTGCTTCTATTAAAAATGTTGTTCCTATCAAAGGTACTCATGAGTCTATTGATGGCTTTGACCATGTGGCTCACTCTAAAGATGTTGATATCCCTTCCCACTATCCCTTTGCATCTTCTAAATCTATCCTTGGTCCTTATCCATCTAAGCTAAAGCATTCAAACCTTCCATCCATATTGGGGCCTTATGTTCCTCCATCTCCTACATTCACTCCTAGCTCATTCCCTAGCTATCCTATAATACCTCAAGATCAACAAAGACACTCACCCTTGATGACTTTTCACCCATCTATCCATCTAAACCAGTCATATCAGCCTTATTCATCCAGAAATCCCAAGTCCTTTGGAAGTGAGAATAAATATAAGAATCCATTGAAAAAGAAAGATCACTATGTCCCATCTAATCGACATGTGAATGCTAAGAAGGAGAATGCACAAAAGAGACCGCAAAGGTCCACTACTCAAAAAGCTAAACCAAAGAAAATATGGGTTCCTAAATCCATCATTATACGAATGCACTCTCAAGCACCCAAAGAACGAGGAAAATCTAAAGCTATGTGGATTCCCAAGTCTCTTTTAAAAGACTTCAAGATTGAAAATACTTCAAAGTTGACATTCAAGCTTCCAAAGGCTTCCATCCCATCTTCTTCCAAAAATCTTTCTAAAAATATTCCAAAGCCTTCCACTCCACTTTTTTCCAAATCTCTTCTACCACGTCATAGATCTAAACCACTGACTATTTCATCCATGATTCCTCCATTGTTCCAATACCCTTCAAGGTGTGTGTCAATGTTGATCTTGTCCAATATTTCAACTACCCTCATGAAATCCTCTAAAGCTTACACCTCCTTTCTATTCATGAACTCTTATCCTCCATATACTCTTCCTACTACCATTTCTCTTTCATCACCCTATCAAAATCTTTGAGCATACCTTTCTATGGTCTTGGCTTATCATGACTTATCTTTTCTATAGGAGCACTATCTACATTCAAATAGCTTAAGCTCTTTCTAAAAATTCAAAAAAAGAAAAAGAAAAAGAAATGAAAATGTGCCTTGGTGAAAACCACTTCTTGTGGCACCTTGGTAGCAAAAGTAAAGAGAAATAAATCCATCCTATGGTGAAAACTACTTCTTGTGGCACCTTAGATAAGTACCATGATGAAAACCTGGCAAACAGGCATCATGCATAATTCTTCCATCATCCATCTATCCCTTCTTCTCTCTTTGATCTTGACAATGTTGAGCTATCTTTGCATATTGGCTATCTTATCCACCAGATTTTCTATTGTGCTCTCCCATTCACTCATAGCCTCTATCTTGAGCTTTGTTCTTATTGCTCTATCCCATTGCTATACTATCTATTTGACCCCTTGGTCTTGATCATGATAAATAAAAATGGTTCCTAGGTCTCTTGACATGTCTACTCTTTTGGACTGCACGCTTTCATGCTATCTTACTCATTAGCTTCCATCGCTTATCTTATATGCTATCGCACTTGTTGGCTTCACCACTTATCCTACATGATATCGTGCTCATTACTTCCATTGCTTATCCAAAACATGCTTCATATGACTATTTCACCTCTTTCCCTAGCTTGGGTACTCTTGAGGAGTCAGTCCTTGAGGATCACTTTCACTTGCTTCACATTCCTTTCTTATGCATCTTTGCTTATCTATCGGCTTGTTTCTCCATCGTGTCCTATACCTTGCTAGACATTGGGAGAAAATGATGTGATCTTGCTTGAGAACTAGTGATCTCTAAAACCTTCTAAAAAATCCAAAAAATCATATATGATGCTGAAAAAATCCTAAAAATCAAAAAAGGTCCTGAAAAAGGATCTTCTTAGTGAAAACCTAGCAATAGGCACTTTGATGTATCACCAAAAAAAAAAAAAAAAGACAAATAAAATTTTTCAAGTGGTGAAAACTTGGAAATAGGCGCTACTTGAAACCCTCGCACCTATGTCTATCAATCTCAATCATCCACTTCACTACACATTTCCTAGCTTGGAATTGTTTCTTGTCCTCGTCTTGGGGGCACAACTACTTAGCCTATTGAGGTATTCTTGTGCATTAGGGTTTCTTGGACAACTCACAAAATAGTGTTTCTCAACACTTCCCCCACCTTGATATCAAGTGTTTTTCAACACTTTTCAGACAGTTTACCTATGGTCTTCGATGTCGCAATATTTCTCACTATCAGAATCAAGTCTTGAAGAAATGGCCAAGTGACTTGCACACACGCACTTTAACACTTAAACGACTGAGCTATGCTAATCTTTATCTACTTTGTGTGTTGTCTATGATGATTTCTTTGCCATGTGTTCCCTCCCTAATAGTCTTTCAAGGATGTCATTGACTAGAAGACTGGGGGCATGGGGCATGTTTTCTTGATTTCTGCTTGTGGGTATACTTTGTTTGTCTATAGTGTTGTAAGCATTCATGCTTTTCCTATTCAACACTTTGACTTATAAATGTATCATCCTTGACTGTTTCGCAAGACCACACTTAGGGTTTATCCTAGCACTTATGCCTTGATACAGGTGTAATCTTGCTAAATTAAACTTATGGAAACTAATCGCGTAATTATCTTGACTTACATGTCTCTGATGCTTAGATTTAATTTCCACATACCTATCTAATATCGATCATATTCATATCCTCATAGTTATACTAGTGATGGTTGTATGATCTCATGATGTCCCTAATAAATGCTCAATGATGAAATTAAGAGTCTAAATGTTATGCGCTTCTTGCTGGTAAACCACTTTGCATATTAGCTTGCATTTTAGGTTCATTTTCTAGCTTAGTCTTGCATTCTTGCATATGGGGAGAGCTCTCTCTTCATCTTTTTGTGGACATATTAGCTAACTCCTTTCATATATTTCTTTACTTTCTTCTTGTTCATGTCTTTTCACCTTCTTAATCTTTCACTTCATCTCTTTTCTATCTTATCATCACATTATATAAATTTTTGACCTCTTAAATAATTTCAACATCCTAGATTCATTTTTGAGATCGAAATCTAAATTCGAGTTCATCTTGATGGTCAAAATTGTCTTTTAAAATTCTACTTTCTTTTGAGCAGTTAGCTAACCTTTTGAGGTCTAATCTCCGAATCAACACTGGGGCATCTTCATTTCTTCATGTCTTCATCATTTCCATACTTCATATCTACTTCAATTCATTGTTTCATGTCTAAAATCACCTTTCTACTCATTTTGACCTAATTTTTATGCTATATCCTTCAAGCTCAACTCTAGTCAAAATGGGGCATTTTATATATTTTTTTATATAGTCATTCTTGGGATCTAATCATTTATCTGTTATATCGAACATTGCTATATCTTGATTTTCTCATGTCTAGCTAAGTTTTCTACTTCCTTTACCTCATTTCGATTTCAATCCCGAGGGGGACAAAATACTCTATTGCTGATCGTTACAACTATCTATTTCCTAGGAGCATTTGTTTGACCTTATCACTTGCTCTCGATCTATTCGCTTTGCTAGGTGTTAGAATTATTTTTGAATTCTGACATCATCTTTTCCTAGTGTTTGGTACTACCACTATCAGGCTGTACATTTAGGAATTGCTATCTTTTTCTACATTTCGTTCTTCAAAATCAAATATCTATATCTATCACTGCCTACTTGGCTTTTTATTTTCTTTGACATAATGTGTTCCCAGATCGATCACGCATTAGTCAAAGAGGGGCAAATGTAATCACTTAAAAATGGTCATCTAGACTATTAGCCCCCTTTTCAACATTTTGGCTAAATTAATTTAATCATTTACCTAGACCAAATTGCTAATAATCAATTTATTTGATTATAACCTATAGTTTGACTATGCTATCCTAAGTTCATTATTTGATTAAAAGAACATGTTCCCTTTTAATTAAATAAAAGACCCCATTCTTCTAACCCACTTAAAGTGCACACATAAAGTCCTTTTTCTATTTTGCAATTAAAAGGAAAGGCTTTGTGACTTTTGTCTTATATGACAAGTCAACTTATATTCTATTGGTTGATTTGTGTGTGCACATGGATCACTCCTCTTTTCAAATTCCACCGTTGATCATCCACCATCTTCATCTTGATCTCTACTGTCCATACATCTTTAAAAGGGAGAGAGCTTTCCCCCTCAATCCATCTTTTGAATATTGTTATTCTGCAGGTTTTCTAACAGGTTTCTTTGGAGCTTTGTGGAGAACTTCTTATTTCTTGTCTCATTCTCTCATTCCATCATATTAGCATAAGATCATATGGCATTCTTAGCATAGTTGCATTTTAGTTTAGCTTTTATTTCTTGCAATCTATCTCACATAGTTTAAATAACAGTATTGTAACACTCTCATACATGTTTTAGCATAGCTCCACTTTGCATCTCATTCTAGCTTAATCTTCATTTGCATTGCATTCTTGAGGAACTCCTTGGGACATTTGCATTCTTGCATCTTGTCTTTGGAACCTCCCATTGCATGGTTTACTAGCAAGAAGAGTATCTCTAAGGCTCATCTGAGAGCCTTCTTATTCTTGAAATACACTCTCTTGCACTCCATGGATAGGGAGCTCTAAGCCGGCATCCAAGCATTCCAACTCATGGAATCGTTTGGATAGAATGGTTTAGAGTGGGACACTTTTGAGTGTACAGGACCCTGATTGATAATAGATTTGGTTTTAATATATGTAGTATGGATATGTTAGAAGCTATAGATGTTGATCTTACATCTATTCGATCTAATTGCATTTCTATTTGAGGATTTGTAACATTGCTAAGAAAACTTTGGGTATTATAATGCTACCTATGAAAGTTGGTTCGGTGATATAAGATACTCATATACATATTATGCTTGGACCCCTCGCCTATAACCTTTTTCTAGGATGACCTTAGTTTCATTCTATGCATGTCATTCCCTCTACTTTTCATTGTAAGGTTAGATTTGTTTATAACAATATTATGTATACCCCTCATGTTGATGATGTGCCTAATCCTTGTTTAAATATACAATATGCTTTGCCTTCTCCTCCTACATAGGAAGTGAAGGGACCTAAAACTAAATAAGAGCCTTCTTCTTCCACTCTATTTTAAGATGACTGGGGTACATTAGATTTTAACCCAACTTTTATTAGAGAATATAGAGTCAGGAATCTTTCATTCATGATAAATTGAGCAACTCCTATTTTTACTAATGTAGTTTCCACTTCCATTCATGAGGAGTCTATTGAGTGTAATAATGAAGATCATATGCCCTTAGGTAATGGTAGGCATACACAATCTTTAAACACCATTGTCAATCATTGTAAGAATTTGGCTTAGGCCAGAATTCACCCAAGACCAAGGAACTCAAACACAAGCACACAGTAGACCAAATAGAGAGAGTATGATTAGAATGATTATATTCATTCAATATGCCAGCTTGAGAGTGCACTAGGAGTGCCTATATATAAAGGCCTCAAGAGAGCTTCGATAATGCATAGAAGTCAGCAACATGATAAGTCATACAACCAGGCACATGTCCACCAGATATGGGTTATCCTCCATCAAGCATGAAATTAAGTGCGATGATGTGAGGATAAGCCTACAATGGTGTATCACACAAATTAGTGGTGTAGACAACATGTGCTAAATGAGGAGTGTGGATAACTGTGTTGTCAACATGACAACTCAGTGAATGATGCAAGCTCTTGTGTTGTAGACACCATGTGCATAATTAGAGTTGCGTAACTCATGAGAGTACACAAAATCCTAAGTGTCTCACCTAAATAAATAATAAAATAATGCAATATAATAAAATAATGCATTAACCTAAGTAAACTTAAGTAAGTGTAATAAGTAAATACTTATTTACACCAACAATCATACATTGGGATGTGTGAAAAAAAGCATTGGATCTCATTCTTTATCCACATCATCTCCTTTATCCTCTCCTATATCCTCTACCACTAATCAACAACTTGATTTGCTTATGTTTCTTCATGCTAATGAAATTAATAGACCTAAATGTAGAAAGAAACATAGTTAACAACTTATGATTCTTCTACTTTACATGTACCACCATTACCATGATCACTATTCTAGTGATTATCAGGCTTTGCATTTTAAGATTTAGTAACTCATTAATAATAAGGTTATCCATATATCTTCTTGTAATGAGTTATATTTCAATCTAAATAGATTTAAATAACATCTAGAACACTATTATGTTGTCCTCTGCCATGTAACATTGTTAGCCTATCTCTTGGGGGCTCATTACCATACATGGTCCTCTTTGTGAGTAGCATAATAGGTCCTCTTTTCCCTTTTTCCATGTACTTGGGGGGCTCATCTTTCTCATTCTCTCACGGATCCACTATTTCCTTAGGTTGTGCATTATTTGTTAATCATGTTACATCCAATCTTATATTATTAGCAAGTGGGTTTTCATGGTAGATATATCAATTACATTGGAGCCTCATAATAGTGTGATATCCTTTTCGAGGATTTACTTTTTCACTTCTTGCATGGTGTCTCATTACATTCCGCTCCTCTATGACCTCATAGGAGTTGTGACCTCTTTGGTTTGAATTGGGTGTTTCTTGTGGATACTATCTTGATGGGGAAATTGATTTATCCTTCATCACTTCCTTAAGATGCCCAAATAAGCAATTATTTCTCATCTTAAAGGGGTATACATGGTCCCCTTATTTTTATATGTTTGAGATTTAGTTGAATAACATGCTACATGCATTTGCCAAACCACTTTGACCTCTCCTTGCACATTCTAAAATCACTCTCATGGAGTAGCCAATACAAATTCTAAATATGGCTTAGAGTACTTTAACCATGGGGGCTTGGTATGACTTCTAAGTTATCCTCATATCTATGCATTATTGTTTCATCCCTCCTTTTTATGCACATCTTGTGAATCCCTTTATAGATTATGCACAATCCTAAAGAATGGATTATCTATGCACAGCTTCAATTTAGGAAGTGAGTGTCCTTGACATTGGATATTTCTCTCCTTTGCATACACATATGCTAAATCTTGTATATGGGTAATGTATACAAGCTCATTAAGTCCCATACATGGGTAACACATCTAGACATATATGCTAAATATTACATATGGGTAATGCATAAGAGCTTGCTAAATCTCATATATAGGTAACACGTTCAAGCACAAAATGCTAAGTCCCATATACATGTAATGCATTTTTTCCTCTTCTATGATTCACAATGAAATGTACATTTACCCCTTCTCTCTCTTCTTATTTTATTTAGTGATTTCTCTCATATTATGATCTTGGAATAAAAAAAAACTCAATCCCTTGGGGGCTTGATGGATTTTTTTGTCTTCTTGATGGTAATAAGATTATCTTATGTCTTGTGCTCTACTTTACCAAGAGTTTGGATCGAGTCCACACTTTTGCTAGAGTGGGGATAAATGTATCATCTTGAATTGGAAGAACTTCAATTTAATGATGGTTTAACACCTATCTAATATGAAATCATCATCTCCTTGTATCTCTCTTCTTTTTTCCTTTCTTCTCGTTTCTCCTAGGGGAACTTGGTGTAAGACCTAATTTATCCTCTTTAAAACTCCTATTTTCATGATGCAAAGATTGAGGTAGGATCTAACCACCTAGGTCCTCCCTTTTCCTAATCCAATCACTCAAAATCTATTTTTTGCACTATAATAATCATCTCACAAGCTATACTTAATTTATGAGATCTAGGACCTATTTTTGGACTCCAAAGGAGTTCCTAGTGTTTTCGGCCCTAGTATAATAATCATCTCACAATATGTACTTAATTTATGAGATCTAGGAACTATTTTGGGACTCCAAAGGAGTTCCTAGTGTTTTCGGACCTAGTTGGCATGGGTATAGTGCATACATTTCTAGTATGTCCCTGATAAGCCCATTAGGAACATAATACCCCCTTGTCTGTGCCCTATCTTGGGCCCCCTTCTCGGATACTAAGTTTGACTTTACCCATAGTGCAAAATTTGAGGTAAGTCGGCATGTGGGAGAAAGTTAATTTTGAGCCCTTTATAAACCCATCCATTTACTCCATTTTGTATCTAATCTTATCTCATACACACACACGCATTCTCACATACTAGAAATCAAACATTCCAGTATTCAAGCAATTCCTCTATTGAATATCAAGGATTCAAGCATTCAAGCAATTAAAGGAGTTATCTTCAAAATATCCTCAATCTATTCAAGGTCCTTTGTTGCATCTTCTACGTCCATTCATCTATATTCTTAATCCAATCTAATCGGTAAAGACAGATCATTACATTCAAATTAAGAGATCCTACTATCATAAGGTGAGTTCATACATTTGCTTTACATTTTTGTAATTCAATAATTTCAATTCAAGGTTAATTCCTAAATCTGGGTTTGACTAAGGCAAACCCCCTATCAATAAGCAAAAACCCTTTTTACTATAGGTTTTGGATCTTGGAATTTAGGAAAATAGGTTGTAGATTTGGATACACTTTTCTTCATTATGAAAAACTCCAAAATTAAAAATTGATTCAAAAACAATTGATCAAGGATGCACTGCTCCCCTACTTTACAAGAAAGTCACCCTCCAATGAAAATCAGCCTTGCCAAATCATTGAACAATTTCTAGGTTTTGCAAATTAGGTATTTTCAACCTAGATTCAACATTTTTGTTAGTATGGAACAACACAAAAAGAGCATAAAATCATGTACAAAAGGCAAGTCTTCCAACCCTCTTGTCATTTCAACATATCTATTTATTAAATCTACATGTCTTGTCCTAGCTCTCATTATAATTAGGATTTTTAAGGACTTAATTGCATAATTTCCCTTATTCTACTCACTAATATAGCTTTCCATTAGTTCCCCTTTATCACTTGGTTGACACCAATCTTTCTAGATCAAGTCTTTTAGAATTAGTATTGAAAGGTCCAATTTCCTTGATTCCCTCTTTGAGTTGCATAAGTGTGGTTATCTGATGAACTTAGGATTTATTTCCTTGATTCACATTTCCCCTTAACACTCATCATTTTACTTGTAGAATATCTTCCAAGTGGACTATTTGTGGTTTTTGAAAATGCATTTAAAATTATGTAGAGCTCATTTTATAATTTAGTTGAATGGTTGCACATATTATTGTTGGAAATATATATGATAGGCTAAGTTACTAAGAAGGGAGGGGTGAATTAGTAACTAAGAAAACTTAATTTTATTTCACCAATTAATCCTTCATGTGTATTATGATCTAATTGCATGCATGAAAAACTAAAAGCATTAAAACATTCATAACACTTTGACACATAAAATGGTGATCCAGAAACCTTTTAAATAGAAAGTAAAACTGGGGCGGGAATGATACCCACAAGATTTAGTACTACAGCATAAAGTTGGCTTGTTAAGGCTTATAATGATCACTTTTGATGATCTACCTTGTTAGCAGCAATAAGGACTGCTAGGTCCACCTTGTAAAAGGATTTGCAAACATACAATGAAGTATGCACTTGGTAAAGAGATTTACAAAAGACTTTTAAGTCTACCTTGTGAAAGGATTTAACTGATCCACCTATTAGGATGAAACAATGGTTGATCTTTGATTTGTAACTTGATTTTTTGAATGAGATTCCTTTGAGTGTAATGATCACCATGTTGTGATAGATAACCATTTATTGCTCCTTATACTATTGTAGCCTTTTACTTCACACTTCTTCTCTTCAAATTGGCATCATATGTATGACATAAAAATCTTTTTTGGATGTGATACAATACATTACATATATACCAATCCAATTTACAAATCAACAAATTTGACTACAATACAAGTTTACACAAAATACACAAAGTCAACCCAACTGGAGGAACTCAGGTTCTAAAGACTAACTTGGTGAGGTTTTGATACTTGACATCCATTGTCAATGCTCAACATCATCATGCATTCAATAGATGTAGAAGCTCAGTCCATACTAATCACTTCCAAGTAGTCTAAACTTGGTCTGCACTAGTGACTCGGTGAATATTACAAAACTCAACATATAAACTAAATCACTTGATTCACACTGCATAGCTTGGTCAATGCTATTACTATGAGCTCGGTATAAACTAAATCACTTGGTTGACACTAAGTGGCTTGATCAACACTAGATTCATATTACTATAACTATGAGCTTGGTAAGCATTGCATAAATCAGTTTGTACTAGTGAACTCAATAAACACTAAGAAGTTAGGTTTACACTAATAATCACCAACCTGATAGAAACTGCTCGGCGCAAACTGAATACTATTCCTTGAACTCAGTAGCAACTATACAACTCTGTAGAGTTTGAATTACTTGGTTAACACTATTAATTGTATAATAAGCTCAATAGATACTTACTATCTAAATAAGTGTGTGTCACTAATAAACAAATTTGACTGTAATGTCAACAATCTCCCCCTTTGGCATTAGTGACAAAAACAATTATCAATTAAAATTGAATTCTCAAAAATTCAAAACAATCTTTATTCTTCATACTGTGTCTTCAACTCAACAACATACTTTTTTTTTTAGATTTTTCAAAATTGCTTTTGTAAGAGATGTTTATCTAAATATATGTACATGTATGTAATATGATATTATGATGCTTCCCCATACATATATATACTTTATATATTATATGCATCTTCTCATCTTTTATCTTCTTCCTTTATATCACATCTTCTCATCTTCTCTCCTTTTACAATATGCTTTATATACACCATCTCCCCCTTTTTGACATAAATGACAAAGGTATAATCTATACAATAGTACCAAAATGTGACAAGAAATCAAAATGTACTTTTAGAATCAGTGTCATTGTCTTGTCCCAATTTTCTTGCAACACCTTGCTTATGTGCAATGCAATCTAAACTTTTGCCCATAATTCTATCATGTGGTCAACAATACAGAAGTTTTTATCATGGATGAGGGTTTTAGCATGTGCAATATGTTTCGGCAATGCATTCATGTTTGGGAGAATCATGCATTGTATGTCTACTAGTGTAGCTCTTATCTTGGCTTCTTCTCTTAGCAATTATGCCTACATATCAGTAAGAAATATGATATTTGTATAGTGGGTAGAGCTATAACTTGGGTCAAGTTGCAACTGTTGTGCACTTACCTTTAGATCTTCATCAATCTTTGAAAGTTTATCTTTAATTTCCTTGGTGAAAATGGAAGTGTAACAGAGTTTATTGAATAAAGAAGTTGCATTGATGGCAGAGGTCTCTAATGAGCCTAGAATAGTAGACAAGTCTACTTGATGTATTGTAATCTTTTGTGCTACTAGCTCCAAATATTTATTCTCAAAATTCCTCTCTACTCTCTACAACAATTTCTCTTGTCCATTAAAATCTTCATTGAATTTTTTGACTACTTCTGGTAATTGAGCCAAAATTGGTTTAGAAGTGTCAAACTCAGTGTTGAGTGCCTCTACAAAAAAATTCTTTGCATCTTCAAGCACTTGAAATTATTTACTCCTTTCATCTCTAAGCCTTTGCTACTTAGCTTTCTTCTATACAAGTTATCCAATAATGTGCATTTGATCAGTATTAAGTTTGGAGATATTCCAATTTGAGATAACTATTTCCTCATCAAGATCAATGTCTTCTTCCTTATCTTTGCCTTTGCTCAAAACTTTTGTACTCAGTTGAGGCTTGGTCTCAACTGTCCTTGTACTTATTATTTGCATGCTCAGAATGGAAACAATGGTAGAAATAGTAGGACTGACAGAAAAAGTAGATACTGCACTTATTGAAGAAATACCTTGTGTAACCAATATTGATGAAGGAGGAAGTATTGACTACTCAGTAGATAAAGTGTTGGACACTTCTGTCAGTGAAGTACTGAGCTGAACAACTGCAAATATTGATTGAGTGTTTGAACTTGTAATGTTTGACATGACCAATTCTGCAGTAGCTTCCCCTGAGCTTGATGTCTCCAATGCTTTGCTCAGAGAATGAGGAAGTGAGGCTATGATCATTGTTGTAATCTTCTTAGGGTCAGTCTCCTCAATGTTCTGAACCTAAAGGAGGTCTTCCTCCATAGCTTCTTGTTCTTGTTCCTCATCATCTATATTGTCATTAGTTTCTTCTCCATCATTATTTCCTTCTTCTTCATTCTCATCTTCACCACCATCATTATCCTTATCACTAACATTAACAAAAAAATCACCTTGCTTATGAAGATTGAAAATATTTTTCTATGGTAGGCACTTTCAAACTTGTAAGGGATATACAAATAGTCAACAGAGATAGGAGATGAAGGTGTCCTAGCTTGGTTGTAGGTTCACATGTGTGGGTTCTGTGGAAGTGTTTTAGTAGTAGAGTAGTTTTTTTTTTATTGCAGTGGGTGTTGTTTATGTTTGGCATCTGCAGGGACTTTTTTAGTTTGCTAGTAGCTGTTTTGGTTTTTGTTTATTTTCCTGGTTTCAATCTTTGCATGGTAGAGATTTCTATGGCATCAGTTATGGATCTTTCTTGCATGGACAAGGCTCATAATGGGTCCTCTTCAAGCATGCATGCTCAACAAGCAGATACATTTTATATGAGTGCTAGCCCTAATATGAAGAAGGTTAATGGGTGTCTTACTAGAACCCAAGATCACCCAATTTTGGTTATTCCTCCTAATTTGGTGGAAGAAGATGTCTCATATTGGAGTAGACATGCTCTAATATGTAAGTTTCTTGGTATTCGTATTCCTTTGTTCACTCTTGAGGCTTCTATCTAGCATTCTTGGCAGATTGAAGGAGATATGGACATTATGCTTGTAGCAAATAGTTATTTTATGGTTATTTTCTCGAATATTGCAGATCACAATAGAGTTTTTGAAGGTGGCCCATATTTTTATAATCAGGTTGGATTATTTATTAAACCATGGCATACAGGTTTTAATTTGGCTAAAGATATGCCTTCTTGAGTTCCTATTTAGGTCCATCTACCTCGCCTCCCCCTAGAGTTTTGGCGAGAAGACATTTTACATAAAATTACTAGTCTCTTGGGAAAGCCTGCAACAGTTGCTACACAAAACCTTGATAAAAAGGTGATTTATTTTTCCTGGATTTGTGTTGAGATAGATCTAAATAATCCCCTTTCGAATTTGATGGAAATTTGTTTGGGATCTTCATCACGGATTTAGCAGTTAGAATATGAATCTTTAGCTTTTTGATGTCGGTTTTGTCATGAGTATGGCCATCTCCTACGACATTGCCCTAAAGTTCATAAGGATGCTCATTCCCCCTCTTCGGTACCTCCTCCTCTAGGTAAAGAGGATAAAGGGAAAGCTCCCATGATGGTTGAACCTCAGGGAAAGGACAAGGAAGGATTTGTACCTATTAAAACTAAGGCTAAAGGATGAGGTTAGAAGAGGCCATTCAAGGATAGATAGACAAATGGAAGCTTTAACAAGTTTGAGGTGCTGGAGAATTTAGCTTTGGAAGAAGGGGTCCCGCATGTGGTCACTTCTAATAGTGTTGGGGTCAATATGAAGGTTGTACCAGCTCTTGAACTAGAACTAGTTCAAGCTATTCAGGGACAACAAGAGGCTCAAGTGACTTTAAATAATTCCATAGAGGATGACATTGTTTTGGCAGATTTAGCTAGAGAAGTTTTAGTTTCATCTCAAAATAAAAGGGTTCATCTCATAGATTGGGAGTGCAACAATGACCCCTTAAGAAAAGTCCTACATATAGCTCCTCAAAAGGGCAGAAGACAAACCTTGAAAAGATAAAAATGACTAGAGATATGTTGGTGGAATCTAGGTTTGTTAAACCTATTGATGCTCACTTTTCTCAAACCCCTTAATGATCATTCTCTCTTGGAATGTGAGGGGTTTGAATAACACTTGTCATCAAAAATTTATTCATGATTTGATTGAAATTCATTCTCTAGATGTCTTTTGTGTTCAAGAGACTAAGGTTTCTATTGAGGTTATGCATCAACATGCTCCACGCATTTGGTATGCTGGTTACTGTCAAAGTATTGGTTCACAAGGGAATTCTGGAGGTTTGGATCTATTTCGGGACATGCGTAAGATTTCTCCCCTTTGGTGAATTTCAAGTCATTACTCAATCTCTATGGTGGCTATTGCCTTGGACTCTAGTGAGACTATTCTTGTGACAATTTTTTATGCCCTTATTGACATTTGTGGGAAGATTCATCTCTGGGATCACATTAGGTATGTGCATTCTTGTGCTCCTTATTTTCCTTGGATTTTAGGAGGTGATTTTAATTCTATTTTAAGTCTTGAGGAGAAAAGAAGAAATTGGCCTAGGCTTGGCCCTGCTTCTAATCTTTTTCAAGCCCAGGTGGATGTTTTTTCTATTATTGATGTTAAGCCTTCAAATGGGGTTTTCATTTGGAACAATGGACAGAGTGGTTAGGAAGCTATCTCAAAACATTTGGATAAGTTTCTTGTTTCATGTTATTGGGTTGGTGGTGACCTAATTACAAGTTCTAAAATTCTTGATTGGAGAGGTTTTGATCATTGGTTGATTAAGTTCTCTTCTTCTCCTATTGCACCCCCTAAGAACCCTTCTTTTAGATTCCAGCTTATGTGGCTCTAAGACTCATCCCTTTATGATTTGGTGGCTAAGTGGTGGAGAGAGGGTGGCCCAACTTATGGCATGACTATGTTTGTCTTTGAGACAAAACTTAAATATGTCAAATATCATCTTAAGAGATAGAATACTTCTTGCTTTGGGAACCTTCAATCTAGAAAGAGGAATACTCTAAATCATCTTGCAGTGATTACTCGCCAAATTAGGGACTCTGGGCTTATAGAGGCTCTTGGTAGGGCAGAATCCCAAGCTATGCGAAATGTGGAAGAATGGGAACTTCGGGAAGAGATTTACTAGAAACAAAAGGCTCACATTGATTGGCTACAGGAAGGGGATAGAAATATTTCTTATCTTCATCATTCTGTTTAGACTTGCCATAATAAAAGGTATATTTCTTCTCTTGTTACTAATGAAGGACTTAAGATCTCTTCTTAGTCTACTATGACCAAGGAAGCACTTCAATTTTATTCTAACCTTTTTACTGAGGATTCTTAGCCTGTAGTTGTGGAGGAGAACTTAATTCTTTCATGCATTCTTTCTGTTATCACCAATGTTATGAATGATTCCCTTCTTCGTCCAATTTTGATATCTGAACTTGAAGAGGTTGTGTTTGGGATGAATAAAGGTAAAGCTCCAGGCCCAAATGACTTCCCTGTGGAATTCTTTTAGGAATTTTTCAAAATTATAAATATGGATCTCTTGGAGGTGGTTAAGGAATCCCTTCAAAATAAGAAAATGCTTTGTGCATTGAATTGTACTTTATTGACTCTTATCCCTAAGAAAAAAGGTGCTAGCAATCTTGACTCCTTTCATCCCATTGCTCGTTGTAATGTTGTGTACAAAATTATCAACAAATTCATTGTTGATAGACTCAAGATATGCCTTCCAATTGTGATTTTAGAGGAATAAGGCAGTTTTGTGGCTGGTAAGAAAATTCTTGATGGAATTTTTATTGCTTTTGAAGTTATTCATTATATGCATACATCAAAAGAGTGAGCTATGTTCATTAAGTTGGATATGGCTAAGGCTTATGATAGAGTCAAATGGAGTTTTCTCCAAAAGATCCTCTTGGCCTTTGGTTTTTGCCAATAGTGGGTGAATTGGATTATGAGTTGTGTTACTTCAGCTTCTTTTTCTGTTCTGGCGAATGGTGTTCCTTCAGAACCCTTTGGTGCCTCTAAAGGACTTTGCCAAGGGGATCCTATTTCACCTTATCTCTTTATCATTCTAGCTAAGGGTTTGGGCTACTTTCTTAAGCTTCATGCTCACCAGGGTTTGATTCATGGGTGGAAATGCGGTGTTGGCTTGCCTCCCATTTCACATCTTTAATTTGTGGATGATACTTCATTTATGGGACAAGCCCGTCTTTAGGAAGCTAATTCTTTTAGGCATGCTTTGGATGTGCATCTTGCAGCTTCGGGACAGAAAGTTAATGAGAATGAATCCTCCATTTTTTTCTTCAATACTTCCCAAGCTATTCAAAGGTGTATTGCTGCTATTTTGAGGTTTCAGATTGGGTCTCTTCCCTTTGTTTATTTGGGTATTCCTCTTACTGTTGGTAGACATCCTAGATCTTCCTGGTAAGTTTTGCTTGATAAACTTCAGTAAAAGGTTAATCATTGGAGTCATCGATGGCTATCAACTGCTGCTCACCTAACTCTATTAAAATCAGTTATTCAAGCCCTTCCTATTTATAGGTGTTTTGTTCAGGCTGCTCCAATGTATTTTCTTCAGGAATTTGATGCTCTATCCCGTCAATTCCTTTGGAGTGGAAACCTTTCACCTTCTAAATGGAGTCTGGTTAAATGGGAAATAGTATGTAGACCTCAAAAGGAGGCTGGCCTTGGCTTACGATCAACTTTTTTAAATGGACAGGTTATCGCTGCAAAACTTTATTGGTGTTGGTGTACTAGCCAACATCAACTTTGGTCTTGTATTCTCACCCATAATTATTTTCCAGTTATTAATGTGGTTGAAGTTCATCGCTTTCCTCTAGAAGGGAGAGGATCCATGATTTGGAATATGCTAAAGTTTGGACCTTAGTTGGTTAAAGATGGTCTCTTTTGGATTTGTCATTTGGGATCACAAGCTTTATTTTGGCTTGACTCTTAGGATGGGCACCCTTGTATTCTTACCACTCATCCTTAGCTACATGCCCTCTATCAAAATTTTAGTGTTGCTGGTTGGGACATAGTTAATTTTTATAAGATAGGATGTGTTAGAGGTTTGGCTCCTTCCTTTCGTTGGAAACACCCTTCTGAATGGCCTCTAGGAGGACTTGAGGAGGATAGGAAGGAGTCGTTTTAGAGTTTGCAGTCTCGTGAGTGTACTACTTTGGTTGGTAATGATGTTCTTGCTTGGGACAATAAAGATCTATCTAAAAAAATTTCAATTTTTGCAAGATATGTTGAGCTTCTTCGGCAGACGTTGGGGGACATTCAGATGCCTTGGTGGAAGCAAGTCTGGTACAAGTTTTCTTGGCCCAAATGTAATTTTTTTATGTGGTTGGTGGTCCATAGTCAATGTCTTATGTGGGATAATTTATGCAAGTGTGGCTTCCAAGGACCCTCAATGTGTGTTCTATGCCAAACTAGTGAAGAAAATATCTCTTATCTCTTTTCCAATGCTCTTTTAGTAGACACATTTGGCACTCTTGGTGGAATGTGTGGAACCAATCCTGTTGGCATGTTTCCTCACTAGCAGAATTCTTTGCTCGCTAGGGTAAGACTCCTGTCAAGACTTCATTTCTTCAAGTTGCTTGGAATCTTGGACCCTCCTTTATTATTTGGCATATTTGATTGGAAAGAAACCATTGTATCTTTTAGGATGAGTTTTTAGAGGTTCCTCACTTATGGTGGAAAATTATCCATTCTTTGGGGGAAACTGTTTCTACAAAATGTGACACTTTTGAGGTGATGGAACTAGGGGAGGATATTTTCTATAATCATCTGAATATTCTCCCCTCACATGGAAATCTACTAAGAGATATGTGTAGACATCTCTTGCGAAAGATAAATAGGGTGGGGAAGTGGAGTGCTCCTCCATAGGGTATTCTTAAAATCAACACGGATGGGTCTTTCAAGGGAATTCTAGGCCCTATTGGCATTGGTGGTGTTGGTAGAGATAGGAAGGGGGATGTCCAGTTTGTGTTTTCTATTTATAAAGGTAATCACGCTAACAACTTGATGGAGGCCATAGCTATTTTGTATGTTGTGAAGAATTCTTGTGACCTTGGTTGGAGAAGGCTTATCTGTGAATCTAATTCACAAGTGGTGATACCTCTATTGAATCAACAACATTCTAAAGTTGTTAGTTGGAAGTTAGCTT
Organism: Cupressus sempervirens; assembly: GCA_028749045.1. Taxonomy (NCBI): domain Eukaryota; kingdom Viridiplantae; phylum Streptophyta; class Pinopsida; order Cupressales; family Cupressaceae; genus Cupressus; species Cupressus sempervirens. The sequence goes on along the minus strand of CM053788.1, from coordinate 281,865,722 downwards.
TGATTGTGGACCTAATTCATTATTTGTGTACTTCTTTGGAGTCTATTACTTTCACTCATATTCCTAGGGAATGGAATAGTGTTGCTAATTGTTTGGCAAAGTGGGCTTCTGACCATACATGTAATTGGAACATTGTTGATAAGACTCAACTTCAGATGGGCTTGTCCCATCAACTTGATCACTTGGTTGATCTTGATAGGGCTGTCTGATGCCCTTTCTTTGTTTGTACTTGTTTCTCTTTCAACTTGAATAAATTTTCACCCCTCCTTTATTTCAAAATGCTTTTTCATGTGTTGTTGGCATTCATCACTATATGTTCAATGTCATTGATCAATATCAAGAAAGTGTTAAACTTCAAAGTAGGTTTCTCTTCATTTTGCTTGATGTATTCTTTCACCTCCTTGTCGTTCAAGCTTGACATGAGTTGCCCTAGGGTCTACTCATATATGTCTTTTGCAGTTTTCATAGCATGTTCCCATCTTGGCTTAATTTTCTCCATTAAATCATTTAGAATCTACTATACAAGTTGGTCTGGAGAATATTTCCATTTGCCCATCTTAGACATAACCATGTCTTCAATTTTCTTTAGCTCCTCTACAGTTCTTATCTCACACCTCAGTGATTTGAAATTTGCCATACTAGCTCCAAAGTCAATTTCCTTCAACTTTTCTTGGAATGAGGGTGGTGGCCATTTGACGATTACATCTCCTCCTTGTAAAGATTGTAGTAGATGGTTTGGTTATAATAACCTTACCTTTCTTCTTCTTTTGACTTCTCTTCATCTTCTACTTCATCTTCTTCTATGTCATCTCCTTTTACTTCTATCAACAGGAGAGTGGTGCTAGATTGTTTCAATTTTGCTATTCTTTTCTTCCCTTTGCTGATTGCCTGAGGGGGTTTTATTTCAAGTTCAATTCTTTCCTTAGCTTCATCATAAGTGCCAAAATATGTAGCTTTTGGATCAACAAGCTCATTTGATAGTGCTTAAATAATGTCCTTTGTTTCATCAATATTAACCTCATAACCTAGAGGCTTGACCATACAATTCTTGATCTTAGTGCTTGTATATATACTTTATCACAATCAACCATAAACCAAATATCATCTTTGTAGTCTTCTACAAGTTATTTCTTAGGGATTCTGAATATATTATTCATCTTGTCCTTAAATGCATCAAAATAGTTGTCCATAATACTAACATAGTTCTCTCCCATTTCTGCTATATACTCATTGATTTGGTAGAGAACGGGTACATCTTTTCTCCACACAATTGTACCTTTTGATGGGAAGAAATTTTACACAAGGAAAAATAAACAAGTTAAGAGTGAACTGAACTTACAAGGGTTGTTCTTTGAAGTTCTTATGCTCTCCATGTTTTTGTTCAATGGATTCAACATCAACTTGGCTAGGTCAAATGACATATTGTTCTTTGACCACTTTGAACGCAAGATCCACTGCTTCGTAGGATACACTATTTAGATTATTGGAGCTGTATATCTTATGTGCAATCACATGTATACCAAACTTTAACTCTATATCAGTAACACAACTAATCTTCATTCCCCTTCCATCCCATTCAACAAGGGTTTTCTTCTCCAATTCTACTCGACTTAGGGTTTTAGTCATTTTTGCCTTGGTTAGCATTGGAAGACTTGTGATCCTATGGATCATTTTCTTTGTTATCACAATAGGTTGCTCCAACCACAACTATCCATTATGCACACAGTTGAGGATAAATCTTATCCACTCAATCTGAAAGTCTTGGGGCATGTGTGGAATGTGAGTTAAACCCTTAGCTTCCAAGTGTTGATGTTCTAGTTTTAATATGCCATTCACACACACTTTTTCCAACAACTCATCCATTTCCAAGGTTCCTAAGTCTTGGATAGAACATCAGAAATGCAAATGAATATCATTAGTCAACAATACTTTGGATAGAATCAGAGATTGTGCTCTAGTTGGATCTAAGGTTTCCGCAATAGCTAGACTAAGCTTGAAATTTTGTGCGTTACATTCAATGCCTCAAAGCAACATCTCTGACCCTTTCTTTGTCTTATTGCTAGTGGATGCCATCACTCGGTAGGGTTTGCAAAGACATAAAAATCTTCAATAGTAATTTGTACAGATCGCTTAGATGTACTAAAATTGATATGCGCAAATAGCTCTTGAAAATTCACGGTGACAAATGAATTCAATTTCACCCTTTTACCAAATTTTACATTTCAATTGCCATAAATGCTTGGTATGATTGCTTGGTTGACGATAAACTATCTTCTACTTAGCTTGAATTAAATTCTTAGTAGGAACATCCATGACTCAGTGTCCATATAACACTGAGTTACTCCTGACCTTGCTCGGTAATGACTAGAATTTTCTATGATACTCAATGATCCCTTTGCATCTTGAATGTTGATATGGATCTTTCCTTCTATCTTGATTGGAACTGATGTAAGATGACTGCTTTGGAGTCCTAGTTCTAGTTCTCCTTGTGGGAGATCAAGTGGAAATGTTTGAGTCACCCAATTCTTGAGTGACATGTGCTTCATTGCTCAGACTTGCATTCTCAGAAGATTTTAGAATTTATTACTATCTCATCTACTTTATGATGTGATCAGCTTTAGCTTTCTTTTCATCTTCAATTCTTCCAGTATTCATATAATTCTTGGCAAGATGATCAAGTTCTATATAAATGAAACATCTTCTAGTGGTGTCTCTTGTCCTCATATGATGTTTTACACAATTCATTCCAATGTGTCCAAATTCTCCATAGTAATGACATCCACACCAAGTGTTGTAGTCCCAGCAAAATATAGCTTTTACAATTTGTTCTACTGGATTCAATATCTTAGTTTTGCATTCAAGGGATTTGTGCCCATGCTTCTTACATTTGTGACATTTGCCTTCAAATTTAGGTTTCTCTTTGTATTCTTTTTCTCTATGACCATGCTAATTACAATTGTAGCATTTTCCATTGCACTTAGGTTTGCCATTGCTCCAATATTTGTTTGATGTGTAACCTATCTTACCACAATGGCTGCAAGTAGGTCTTTGATTCTTTTGAGCTCCTTGCTTAGATGATTCACCTTCTTTTGTGTATCCAATTCCTATTTTGCTCTTTTGTCTATATTGGATTTGCTCATTCAATTGATCCATGTCTGCTTGAGATCTCATTATCCTCTTATTGGTTTGCCTTTCAATGTTTAGATTATTTTGCAATCTTTCATTCTCTAATCTTAGATTCACGATTTCTTCATTTGCATAAATAAGTTGATCAATGAAATCCACTTGTTGAAGGGATAGATGTTGAATTTCATTGTTCTTTCCTTCTAACTCTTCTTTTACCTTGTTTTTCTCTTCCATAACTTCACACAGTCTTACTAATTGAATTTCTTGCTCTCTTTTCAGTTTCCTAACTTCTTGAAGTGTACCATTCTTTTCTAATAGTTCTTTGATTGCTTCATTAGCTTCATCTAAATTGCTTTTTGAATGGATGTCTTCAATTCTTTCTTCAATGTAGAGTTGGTCATTCATCTAAATTGCAAGATCTTTTCTTCTTTTCAAGGATTGAGAGAGTTTCTCTTTTGCTTTCTTGAGTTTCCCAATAGCCAATTCCAAATCTAGCTTTTTATTGTCAATAGCCTTATCAAGTTTGAATACCTCCATAGCCTCTTGATCTTTTCTCAAGTTGTTAAACTTTTCTCTGAGAACCACAAAGCTCTGATACCAATTGTTGGAAATATATATGTTAGGCTAAGTTATTGAGAGGGAAGGGGTGAATTAGTAACTAAGAAAACTTATTCTTATTTCACCAATTATTCCTTCATGTGTATTATGATCTAATTGCATGCATGAAAAATTGAAAGCATTAAAACATTTATAACACTTTGATACATGATATGGTGATCCATAAACCTTCCAAATAGAAAGTAAAATTGGGGTAGGGATGACACCCACAATCTTTAGTACTATAGTATAAAGTTGGCCTATTAAGGTTTACAATGATCACTTTTGATGATTTGCCTTGTTAGGAGCAATAAGGACTGCTAGGTCCACCTTGTAAAAGGATTTACAAACATACAATGAAGTATGCACTTGGTAAAGAGATTTACAAAAGACCGTTAAGTCTATCTTGTGAAAGGATTTAACTGATCCACTGATTAGGATGAAATAGTGACCGATCTCTGATTTGCAATTTGATTTGCTCAATGATATTCCTTTGAGTGTAATGATCACCTTGTTGTGATAGATAGCTCTTTGTTGCTCCTTATACTACTATAGCCTTTTACTTCGCACTTTTGCTCTTCTAATTTGCATCATACTTGTCATAAAAATATTGTTTGGATGTGATACAATACATTACATGTATACCAATCCAATTTACAAATCAACAAAGTTAACTACAATACAAGTTTACACAAAATACACAAAGTTGGCCCAACTATAGGAACTCAGGTTCTGAAGACTAACTCGGTGAGGCTTTGATACTCGACATCCACTGTCAATGCTCAACATCATCATACATTTAGCAGATGTAGAAGCTCGATCCATACTGATCACTTCCAAGTAGTCTAAACTCGATCTACACTGGTGACTCAGTGAATACTACAAAACTTAGCATATAAACTGAATCACTTGATTCACACTGCATAGCTCAGTCAATGCTATTACCACAAGCTTGGTATAAATTGGATCACTTGGTTGACATTGAGTGGATTCACATTACTATAACTGTGAACTCGGTAAGCATTGCATAACTCTGTTTGGACTGGTGAACTCTATAAACACTAAGAAGCTCAATTTACAATGATAATCACCTACCTGATAGAAACTGCTTGGCGCAAACTGAATATTGTTCCTTGAACTCGATAGCAATTATAGAACTCGGTAGAGTCTGAATTACTTGGTTAACACTATTAATAATACAATAAGATCAGTAGATACTTACTATCTAAATAAGTGTGTGTCACTAATAAACAAACTTGACTGTAATGTCAACAATTATATGTATAAGTATATGAAATCACATTTCAATAGAACTCTTAAAAAATGTGGGTGAATTCATTTTTAAAATGAATATAAGTATAGATTTGTGCAATCACATCTCATACTGAAAATCTATGAAATTAGGGCACCACAACTAGTTTGAAAGATAAATCTATTCACTACATTTATGTGAAATAGTTATAGTTATACTATGGAATAGTTTACTAGAGTAACATATTTAGCTTGTAAGGATGGTGAATTTATTGGTATTCTTTACTAGAGTAATTGATTTAACTTCTAAGGATGGTGAATGGATTCTAAACATGGAAAATATAATATGTTGTAGGTTTTCATAGTCAATGAGACCAAGCAATAGTTAAACATATTTAAACAATCCATGAGACTAAGAAATAGTTAAAATGATTTAAAGAGATGGAGATTTTGGAAATCACAACTAAACAAATTTGACTTCCATAGTTCAAATTTAAAGTTTGTTCTATTTCCTTTGTTTAAGTTGATTTGGTAGCATCTTTTGTGAGCACCTCAAAAAATGGGGTGAATTTTATATGGACCTATTGCATTACAAACTATGAGAACTTTATGAAAATGAATAAGATTTCACTTGGACCTAAGATTGCCCAATATGGCTTATTAAATTAGTGGTTTGTATAGAGCCAATTCACATTTAGGTAGGCAAAGCCCTCTTGCTTAGTTTATAGGTGAGACTTAGGATTTTACCATTTGGATGGTTGGGGTGTGTCATCTTCCAATTAGATTTAATGCAATGGTCATATGGCTCACCTATTTGGTTTTGATCTATGTTAGGATTTTTAACCTTCCAATATGAATCATGCAATAGCAATCTATGGCATTCAAGGCTTTGTGAGCCTTAAATACATCAACCAAATGAAGATATTGATTCCAAATCAAGACTCAAAATCTTGTGTGATTGCATCATATAAAAAAATGCATGACAAAGAAATTCCTCAAGGTGGTAATTGGAAATTTTATGTTGAGTTTGTTGTGGCCTTTTGGAGATGCCATAGCATTCGTCTAGGCATCTTCTAATATAAAATGTTTTTTCTAATGAATCTTATTGTTATTTAGATTTCTAAGTATAGGATGGGAAACACAACTTCAGCCATAGTCTTTTCATTTTCAACTCAAAGAATACCCTTGTTTGAGTAGAATGAAACATGTTCAAATGATTTGTATTAACTTAACTTGATTTGAGGCTTCAACATAGCTTTCAACTTCTCTGTAGCCTCCATTTTGGAAAAAATAAATTTAACTACTTCCTAAGCATGCTACAAGACAAAATAAACATGAATGTTGAGTTACCCAAATGTGCTTATCTTGTGCCTACGTCATTCTACTAGTATGTCTCAAGTGCCTGCATGATAGTGTAGGCATCAATTATTTTTCATTTTTTATTGACAACTTTACCATTTTCTCAAAAACTAATATAATGAAATCTAATGCATATATTATTGAGTGAATAATTTGAACAACTGGTTTATGATTTCAGATTGAATGACTGACTATTTCAGTTTCATATCAAATCCTAAACTGCCCAAGAATAAGATCATGGGTTTGGTAGCAAACAAAAAACATAAAAATGTCTTTTCAGTTGCATATATTCCACGCATGAATTATGTATTTCCAGTCCAAGTGTTCATTTTGAATTGAAGCTGGCTAGAGATGAGGCTACCTAAGGTTTTCATCAAATTTACCGTAACCCAAAAACTATATATAAGCTTTGACACAACTAACATTCTTTGCAAGCTTCCATTTGATGGATAAATTATGTTTGAATAACAAGAACAAAAAGCATGTTTTAGAACAAACAAAAAATTTAGAGGATGAATCAAGGAATGACAACATTCATTAAACACAACAAGATTTCCAGGAAAACTATTACAGACTTATAGGCTCAATTCTTACCTATCCTTGTAATAACATTATTCACACCATTAACATATGTCAAGACAATAATATAGATTAATGTTATAGAATGTAAGTGAAAAGCAGATAAATAAGCCTTTGCATGTCCTCTTGAATGCAACACATGGAACACTTCCATTGCTTCACACTCAATCGATGCTTCAAAACAATATTTGCAAAGGACAAGCTCTAACACAACAACACAAACTTTAACACAACAACACAAACTTTTATTAAATTTACCCACTGACTTGACCTTATTGAAAACATTGAAAGTTGTGTAATCAATTATCATGGATATCATCAAAATCTTTTAGATATCAATGACGAGAGTATGAAATAGAAAAAAATGACAATACCTAAATCAACTAAAAAAGATGATACAATAAAACATCTCAATTCTCAATATTCAATTATAGAAATCTAAAGTAGTAGAAAGCCTAAGAAAATTGAAGGGATTTTACAAGAAAAGTAGTTTGAGTGTGTCATCAAGAATGAGTTTGTTGACCCACTCAACCATACTGCACAATGTGGTGACTAACTGGCTATTAACATCGATTATTCTGTGCCCTCTCCAATACAAATAAATTAATAAAATGAGTTACTATGCTTCTTGTTCATAAAGTTTGGCATCGCTAACATTGACATAGATTGAATAATGGATTTAAGCGACTAATTGCAAAAACTATAGTAGAGCTTTGACCAATCTTTTTTGGCTAGCTATCGATCATTTGGAAATGTAATCTTTTTATCTCTGCAAATCTTCTCGGAATCAATTCTATCTTAGGTAAATGCTTACTATGCAATATTGCATGCTGAACTATATTGGCCACATTTGCACCGTCCTTCTATTTGTGCAAGCATAAAGATGCACTTGAAGCTCATGCACAATGTCAAATGGAATCTCTACAAAAAAGACACATCTCTAAAGCCTTATTTTTGCTCTAATTTCCTTTGATAGAAAATAAAAGGACTGTTAGCAAAAATGATCACCCTAATAAAAAAATATAAATTAAAATGTGATAATTTTATTTAATGATAAAGTTTTAGCTGACTATAGGTTAAATGAAAAATTGAGAAATGAGAAAAATTTCAAGAAACAAAACTAGTATTTAAAAAGACTATCAAAATTTTTAATCTCCTACCATAACAATAAGGACTAAGAAATGAAAAACGAACATTAAAAGAAACATAATAAGGACTAAGAAATGAAAACCAACATTAAAAGAAACATAAAGCTAGATTAACATTAAGCCCCTTGATTTATGATAAATATTATTAAAGTATATTCTTATAAATATGATTGAAATATATTCTTCCATAATCAAAATTCAAAAATAATAACTTTTCATGATTTGTGGTACTCTTACGTGGCAACGTCTATACAGCCACGAAAATGCACTTTCATACTAAGGAGAGGACTTAGTCAATTTTTTAAAAAGTTAGAAAAAGCAATGTAAAGGAAGTGCATTGGGCCTCTTACGTATATTCATTCATTGTATTCTCGAGAAAACAAAAAACAAAACCACCTATGCTAAACTGTACATATGTATTCAAATTTAGAAAGAATGAGATATGCATTTCACCATTCTTAAGGGAGGGTAGAAACTTGGTAGGTGACGTATTCTACTAGAATTGGAATAAAGCAGAGAATGGAGGAGTTATTAACGTCCCAAACAATATTGTTGTTGTATGAAGCCCTATGTCCTAACCAAATTTGAGTGTAGCACCCAGAATTCTTTCCGGGACTACATTAGTAAGACAAATTCCTCCATAATCATTTTCAACGTTGGCAAGCAGGAACATGAGCCCAGAGACGATGAGTTGGATGCAGTATAGTCCTCCAGGGGGGCTTTGATTGAATGAGTCGGAGGAATAAAACAATGTCTAGAAGCTTTCACGTTCAAAATGTTGTCCTTTTCTCTGTTTCGATTCAACGCAGGCACGCAGGGAAGAGGAAAGAAATGAGCTCACCCTTTGGCAATTAAATATCTTCTCATCTGACATTTGCCTCATTCATCTCCGAGTAGTTTGTATTTTGCCCGCAACTTGCTACCTTTAAATCTTCGGCCACATCCGTACACGGTCATATTGATTTTGTTCCGCTAATCTGCAAGGATTTTAAAGGTTGCCCACTTGGTTTTCCTGCTTTAGAAAGTTGTCCACCTTGGTTTTCCTGCATTAAAAAGTTTCCCACCTTGATTTTCCGTCAGTGAAGCATATGACCATGGGGTATCTCCAATTGTGATGGAGAGAAAACATGCAAGCGCAGGTAGAGCCACTCGCATCATCTCAGATCTCCCAGATCAGATTCCGTGTCCCCGTTGAGAGAGGAGTAGGTAGATCTGCTGAAAATGCCCAGTGTAGGTGTGAAGCTCTACAGTGTTTTCTTCAAGCTGTTACTGAAACATAGGTTACATAGCCAGGCCCAAGTTACTGATCAAGATGGGCACGGTCATGGACTTGCAGTTACATCAAGATCTGGATCGGCTTCTGTGCCTGCAAATGCTGCTTTTGTCGATGGGATTGCCACCAAGGACATACACATTAATACCCTCACCAATCTCTCGATCAGGATTTTTCTTCCAGAGTCATCTCTGCCTCCGAGACAGGCATCCAATCCCCCTCCATCTGGTTTATTTGGAAATTCAATGAAAGATGCGGATGGGACAGAGGAATTCGACTCTAGTATAAACAACAATAGGAGAAGCAGCTATGCGGGGGCAATCGAATCAAGCCGCGAGGGAATCAACAGCATCAGGAGGAGCAGCTATGGCGGCACTGGTGATAAAGAAAGGGGTTTCACGCCACTCACCAATGGGGATGAGGCAACAGGTAATGAGAAGAGAATAGGTGTTCCTAATTACAGAGGCTATTTGCCTGCAAACTCTCAGCCCTTGCACAGGAAGCTGCCCATTATTTTTCAGTTCCACGGCGGAGGGTTTGTGGCTGGCAGCAAGGATTCTGCTTCCAATGATTTCTTTTGCCGCAGAATGGTTAAACTGTTGGATGCGATAGTTATTGCTGTAGGATATAGGCTTGCTCCAGAGAACAAGTATCCAGCAGCCTTCGAAGATGGTTTTGAGGCCGTCAAGTGGTTGGCTAAACAGGCTAATCTCGCCGAATGCAGCAAGTCTCTTGTGCATGCCCCTAAGGGTCCTTACAAAGGAGATGGACATCGCCAAATTGTTGACGGTTTTGGAGCCTCTATTGTAGAGCCATGGCTAGCAGCTCATGGAGATCCTTCCAGGTTTGTCTCATGAATCTCCTTCTGCTTGTTTTCTTTGAATATTTTCTGTGTCCAATGACAGCTCCATTAATTTACAAAGCTCTTACAGGTACATGCCAAATTATATTTAAGATTTGGTAATATCAAATACACCATTAGTATGCTTTTTCAATCTCTTCATTTGAATGAAATGTGTAAACGCCTATAGTGAATAATGTAGGGGCCAGAAGAAATGTGTTCAGAACTTTCTGAAACTATTGAGCAGTTTGTATTGATAGCCTGTGAATAAGAAGGGCGTCATTTGACATTTCTACCCAATTAATCTCCACTGAGTTGTTTTCTGTGCACATATAGGCATATCCCAAGTTACATCTTTCCGTATATCATTTTAAGGCCTTAAGCATTAGAATAAATAAAGTTGAGAATATACCAAAATAGGCAACCTTGTCTCACTCCCCTGAAGATGGTTAAGGTCACGTGGTTCTGATGTTAATTCTAGGCTAAACCCAAGAACGTTGAAGGCTCTCTACCTTCTGATTCAGAATTAATTAATTTTAATTTTCGAACTGGCTGTGCGGATAGTATCTTGAACAGAATCCGCACTATCGAATAAGTATCATTTTGAACGAACCATGTATAAAAGTAATGAATGTTGATTTTAATTTTAGAATGGGGTATGTGGATGTATCTTGAACAAAAACTTTTTTATCAGATAAACGTTGTTCTTGAACAAAAGCTTACCTTTCTTGTTTATCTATTTCCAATTAATAAATTACATCAAAATGACGCTCCAAAATTCATTCTATTAAAAAGAAAATAGAATTCTCATGATTATATGCAAAAACAAAATCCACCTCATACCATTACAACAATATTTTAGGAAATCTCATCCCTTTACAAGAGGAGATCACCTTAATAGCCCATATTATACATTGACCAACAGAAGATCCTTTGGCCTAAACATCAACAGGAAGGCACACAGGGTATACAAAATCTAAAGAACAACCTTAGAAAGTGGGAAAAAGTAGATCCAAAGATGAAAGACTGTGTGCACTGGGAAGCAAAAGGGAAGTTTTCATCTTTGAGAAATGCCAAATTGGTGGGCAAAGCATGTCCTGAACTGCCAGATGCCATGATTGATGACCTTGCTTCTCCATTATCTTCATATGAATCATCTGTAGTCTTGCCAAATTAATTTGAATCAATTTATTATCCGAGATGCAAATTTTTGCATCTTTCACTGTATAATTTGACCATAATGAGTGCAGAATCATTATCCATTTCTTGATTCAAAGTATCTTTGCTTTGAGATGAAGACGGCCCTGCTATGGAACTGTTAATTTGAGTTGATTTATTTTTTTGTTACTTGCCTGCTACTAAAACTCAAACAATATGTTTAAACTGTTAAAAACAGATGAACTTTACTGCTGGAAAGTTTTAAGCTGCTGTAATATCTTAATACTTAAGAAAAAACATAATTAAGAAAATTAGTGGGAGAAAACTGAAACTGCACTTTTTCCACTGTGTTTCATATTTTCTCTGGGAAGATTCTAGAATGGAACATCTTAATATTGTGACTGATACAGACTGAAAATCTAACACTGAAGTAAGGAAATTAGTGGAAAAAAATTCACTGCTGGAAAGTTTCAAGCTTCTGTAAAATTTTAATATTAAAGACTGCTGCAAACTGGAAATCTAACATGGAAAATAGCTGAAGAAAATTAATGGGAGAAACCTGAAACTGCTCCTGTTTCCCGTTTTGTTTTTTTTTTTTTCCTGGTAAAATTGTAAAATCTGAATATTGGAGATCACTGCAAACTGAAAATCTAAAACTGAAGTAAGGAAATTAGTGGAAGAATTCTAAACTTCTTGCTCGTATGTTTCTGGATTGGTTCTGTATTAGTTTATTATATCATCAATGTTTTGGACCTTGGATCACACTACATGATACATCATTAGGATGAGAACATTCAATCTTAGAGGGCATAAAAAAGAAGAGAGTGTACAAAGAAAATGAGATCATGTGGCATTTGAAAAGAGTTTGCAGTTCCAGTCTCTTCTAGTCTTCAGTTTTCATATATTTCACTAGTTCCATACTTTCCAGCTGCTCTATAGTAATGCTCAAGCCTCAACAGATTGAGATTCCTGTTCGAAATGAAAATGTTGATTTTTCAATTTTCAGTTTCAGATTTAAGTTATACTAGGTACAGTAGGGTTTTAGTTGGGTACGTAACAGTGGCATTGGAGCACTTTCTTACTAATATAGAAATACTGCCAAAATTGTTTTTTATTACCAGTGTTGGGATCCTCCTCAAAACTCAAGTTTTGTGAATGCAAAGGATACATCACCTTGCTTCCCCGCACCCCACCCAACAACTACAATTTTGAGGTTGTTTCTAGGATGATCTGCAGAAGCAGGGAACATCCGCTTCTGTTGGAGATGGGTGGGGGATGCCACAATGACCCCTTAAATAGCCAGGGAAAATAAAAAGACATCTAGTTGGCCCTTGTTACCAGGTGTATGGCCATGTATATTAAACAGGCAAAAAATAAAATCAAGTTAGAATGCAATTTCTGTCGATAAAAGCAGTTCACCCTTAGTGTGTGTGTCTATGTATAGGTGTGATTTTGTTCTTTATATTTCCCAGTTATCAATGTTATGTTGAGGGCTCAGCATATGGCTGCATTTTTCACTGCAAAACTGAAACAAGTTAAACCCATTTGCTGATGCTCTAGCTGCATCATGCTGCTTTGAATGCAAATTTGTTGTTTTTCAAAATCCATTTACTCCACCGCAAGGCAAACAGACACCATTGCAGGGAATATGAAGAACAATGTAATATGTGCGTTTCCCTAAAAAAAAATTGATCTATCCGGGGCAGGCCATTATATTTGCACTCGTGCATTTTTCAATAATCAAAATTTGTTCACCTAATTTTGAGACTCTAAATCAGGTGCAAAACTTACTATGCTTCTGCCAATTTTTCCTTAGAAACACGTCTTGTGAGTGATGTTCAAACTAGGTGTACTGCATATGTAGGATTTTCATGATGATACAAATAATATTTTTTGGTTGGGTAAACTGTGATCGAGGGGATTACTTCCTTATCAATAAAACATAATATACTACAATGTTTTCCAACTTTAACTGGACTGTTACAAATTCCAGCTCTGCCTATGAGTTTGTGAATAAAATGCCCAGAATTTGTATGAGCTCATGAGCTTTAACTAGCCTATATATTAGATAAATTAATCTATTTATTTGAATGCCTTATTACCTTTAATCCTCTGAGTAGTTGGTAATCAAGGTGATCATCCTTTCAATACTCATTTGGTTGCTGAGACTCGCAACTTATTTCAGGAAATTCACCACCTTCTTTGCCTTATACATCCTTCTGGGCTCCAACAGTGAGTTGTTGGAAGGATGATGGCCCCGCTGAACTGTTGAAGATCTATTAGCTACTGGTGCCCCATTCCCCTGAGGCATGTCCAAGCAGAGATGTACAAATTGAAGAGTATGTGTGAGGTTTCTGAGCAAGTGCTTATTGATCATCAAGTTGGCCATGGTTCCCACTGTGTCCTTATCCCTATCCATGTCCAGTAGCACGGCCAGGAACAGGGAAGAAATGTCATAATTCCCTGATGCCTATGATATATATTAAAGAATTCCCCCCCAATGATTTATTGAATGGAAAAACAGCAAGCGTTCTGACTGTGATTTGAAAACCTTTTCAAAATGCCTTTTGGTAGGTGTTATTGGTTGAATGAATGCTTGTATCCATTTTGTTGTAATGGCTGGCAGTGGAGCATTGCATATCTCATGCCTTAATTTTGCACATAGCTAAAAATGCAACTAAAAATTATTTTTCTTTATATACACAATACAATTTGACACCTATCATACTTAGTCTAGAGAAAGAATTACACACTTAAGGATATTGCATGTGTAATATCATTATCATATCTTTCCTGGAGTAGGGAAGGAGTAACCATTGCAACACTTTTACACTATAATAATTAATTGGCCTACTATTTGGGGGTCCTTTTAAATGTTATAATTGAAAATGTCACTCAACATTGAAATTTACGTAAGTAAACACCACTATCACTCTAACTATGCTATCTAATGAAGTTCTAACCAAGTGGGATAGAAATACGAGTTTCAAACCAAATTTAGACTAATGTATCACCAATTATTTGAACATCCTTACCTCTTGATCTAGTCAATGTGACTTTAATTTTAACCTTTAATCAAATCTAAAGATAATTTTTTTTTGATAAGCAAATTGAAAAATAGCTTTTACTTGGTTAAAGATCACATTATTTTATTTTAAGGTGGAATTTGTTAGATGTTATTCTTATTTCCATGTTAAAAATAATGATAATAAACCCAGGATAAAATTAAATCAGTCAATAATATCATAAACCACACTTCCAAAGCATTTTAATCCAGCCTTAATCCAACTTGATTATCTCACTGAAATCTATTGTATTGAGACACTTCATTTTATAAAGTAGAGATACATTGGAAAACCCGTAGTAAAAGGTGTGCCATTAATAAGACCTGTACATGAAGCTTAATGTCAGTAAGATTCATTTTGTCCAACCCACAGGGGCGCTAATCCATCATAAGATAATTGATTCACGAGTAATATTGGATCGTCCGTTTGTAGAGTATGAGGAAACTGTGTAAATACATACACACACAGGTTTTTATGTTCATAAATTATTTTTGGCCATGACAGAAGTTATGTATGATAAAATGGATGATGCATCTTGTCCTCATATGACTGAAAAGAGTCATCAAGAGATGAATATATAAATAGATAAGAGAAATGGAATTATTGATAATTTAGTTGATCAAGAGGGTTTTTGGAATCACTCAAGTTATTATAGGCGTTAAGCTTTGAGTGGGGATCAAGTACAACGCTTAAATATTTTTGAAAAAACATTGGATTGTTATAGAAAGTTGCTGCTATCTCGATTTCATTCACTTTTTATAAAAAAAAATGTTAGTGTTTTTCCCTAGTAAAAATGTGGATATTAAATGTGGTATGACAGCATCTTATGTATGTATTTAGTTTCTAGATTATTCTATTGAGCATCTTCCTTCTTTTAGTTTTTATGGCAAGTTCTGAGTTTATGAGGTGACATCTTTCAATATTTACCATGCCATGTGTGTTGACTGATCTCCCCCCATCCTGGCCACTGTGTAAATGTAGCATAATCATTACTATGTACTATATTTTCTGTGAGTTCTCCTTGTGGGAGGTGGTTCTGAATTCATCCATATTTATCTATGTGGGAAGCTAATTCTTCCCACAGACTGATATTATTAATAATTATATGATCCTCTATAGTGACGATGAATGGAGGCCTTGTGATGGTATAGATGATTACAAGAGTGATTCATATCATTTCCTTCTTGTTTAGATGAATTTTTCTTTAGCTTTTATATGAGATTAGGAAACTCCTTTGTTAAATCTAACTTGAAGAAGCACTTGGTTAGTGTTGGCAGAGTGCCTATGTGGTGAACTTGGCAAGTGTTGATTGCTCATTATGGTTGGTGACTGAGAGCTAACATCAAAATATCCTCAGCCAATGTTTTTTTGGAGCCATGGAATGGTAGCTTTAGGACGAGTGAAAATAATTGGGTCTAACTACCTTGACAGTAGCATATGTCTCATTTGGTTTTGGCTTGTGTGTTTGTTTTGAAACCTTTGCTTGTACAGATGAAGTTAAAAATGACTGCAAAAAAGAAAAATGATAAGGTATCTGATGTTGATCATGAGGTGTTTTGAATTTGGTCCAAGTTTGTTGGAAAATCTCTTATTTTAACATGAAGCACGGTGAAATCTTGCACATAGCAGGAAGCTTTCTCTTGTTTATTCTTTTGGAGAGACCTATTATGTTTGAAAGGACAACCATAATCTCATAAGATTCCAAAGGCTGGTAGGTTTCTACCATCTTCAAAAGGAGAAGGCCCACTTCTTGTGTTGGATGCTAGGAAGTTATTATGTCACTTCTTATTTTTTTATTGTAGATGTGAAATACATGGTTTATCGCGGTATTAGCAAACCTAGTCTGGCTATCCATTTGCAGATGAAATGAAGTGGAGAAGAACAATTGACAACCAAGAAGCTTCCTCAATGATTATTAAAAGTGATTTGGGTATACCTCACAAAATGCCACACAACACTACAGTAATTAGATTACATAATTAGAAGAAAATTGGTATCTAACAGCTAGTCATTATAACTTAATCAGATATATTCATCATTCTTAATTGACTCAAAATCCTTGAAGTATAATTATATTGTAATTATGAACTATTTCAGAATTCCCTATAATGGCTGGTTTAGTATAGTGACATTAAATTAACAAAGTTAATTAAAAAACTTATACATTAAGTATTAAAAATAATGGGGCACAACACTTGTTGGAACTCAAACTTTCTTGTGTAGAAGTTTAGGTCTCTCTTTTTTTTAAATACAGTTTTTCATCTTAGCTGTTCTTTAGAAATAGCAATTTCTAGATTTGATCAAAGCTACAGATTCCAAATTTTAGGGTGAAGTTTTCCCATCTTTAAATGACAGGACATTATATTCTTTGAAAGCATCTACGACATCCTTTAGGATATATTGGTTAAGCCTAAGATACGAACGCATGGCATTTTGGCCAGGATGGCACGGAGGTGGGCAGGAAGCGTGGGCGCTGCCTGTGGATGCTTGGGAAAGTATCCACAGAGCATCTATCAAGCATCCGGGTGAATCTGTGGAGCATCCGGACTGTATACTCTCCTCTGCGAATATGGCTGACTGGATACCCTATTTTGTTCCTCCTTCTAATCCCTTTCTTCCAATGTTCTGCTTCTCCATCGGAATCTTCCCCCTCCCTCAAATGGGAGACTAGAACACTTGGTTACTGGTCTGAAGCTTATTGTTTTGAAATGCTGTCACTATACACTGCCAAACTGACTAGAACACTTAGGGAAACTCAATCATTCTTTTGCAGTATTTTATTGTCATGTAGATGAACTATTTCAGTCATTGACACTGGCAATATACTTAGTTATACAAATGTAGCTGAAAACAATTAGATTTCTCAATTGTTACATTAATTTAGTCAAACAAGGCTTAGTCAAAAACTTACCAATAGTTGGGCCTTCAAATTTTCTCACAAACTCTCATCATTCTAGAAGCCAAGTATAAGGTACCATGTGTTTTGTTGTTTAATTTCTATACTGTGTGTTGCTATTGAAAAATATTTGCTTATACAAAATAATTTCGATTAAGTCTTTGATTCTTTCCCATGTTATGTCTCGATCATTTTAGGGCTGACATGGCAAGCAAAAATGTTCAAAAACTAAATTTGCATACATAAATTATAGTATATAAATGGATGCACTCAAACACATCCAAAATCCCCCCCCCCAAAAAAAATCTGCGTATCCGCACATCAGCACCCGCACCCGCATCAGCATCAGCATCAGCATCAGCATCAGAACCAGCATTGGTAACTTAGGTTTAAGCTAAATACTTCATTTCAAAACCTGTAACTTCTCTATCATAAATCTTAGTGAAAGACCAACAGGTTTTTTAACAATCTCTTGCAATGTTTCTGGGGTCAAGCTTAGCTTCCTAATTGCTGTATTCTTCTCATCCTTATTTGTCTTACATTTAGTGTATCACATCATTTTTGATGTTATAAAATTCATTTTCAAGTAAATTTGTTATTATACAGGATAACATGATTTTTCAATCTCTTCTTTGCCCCCTGAGATCACCAAGCAGTTCAGTAATGAACATTGATTTAGAATGATACATAACCATTGATTTGGTGTTCGGGTTGTACAATGAAATTTTGAGATCTATTGTAAGGCCTTTCACATCTCCACATTAGAAAATCATTAATATTCATACTTAACAAAAGAACTTGAGGATGCTTTCACACTTTCTTATAAATTTAACATAAAATACATTGACATTTTATAGAACTTATGCTTGACAACAGAAAGTGATTGCTTTAACGGTCTAAGCTATGTATAATTGTTTTAAGTTCATGTTTGTTGGCTATATCTTTGTGGTTGAACTGGACTTAGTATGTTTTGCAGGCTAGGTCAAATAAATATGCTGATAAAAAGGGGAAACAAATGTAGCATTAAAGTATCCATAGTTTTCTGGGCATGTTTACATTGTATTTGAGAAGTCTTTACGAAGTATTGATAATATTGAACATCTGGGTACTGTCATGATCATTGGATGCATTTAATGTTTCAGCATGTCCCCTTGAGCTTTCAACCAAATTCAATCTCCTGAGTTTGAGATTTGTATCATTTTATCAATCGGTTGCTTCTTTTTCTTATAGAATATATGAAGTTTTAATTATTTCATACAGTTCTTTTCCTTTATCCAACTCTCTCCAAAGAGACAAGAACAAGAAGTAAAACATTTGTATTGAGATTCGTAATTTTTAATCAATCAAAATAATTTTTTCATTATATCTAATGCTTTCCTTGATGCTTCCTTCAATTATCTTGAAGGTGTGTGCTTCTTGGAGTAAGCAGCGGTGCAAATATTGCTGACCATGTAGCTCGAAAAATACTTCAATCTGGAAAGCTTGTAGAACCTGTGAAAGTGGTTGCTCAAGTTCTTTTGTATCCGTTTTTCATTGGAAGTACACCTACACACTCAGAGATCAAACTAGCTAATTCATATTTCTATGACAAAGATACATGTATTCTGGCATGGAAATTATTTTTGCCCGAAGGAGAGTTCAGTTTGGACCATGTTGCTGCCAACCCACTTATTCCTGGAAGGGAACCACCTTTGAAGCTAATGCCCCCAACATTAACAGTTGTTGCAGAACTTGATTGGATGAGAGATCGTGCAATTGCCTATTCAGAGGCATTGAGAAAAGTGAAGATTGATGCTCCAGTGCTTGAGTACAAAGATGCAGTTCATGAATTTGCAACACTTGATATCCTACTAAAATCTCGACAGGCGGAAGCATGTGCTGAAGATATTGCTATTTGGGTGAAGAAGTACATCTCTTTGAAGGGGCATGAATTTTCTTACTAATATGGATGCCATTTATGATTTTGAAGAAAATATATGAATGTCATGTTCTACAATTCTTTTTATGTACTCTGTAATTATATCTTGAGTTTTTAATGAATCATGAGATTTGGACTTTTTCTGTCGGCTAAGAAGGAAAGATGAGTGGTATCAAGATCTTTTGAGTTATGTATATATTTATGTGCCAAATTGAGGAGGGTGCTATATATTTTGATGAATTTTCATATTTTGCGCATGTAAACTTTTCAAAGATGTCCGATGGCAGCTGCCATTGTCCTGGATATCATTAGTGTGATGTTGATGTTAAATAAGTTAATAACTAAGTCAGATTTGAAGTTTCCTCACCTGAAAATAATGGTCCTCAACTTGACAACTTCAATATAATGTTAAATATTAGTATTGTTTACCTTGACAACTGCAATATAATTTAAAATATAACTATATTTTCCTTGCGTTCTTCAAAGGATAGGAGATTCCGAGTGTGTGCCTAGTGCCTTCTTATTATCAAGTTCATAAACCTTTTCGATGATTTCCAAGTCCATTCTGTCTTCAATTTTGTGTGGTAAGTTGGCATGATTATAATGTTTCAGACCTACAGTTGTGTGCCAAAAATATAGTAAAACAAGGATGATCCTTCATCTACAAAGTTTGGATTGCACGTGGACTTATCAAGACACATTATTGAAGCATCTGCTAAGATTCTTTTGGTCCAAGTTTTTTGGGTATAATTCTGTGTGACAGACTGGTAGCTTCTTTTACTATTCTATTATTGTTCTGTATGTAAAATAGGGCAGGCTATCTTCTCCCGGATTTCGGCCGGCAAAGTGGTGAGCCTGGTCAAGTCCCTACTCTTCTATGGGCAACTATCTTCCCTTCCCTGTTTCTGCAGGGGTTGAGGATGGGAGTAGTTGTCCATCCTTCGTTGCTCCTTCCATTACCCCGGACAAGAGGGAGTGTGGGTAGGCCTTCAATTCCATCCCTATCAATTCTATGGGCTTCCGGATTGCATCTTTGCATCAGCACTGTCCTGCTGCAGGGAGCCGAACAAGACAGTTAACTCTGCTAGCTCTCCTCTCCTCTCTCTCTGCTAACCGGAAGCCCATAGAATTGATGGGCAACAACTAATGGTAACACAGTTGGACCATCCATCTGATGCTGGAGTAATGCTTTTTATCTGTCCAGCCTGTTTTTGCTGCAGAAACTGCCTGCCTGCAGAGCGTGGGTGCCTACTATTGGCAAGGGGGGCTGCCTCTATCAAATAGTAGGGCTTAGCTGCCTTAGCTGCCTATAGCCCATAGAATGGTAGGGTAGGCCAAAAGACCTTCTTTTTAGTTTATGCTGCACCATCCCTCCTTTATCGCCAATCTCCAACCGTGGGTGTGGGTGGAAAGTGATGGTGCATGCATAGGGTTGATGTGAATTATGTTGATTATGTTTGGATGAAGAAGTCATTAAATATCAAATCAGGCAAATGAAAAATACAACGTAAGTGATGAAATTTCCAGTACCATTTAAGTATCGATATCATACATCAACACACAGCATCTCGCTCCAAAATTATTTTGCGCTGTTGCTTGAAGAATATTTACAAAATTGCTGAATGGCAAAGAGGTTGTACAGTACATAATTTTGCAATCAATCAAGGATACCGGACCATGAGAAAATAAAGTCCACAACTATGCATTCTTTTGAAAATTATTTCAAAGAGAATAATAGTGCTGAAGTTAATGAGGCACAGATTGCTTATTTCCATCAAATAAGATGACTGAAGTGTGCAAGGTAGTGTGGTGAGCATTTGCCATTTTGTATACTGTTCCCAATCCAAATAAAAAAGAAAACAAACTTGTTCCAGGCTCGCCTATTACTTGAGTCGCAAAAGCTGAAACGAAACGTGTGTTTGTTTGAACATACCTATAACTGATCAAAAGACACCTTTCTAGTCATCAGCTCCATCACACACTGTTAAAAGACTTCTACCACTGCTCATTTCCAAGTCAAAACAGCCAGTTTGAAATTATTGAGTCCATGTTAATGGCTGCAACAGCTTTGGTTCTTTTGTGAATAAGCGATTTATGTCCAAAAGAATTAATTATGATAAGCAAATAACCATAAATGATAGCATAAGTCCTTATGATACCTCTTATGAACTTCTTTTATCAATTTATTGTGGCATCGCACATCCCATCCATATGACACCTCAGAGATGGCGAGGAACTTGTGAACTGTCTAGTCAAAGTTTTCAATTGCTTTCCATCATCTGAATTGAATTCACCTTTTTTTTAGTTGCTTGGGGATTTTGGCTGGTGTCATTAACAATTAGGACAAGTGTGACAAAACTCTAGATTTAGGATACATATGACAGGATTATTATTAATTTCTGAGAAATCAGTGTTGCTGATTGCAAAATAACATAAAACAGTCAACTGATGGTAAAATAGTTCCGATAATCTTAAAATATAACTTGAGTTTACAGATGATTGACAACTAACTGGAGGGAACCTTGGAGTATACTGGATGTGCATGAGTGATTACACCATTAGAGAGGTACCATTTCAATTGTACTGTACCCTCTTCTGGAGTCTATCTCTATAATGAAAGTAAGGTGATATCTATTGACTTCATCTGAATTATTGAGATGCTATTTCTCATATTTTGGAGGAACTTCCAATTTGATATTGCTAACATCAAGCTGAACAAAAGCCCGCTCTATCAAGATCATGATGCCCATATAGAGTCACCAAGCATCTCCCACTAGTTATTGCCAACCACCACCATAATAATTCTACTGCAAAAATGAGCCATTAAGTAGAGGGTAATTACAAATAAAGATAACACAGTCCGAATGCCAGGGCAACTAATATCTTTGCCAATCTCTTCGAAAACCTGAAGTACAACTAAAAAGACATGCTTCATAAATTCAGTTATAAGCAAAAGTAGGCCTGAACAAAATCTTGTACACAGAAAAGGCCACTTGAAATATTTATTATTTGGCCTAGGAAGGACAGAAGCCCACTTTTCTTTCAAATCCATCAAAAGAAAAATAGAACAGATTTGTGGGGGCCAAGAGTGGGTCAGTAGTTTATTCAACTTTATATAGATCTTTTTGTTGAACTATCTAGGATCGTTTTCTGCAAATGTAATAACATTGCAATTGTTATTGGTGTGTTCCAAGTGCAGATTTAAAGACTTATAAATATGAGGGTAGGAAGAGACATGTCTCTATGGTTAATCATCATTAGATAATAATAATAGCGTATATATATATGTATATGTATATGTATATTTGTCGAAATGATGATTTACCATCAAGAATGTATCCCATGATCAAATCAATCTGACATTCCCTCTTAGCTCAGGAGGATTGTTATAGAACACATTATGCTCTCAAGTATATGAAGATATATCATCTCATTATGATATTCCTGGAATGGCATATTTAAGGATATCAACATATATCCATCAACTTAGATGTTATCTTTCAATATAATCCGAAGCATGTTTCAACAAAAAGTACCTAAGGAAGAGTGGGAGGACAAAATTTGTAGATTTTGCAACGAGGGTGTGGTGGAAATAGAGTGGCACTATCTGAAGGATTGTACATCATATGAGGACATTCGCAGTCAGCACAAAGTATCGTTAAAAGTGAACAACATAAAAGACCTTTTCGAAGGACCAAAACTCCTCAAGGGGGCCATTTTACTTATGCAGATTCACAACAAAAGAGATAGGCTGGAGAAATCACATTAGACTGACTAGGAGTTTAATGTGGGTCCTTTAGGCTTATGGCCTCGTGGACATCATTAAAAATCTTTCACTCATTCATTTTGGTATGTGCATTGGCATCAAATCCTTGATGCCTACCAAAAGAATATGTTATATCCTAGTAGGATATGAACTCTTTGATTTATAGCACTTCAGGACAACAACTTAATGAATTCAATCAGATAACTAGTAATCAACGTGTCATGAACTCTATCATGATCTTTGACACTTCGGGATAGAAAATTAATGTAGTATGATCACGATACGTTTGTTATCATGACCATCGACACTCTGGGACAACTTAATGTAGTCTGTCATGATAACAAGTCAAGCTATCGATAATATTGTCACCTTACTATAGCAACCCTCCAAATATATATATACATATAAACGTAAGATCATCACCTTTCATGACATAATCCGCATATGCAAAATAGTAACCACCATGAACCAAGTCAGAGGGTGGAACAAGGGCTTTCACCTCAACTTCTCTCTCACAGAGAAGAATGCATTACAAGGAATTTCACTTAGAACTTCTCTCTCATAGAGAAGATATCATTCACAAGGGATTGCACCTGAAAATTCTCCCTCTGAACGATGATCTTGGGAAGTTAGGTCCTGTAGTTACTCCCTTGGAGGCTCTCTTCGCCCAAGGATGTCTGTTGGACTCCTCTGAATTTGATTTCGATCTTCTGACTTTCTAGTGATAAGTCATTACTTCCTCATGATGTACACAAGAGTAGGTCCATCAAAATTGTAGCACTCACATTTATTTCTAGACTCCCTCTGAGTATCAATCTTCTAAGCTCTTGCGTTGTCTCTGATGAAGTGAAAAACTCCCTCTTTATATTTAAGGATACTCATAATCTCAACCATCAAAGATATTCGCTTCAAGAGCCTCACTTCATCCAACCTTATCATTAGATGACTAATGGATTTCAATTCAAAGCTTCTTTGGAGCTACTGTCATAAGATTGAGTTTGCCAATATTTGGTAGCATGTATAAAATACCTTCTATTCTAGCAAGAACATCCCCAGACATAAAGGAAAAGATCAAGGCAAATAGCTCTTTATAGTATGTATAGAAATACAAATAAGAAAGAGACTATAATGGGTAGATAAATGTAACAGTCAAGGATAAGAAATACTTATCTACACATGAAGGTCTATAGATAGTAAATCAGAATTTGGCTTCTTAGATTATTTGAGAATGGAACATCTCCCCCCCAAAGTTAGTTCAAGTGGGAATGGAACATTGATTATTATTCCCCCCGACAATGTCAAATTCCTATTCATTCAATTTTATAGAGTCAAAATATTTCTTCCAATTTGCTTTAAGAGTGAGCCTGTAATCTATCTATGATCCTAGTGTATGTTTGCATGGACATGATTGTTGTCATCCTTGTTGGCGAACATTATTAAACCAGATCACATAGTTCACATAGTTCCGAACATTCTTAGCTGGCTGAATATGTGATCAGATTGCTTCTTTATGTTGATGACCTTATTCTCATTGCTAAACCAACACAGGGGCTAAGGGAACATTTGAAGAACTTAGAAACCTTTTGCACAGAGGTAGAGATGGAGGTCAACACTTCTAAGACCAAGATCATGGTCTTTTCCTTGAGGAAAAGAAAACAACAATGCACTTTCATATTTAATGACAAAGTGCTAGAAATTGTAGAAGAATGCAAGTATGTGGGGATAGATTTCCATTCCCGGCTCAGTTGGGAAACATGCAAATCAAAAAGGATACAAGGGGGGGGGGACGGATTGCATGTTATCTTCTTCAAAACAGGTGCAAGACAACAGAGTTATGGGATTGGAAGACCAAGAAAACCCTCTTTGGGTTGTTGGTGATGCCAGTTATTTTATATGGCAGCGAGGTATGGGGGAGCAACGTATCAAACCATAAATGGCGACAAATTGAAAGAATTCAGAAAAAATTTCATCACAACTAATCTCAAAATCAAATCAATAGTTCCATACGAGATTATTTTAGCGGAGGCGAGCATGTTCCCCGTGGAGGCCTCGACAATTGTTAGACTATCGAGTTTTCTAAAAAAATGAGTAAAATGGATACACATCGCTGGCCTAGTAGGGTGGTTGACGGAGAATTGGCTCGTTGGAAGAAGACATGGAAGAAACAAAGCGATAAATGGTTCAACAAGTGGAACATTGACTACCAAGAGTTCCTTGAAAACAATTTTGAAATAAAAAAATGGGTGGAAGAAAAAATCAGATCTTGCCATGTGGGCAAACCAGTTAGGTAGAAAGAAAGCTTATTATGTCAAAGAATTTAATCCCACATGCGAACATGACGACATAGAGTATTTAGGAACCGAGATCAAAGGAAAGGCAAAAATCGTAATTGCTTAACTGAGATCTTGTTCACACCGTTTGAGACGTGAAATTGGTAGATGGAAGGCCCCTAAGGAGGAGTGGGAAGACAAAATTTGTAGATTTTGCAACGAGGGGCTAGTGGAAACAGAGTGGCATTATTTGAAGGATTGTACAGCATACGAGGACATTTGCAGCCAGCACAAAGAAACTTTAAAAGTGAACAACATAAAAGACCTTTTCGAAGGACCAAGACTCCTCAAAGGGGCCATTTTACTTATGCCGATTCACAACAAAAGAGATAGTCTAGAGAAATCACATTAGACTGACTAGAAGTTTTATGTGGGTCCCTTAGGCTTATAGCCTCGTGGACGTCATTAAAAATCTTTCATTCATTCTTGTTCTATTGACATAAAAGATCCTCTTTACACGTTCGCTGTAGGTATTTTCTCTCTCAACACGCGACTTAATCTCATGCAGGGAAAGCATGATCCATTTTGCTTCTTCAATGTTCAAGCAATGGATTCGATATGTGGAGCTCGCGGCTCCTAGCTTGCACATCATTTCATTGTATGTAAAAATGATATCAATATGAGGGGATGCTGACTTGGCAAGACTTTACTCCCTCTAAATCCTATAAGCCTTGGGTAATAGTGATTATCAATATCCTTAAAACAAATTACTTCTTTAGCAACATCGTGATATTGATATCCCTAAATGCTGAAATATATTTATTAAAATCTTAATTTGTTGGAATTGGTTCTATACAAGGTATGACTTCTCAAATGAACAAATCCAAGAATGGATAGATAATAAATAGAGTTTCCAAGTCGATGATTTATTGGGTGGTGATGATTATCTTCTTATATTGTATAATCAGAAGGGTTAAACCTCTTCATGAATGATGGGAGATAACTCTTCCAAATAGTTCTCTTCATACCAACCCAATTAGTCCTCCATTATGTCCATTGTCTAATCAATCCTTGTTATCAACTTACTAATCAATGGTGTTTTTTGTAATGGCAGTCTTTTAGTGATGCTTAATGATCATCAAAATAGTCCATGTTCTCAAATTCACATGCTTAATCTAAACTGCCTCACATTCGGTGCTCTGTTCACACACAACTCCACCACAATCTTGCTGTAAACTGCCTGACATTCGGCGCTCTGTTCACAAACTCAGGAAAACTTGCCCTTTAGCTTCCTCCTCCCCAAGCTTCTACAAAGAAGAGATCACCTTTCAAGCTTTCACACCTTGAAGCCTTCACACCTTCCAGCTTTCAGATCTTGAAGCCTTCACACCTTCTAGTTTGATTAGAAATGCTCATATGCCTTGCTTAAATAGGCACTTACCACCCAATGCATGATTTATTCACAACCTTCTAGAATTCCACCTACACAACATCCACAACCTTCTAGAATTCCTCCTACACACCTCGATAAATGGAATGACAACCATTTTATTTTTATTTTTTTCTATTACGCCATCTATGCACCTTGAAAATAGAAATTCCTTTTTAAATTTTTTTTCTTTTCTCCTTTTTCCCTTATTTTATTTTTAAAATTACTTTTCCTTCTATTTTCATCACTTTCTCTCTCCTCCACAATTTTTTTGTAATTAAAATTTTCTAATTTTTTGCATGTGAGATGCTCCTGCATCAGACTCCACCAGTAGATAGAAAAGTGTGTCCCACACTTTGATGCCAAAAAGAAAAATCTGCAACCATCTTCATCTTCACCAAAGGTTTCCACCTCAATAGGGACAAGAAAACCAACAAGCAAATCTTCCACATTTGCATCACTTTGTCAAACACCAGAATCTCAATCATCCAATCATCATGCTCACTCCCAGGAACAAATTGAACATAATACTTCGATAGCAACCCCTCATCCACATTAGCAACTAGTGAATCCATACCAGCAATAACAAACTCCGCATCAACAGCAACATGTAGATCTCCATCAACACAAGCCAAGCTCCCAACACCAGCAATCTCATTGCTCACAACAAGATGCTCTGCAACATACAAGTTGCCACCAACAACAATTAGATCATCCACGACCGAGTGCTCCACAATATCCATGTCAGACTCAACCAACTGATCATGAAAACCAATCTCCATCCCAACAAGGTTAGGAATATCTTCAGCAACAACCTCAAGTTGCTCTATAGGTTCTGTATCAGACTCCACAAATTGATCAACAAAACCAACTTCTTCCACCTCAACCTTGCGATGCCATCTTCTCTCTCTCAAACTAGTCTCTTAATCGGCCAAACAACTCTCTTCCGGATCGGTAGACTCCAACTCTGCAAATGTTCATGGAATTCCTTCCTCACCTCGTTCTTAACTCTATCAGCCAAGCTAGCTTCAAGCCGAGCAGTCATCTTAGAAAACCTCCTCTCTACTATATCATGGATATTCGCAATCCTCTTAGGGTCCAATCCACTCAGGGCCATCTCCTAAGATCTTTGTAAACCCTTTGCAACAAATCCTTCCCACACTCCTTGTGACAACTTTGAATTGTTTGCAAGTCAGATCACAACTTGCCACCTCGCATGAACAATCAGGAACCACATCACAAGTCTAGGACCATGGATCTGTAATCCACAAGCTCTCTACAATCATGCCTCAACAAGATCAACCTTCCATCTTCACATCCATCTGCAAGCCCTTTGCAATTGTAAGTCAGAACCACGATCTGCCACCTCACAACCAAAATATCTAGGACTCTAGAAATAAAATCCACCACAAATCAAGATCACCTTAGATCTACTTCTCCAACCCAAGTCCTGGTGTAAACTGCCTCAGCTTCGGCGATCTGTCTACACGCTCAGGAACTCCCACTCTGATACCACTTGATGGAGGTATGCTCTGATACCACTTGATGGAGGGCCACACCACCCTTACCAACTCATAACAAAAAATGCAACGATATGGAGACCAAGAGAAATAAAAATGCTTCACAAGCAATTTTATTATACTTGAAAATCCAATAGTAGTTACAATAACATTTCTGCAAGATCCCTCAAGATCCAACCCATACACTAGCTAGTCCAGATCCACACTTTGGTAGAAACCTTCGAGATCTCAACTTGTGCACGCAAGCCACCAAGCAACCTCCTTGTTTCTAAACCGCAACCACTAGCTCTTCTCTCAAACTTTATCCAAGGTCCACGTGTAAACTGCCTCACATTCGACGCTCTGTTCCCACACAACTCCACCACAATCCTGCTGTAAACTGCCTCACATTCGGCGCTCTGTTCACAGACTCAGGAAAACTAGCCCTTTAGCTTCCTCCTCCCCAAGCTTCTACAAAGAAGAGATCACCCTTCAAGCTTTCACACCTTGAAGCCTTCACACCTTCCAGCTTTCACACCTTGAAGCCTTCACACCTTGAAATGCTCATATGCCTTGCTTAAATAGGCACTTACCACCCAATGCATGATTTATCCACAACCTTCTAGAATTCTACCTACACAACATCCACAACCTTCTAGAATTCCATCTACACACCTCGATAAATGGAATGACAACTATTTTATTTTTATTTTTTTCTATTATGCCACCTATGCACCTCGAAAATAGAAATTCTTTTTTTTTAATTCTTCTTTTCTCCTTTTTCCCTTATTTTATTTTTAATTTTTTTTTTTCCTTCTATTTTCGTCACTTTCTCTCTCCTCCACAATTTTTTTTTTAAAATTAAATTTTTTTTTTTTCTAATTTTTTGCATGCGAGATGCTCTTGCATCACCTATGAAAGATCATACTCGAGCTCTCAAATTTCCATAATGCCTATTCATTCCCTTACTATGAATTCAAATAATGGCATGTTTTCCTTTGAAAAGTCATACCTTGAACTTTGTAACTCTAAATTGCCTGTTTGCTTAATTGCTATGAATTCCACTACAAGTTTTTCAATCTTGGAATAGAGAGAAGGACGAATGTATTGGACAGCCAATCTGAGCCCATGAAACAATTTTAAACAATCCTGTCTATGCAAAATATGTTATTTGTGGGTTGAAATCTGCAATGTCCTAATGTTTTCTAATAAGCTTGTAATAATAAAACCATTTACAATTGCATAGAACTGCTTCCTTGTTATAAGTTTCCGATGATGCCAAAACATGCAAAAGACCAAATATAAGCTTATGGAGGAAATTCAGTGCTATATTTTTTTTTGAAAACACAGCTCTCTGATATCATCCTATTTCCTCACTTCAAAAAACAGATCTTTTAGATCATATTCGAGCATTTCTAGAAGCTTCATCTCCTCTAGGATTTTTCATGTTTGAAGTAGTCTAAATGAAGTTTTTATTGGTTGTGCAAAGAGTGAAAAATATTGTAAAGTCTTTGGGGAGTAAATGATAGCTTCTTGTGAGATTAGCAAGTTCTACCATTAGATTACATGGTGCTACAAAAGAATGTTTCCACCAGCATTTGACATTAATTATAATTCCTTAAATAGATTATCTGAATGCATCATAGATGTGCCTTTTACCAAAACACTACTTTGGATTCCAACATCACCATCATCATCATATTGGGGGACTTTAATGTATGGACTAGAGATCATCGGACCCCTCTCCTTGACAAGGCAACGAACTCGGCTTGCATCTTTGAGTCGAATACATCCTCCTTGGGTTTGTACCAGTATTCTGAGGATGGCGGAGGGCCCTTCTTGAGATATGGTCGTCACCTCATTCAGATTTGCGAGTCTTTAGGCCTAGTGGTTGTAAATGGCCTCTCCTGCCTCCTTGGCTTTGACCTCTTCACTTGTTGGCCTCATTGTGGGGGTGCAAGTGTTGTTGACTATGTCTTCCCCCTTCCACTTTCCTCCCCTCCATCAACTAGTTCACCATCTCCCCCATTCCTTTTGTTGATCACGCCCTCCTTAGCTGAACTTCAAGATTTTCCCCTTCCCCCTTGCCCCGCGCCCCCCCACCCACTCTCCCTTGCTGCCTAGAGACTCTTTCCACTCACACTTTCATCTCCTTTGATCTTGGGGACTAGGATCTCTTCACCCTCCACCTCAGATGACTCTTTTATTCTATCCCCTCCCTTGCCACTGTGTGCACCTCCTCCTTGTTTGACCACCACACCTATGCGCTTTGGGTGTCCACCCTCCTCTCCTTCCTGCACTGCTTGGCTTCGCTTTCTCGCAACCCCAAGTGTCAAAAGTCTTGCCCAATGAACCAATGGTAGGAGGACTACAAATCCCTCCATGCTTTGATCGCACTACCTCTTCCACTTGTTCTCCTAAGCTTTCCTCACTTCTGACTTCCTATCGTCGCCTCCTTTGCCATAAGAAGCAGATGTTCATCGCCTTGTAGGGTAGATCCCTCTGCACCTTGCTTCTATAGTCCCCCAAGTCCTTCTGGTGTACCCTCTTCCCCTAACATCCCTCTCCACCTTCCATGCTTGATCCTGGCTCCTTCGCCGGGCACGTCTCCACTCGTTACGACACTCTCGATCAACCCCCCATTCTCCTCACCACCCCCTGCTCTAGTTCCATCTCTTTTCCCTTTCCATTGTCAGTGATGCCATCAGATCCATGAATAGCAACAAGGCTGCGGATGAGGAAGAGTTCCAAGCAAAATTCTTCAAGTTTGGTACTTCTGTTCTTGGCCCTTTCCTCTCTACGCTCTTTAATAGGGTGGTGTGTAATGGGTTCCCTTCTTGATTGTGACATATCATTCATCTAATCCACAAGGCTAACCCAATCTCGAATCCCAACAACTACAAGACCATCATGATTGGACACACATTTGCTAAGCTTTATGCTAGAATGCTGCACACTATCCTTTCCAGGGAATTAGACGGCTCCATCTCAAGGCGAGGGGGTACGTTGGTTTCAGGGCAGACTTTCAGACTAAGGACCACATCATGACTCTTTAGGCTATCATTGAGGAGGCTAGACACCGCTCTTTAAAAGGCTACTGCTGCTTTGTAGACTTTAATAAAGCATTTGACTCTTTTCCTAGGGCTGCCCTATTTCAGAGACTTTGTTTGACAACCATCATGAGGTTGTATGAAAGTGTGGTTGGCAGATCCCATTCAGAGTACTATTAAGGTGAAACAGGGGTGCCCCCTCTCCCTCACCTTGTTTGGCACTTATACTGATGAGTTAGAGGCCTTCCCTAGTGAGTACTTGCTCCCGGTGATGGGTGTGCTTTGCGTCAAACTTTGATCTCCATTTTGCTCTTCGCGGATGATGTAAAGATCCCAGGCCATCAAACTTCTTAACTCCTTGGGAAATAGGTAAAGGAAAGGAGCCATGATGGATAGGGCTCGGGTGGGAGGTGAAACCGATGAGTCATTTCATTCATGAAGGCAAGGAATATGAAGTTGAAAATATAAAAAGGGATGGATTAAAGAGAAATATGGTAACATAGTGAGGGCAGATCCTTTGAAAGAGAAACATAGAGTAGTAAGGAAAGAGAGTTGCATAGTGGGTGGAGGAGAATGTCTGTGGGCGTGTAGAGAGCAAAATATGATTGTGATTTTTTTGTTATGCTGAGTGATGGACCGTTGAGAGGCCAAGATGGTTAATTTTAAGTTTTGCAGATCTGATTAAATTTCTTGCTGCAGATTTGATTTTGTTAATTTGAAAAATAGATTCTTTGTTTAAGTTTTGATTTTTGAGGGTTGAGATTTTTGTGTATTACATCAGTGGTATTAAAGCGGGTTGATTCTGAGTGTGCAGCAGATTTGCTAGAGGGAGGCAGTTTGCACCAGGATTGAGCTTCTATGTGTTGTGAAGAATGTATGGAAGAGGAGCCCTGTGTGGTTGGGGTAGGGGTGGAGTTGAGTAGTGCAGGAAAAAATCCTCCAAATGTTGTCCGTGGTGATGATTTCAGAGCCTTGAGAAAGCAATTTAAAGCATTACATAAGGAAATTAGAAGAGGTTTTGCTCGAAGGAGGGAACCTGAGAGTGAAGAGGATGAAGCAACAGAAAATGACAATATACAAGTGGGGAAGAAGATGCTGTAGCAGCAACAGTTGTGAATGATCCTTTGTTGAGGGTATTGTCAAGAATAGGGAAAGACCCAAAATTAATGTCCCTACATTCAATGGATATCTGAATCTTGAAGAGGTAATTGATTGGGTAAATTACATGCAAGAGTATTTTGAATTCAAGTTAAAGACCCTGATAGAGTGAGATTTGCAAGACCAAGTTGAAGGGACATGCCTCTATTTATTGGAGAAAGAGGGAAAAGAAGTAAAGACAAGCTTATTAAATGGGATAGGATGGTGGAGAAAATTAAAAGGCAGTTTTTTCCAGTTGATTATGAATTAGACTTGTTAATGAAGACGCAGAGTCTCAAACAAGGAGGAACAGTGAAAGAATATACATAATAGTTTCATAGGATTTTGATCTAGACTGGTCATTCAGAGGCCAACAAGAGAAGGTAGCCTAATACCTTAATGGGTTGAAGCCAAGTATGCAAGAAGAGATGGCTTTGGTGAGAGTTGCCACAATGGAAGATGCATACCGTTTTGGCTTGAAAATTGAAAAACATAATTCAAGAACAAGCAAACAAGAAGACGCTGAGATGAAAAGATTCAAGAGACAGGGAAGATCATATGGAGATTGGGATGACGATTCAAATTAGAGAAATTAGAAAAATGAAGACCAAGGTAGCAGAAAAGTTCAAAGATATGAGGATTCACATGGTCCTAGAGATCAAAGGGCTAGAGGAAGATTGGATAGAAGTTTTGGAAGAGGAATTTACAAGATAACTTGTTCTGAATGTGGAGGACACAAAGAATATGACTGCTCAGAACATGGAAACACAAGAAAAAAGAAATTAAGGAAAAGCAAGAGTTGCAAATGTTAATGAGGAAGCTGAATCTTCACAAAATGAGTTTGCTGAAAATGGGTAAGTTCTAGTCACAAGAATCTTGTTGAATGAACTAGTCCAAAGAAAGAACCTATTTAGAACAATATGCAAGTGACAAGAAAAGCTGTGCAATGCTATCATAGATGCTGTAGGTACATACAATCTTGTTTCAAAAGAGATGATTGGTAAATCACAGCTAGAGAGGAGAAAACATCCACATCTGTATAGGATAGCTGGGTTATAAGATGATAAGGATGTTTTGGTCAATGAACAAAGCTTGGTTAAATTAAATATTTGAGAGTATTATGATAAGATAATGTGTGATACTATGCCTATGAAGGTTTGTCAAATGTTTTGCTAGGGAGGCCTTGGACATTTGAGACAATGCTACTACTTACTCATTGATGAAAGGATGGAGTGAAACATAAGTTGAAGCCATTGGAAGGAGGAGCACTGGAAAAGGTATGCAGTAGTGCAAGAGTTTGTTTAATGGATGACATAGATGGTGAGAAGCAAGAACATTTTATTTTGCTAAAACTAGCCAAGAAAAAGTTTGCAAGGATGATTTGCTAATTTGTAGTGAAGCGGTTGACAGAGAACAGGAAGAGTTGATACTAGGTGGAACAAAGGTTGCAACAGAAAGCAAAGTAACATCAGATTTTACTAGTTCCTTTGATGAGCTTGAAAGTGAAGAGATGGTGGAAATTATTGCAGCAGTAGGTAACTTTGATAAAACTAATTATGAGGAATATGATGTGGAAGTAAATGAAGGTTTTGCTGATGAATCTTTGATTGATAACAGTACAGATGAAAGCCCCTTGATCAGTGGTCTTGATTCTTTATTGGGAAATAAGTAAATTGAATTCCTAAGTGCTGTACCAGCACTGTTTTGAGTGAAGGACATCAGTTTGCAGCAATAGTATGTCTTATAGAAGACATTGAAACAATGAAAATTTGTGGAGAGAAGGTGAAAGGAGAGGGAAAAGTTAAAACAGCAATATAGAGGTAGTGGGAGATCATCATTTCATTGAAGGAGAATGTACAAATTCACTTCATATTGGGGGCGAAGTCAAATTTGAATTTTTTAATTCTATGAATGATAGGAGAGAAGGATGAAAGGGAATAATGGCATAAGGTTGCAGGAAGCGAAGGATAGGATAATACCAGTGAACAAAGAATAGAGATGGATTTAACACAGGCACAGGGTCGACAAATATTTACGAGTGACTTCGGAAACATTTTCTTTATACCACGTGTGCCTGATGCAGGATTATGATGCCTGTCTGTGATAAATGGGAGCTTTGGAAACAGAACTTGGACATCCATCACTTTTCAAAATTTTGTCAAATGTAATTGCAGCCACCTAAGGTATACATGTATAATGAGTATGGAAAGCACAGATACGACATGTGGACTGCCTCAAGGAACATCAGGATGATTGCAAGATATGCTTAAAATAGATTTGTTGAAAAGGTTCTGGAAACTGTCAAACAAAACAACTAAAACTGTAATGCCAAATTTATCAAACCTTTAACAGCAAGATATAAAATGCAAGGCAGTTCCTTCTTAATGCCATGGGAATAGGTAAATGAAAGGGGCCATCATGGATAGGGTTAGGCTGGGAAGTGATACTGACGACTAAAATCATCAATGAAGGCAACACATTGGGTTAGCCAAAATGGTAATGAAGTTGAAAATATAAAAAGGGGTAGATTACAGAAAAACTGGTAATGGTGTGAAGGCGGGTGCTGCAAATGAGAAACAAAAAGCAGTAAAGGGAAGATAGTTGCATAATGGATGGAGAAGAACGTATGTGGCTGTGAGAGAGTATAGTGTGATTGTGATATTTCTATTATGCTGAGTAATAGGCCATTGAGAGTTGTAACATACGGTTAATTCCACAATTATAAATCTACTGAATTTAACATCTGATGAGATATCTAAACAAATATTAAAGTTAATTCCACAATTATAAATCTACTGAATTTAACATCTGATGAGATATCTAAACAAATATCTAAGATTCTGAATCTATTTTAATTACTGAGTATCAAATTATTCTAAAATTTTAGCTAGCATGCTTAAAAGAATTCAAATTAAGGAACGACTAAATGCATGGAAGAAATCTTTCAGAAAAATGCATACAGATATATATATAAAGAAACTTAAATAAACCGGATACGTACTGATTTCCTGAGAGTCTTTTCCAATTAATTGACCAAGCTCTGACTTTGGTGAGAGGAGAAGCATTAACGTGGGCTTAACCTCCCAACCGCGGACCTTTTTACTTATCCCCACAAGTTCTAATTGAATAGAACGACCTTCCCTACCCTGAGGTCAGACTTGGGATGTTAATCAATCCAGTCATCGGAGTACTCAAGTGGGTTGAGGTTCCAACAACTTTTGAATAGCTGAAGAATCAGGACAACAACGCGATCATTTGTTGTGGCATGAATGCCCTTTTTATCGCCCTGGCCAGGGATTTCAGAGGTGGGTTTTATAACCCGATCTCCACCGCTCAGCTTGACAATTAATTCTTCAAGTGGATTTACATGAGCTATATAGATTATTAGATCATTAACAATTATTCATCTATTAACAATTACTGATATCTACCTTATTTTTCTTGTATCAGATTCATCTACATCTTTTCACCATCAACAGATCTTCAGATCAGTGATTCTTGATCCTTGAATCCATTTCAATCTTACACTTAATCATAAATTTTTGGTTCGGCTTTCTCAAATTTTATGGGTACTAGACTTGATTTTTATTACTGTTTTGATGGATGGATACGGATCAGTTCTTAACATATCTCCACAGATTATGACCTGGGTGGTTCTGATACAGTTCTATCACAAGGAAACATTGAGATAAAATTCAAACATATACGTGGAAAAGAAAGAAAGATCTAATGTTTTTTATTATTTCCTTATCACCACTGTCAAGGACGTTTCATGCTTTATTGCTAACAAGTTACTATGCTCAGTGATATTCTACTAAGGTGGTAAGCACATGTGAGATACTATGACTCTATTTGTATACTTCTACTCTTCACATTCATCCAACCCGACTCAGAAAATAAAGAACAAAATAGAGATGAGATTCGCGTGCAAGAAGATATGGACAAATGCAGATCATCCTTACTTATCTTCAGTGTATTGTATGCTTCTGCGTGGGGTAAACTTCAACTGGTTCTAGAATCCGTGGCTCAGAAGCATGCAAGGATGGCTTCATGCAATGTCGGGTGAATGAGTTCGTGCGTATCCGGTTCTGCAGACAAGACTTTTTGTTCTTTCCCGCACGGGTACATAAGACATAAACTGAGAGACTGAAACGGAAGTAAGAAGAGATAGGTTTTCTCCCAAAACGATAAGACAGTATAAATAAAGATATCAATCGGCTGTTCGTCTCCTGCCGTTACAAGATTGTATTATGCATGAAACTCCCCATCGGTTAGAAAGTAAGATACGTTGGAACAATGATAAGAAGATATACGTTAATGTTTTATTATTATTTTGGTTAATTTATAATTAAGTATATACATAGTGGCACTATGCAATATTTGATTGTAAGTTAATCAAAGTAATAATATAATATTAAATGATATCGTTGTTTAGAAATTTAAAGGTAAGTTTTTTTTCTTTATTATTTAATTTTACAATTTTATATTATTTATAGCTCATGTAACTTTTCCACTTTAAACCTTAATTGTCAAGCTTAACAACTCTGCCATGGCGTCTTTTGATCAACCTGACCTTCCTGATAACTAGGTCACATGATAGTCCCGATGCCGAATAACCTCATTTCGTAATGCTTCCCCATCTTTCTTGAGTCTTTATCCTATAACCTTCAAGACAATCATTCTCGCCAAAACATCAATTTCATAATTCATAATTTACTTAATAATATCATTAAGAATTTCACCATAAATAATAACTGGTTGAACAATGGTTAAAACTATTTTCGTTTCATATGAACATAATGATTATAAAACTGTATTCATTTTGCTTAAAACATAACGGCTAAATTCTAAATCCATTTCACATGAATATAACGACTAACAACTAAACCCATTTCACATGAACACAACGGTTATAAACTACTTGATCATGAAAATCTTATTTTTGATTCAACGGCTATTTTTATCATAAAAGAAAATTAGGGCAAAATTTGGGATGTAACGAGAAGTCAAGATTGTTAATTATACGTTTTGTAGATTTGGTTATGTTTCTTGTTGCAGATTTCATTTTGTTAATTTGACAAAATATTCTCTGTTCAAGTTTTGATTTTTAAGGATTGATATTTGTGTCTCTTCAACATGACAGTTGTTTTTGGACACAGTCTCGGTTTTTTCTTTCTTTCTTTGTTGAGAAACTGACAAAAATGGTTCCTCACCTGCATTCTCGAAAAGCTCAGGAACAACACCATTGTAGAGGACATGGTTTCACTAGATCCATTAATTTAAACAAAAAGAAGAGGTTTAAACCAAATTCACAGTTTCTACTATTCTCAGGCAAAAAGAAGCTGGAAGACAAAAATCCTCTTTGTCATAGAAGAACAGGAAATGGTTGTGACCTAGCATTTGAAAATTACAGAACTCTACGACTGTAACCTTCCACACAGATCCACTCACCTTTATAAAATTAGTGAAATTTTGCTCAACCCCTTCATGTGACAACCAATACTCAAGTAATCATTCACTGAAGAGATCAATCATCAACAGATCGATTGTTATTACAGTAACAATTAAAAATTCGGCCACTGATAAAAAGTTCATTTCGTGACGCATGTTTTGTTTTATTCCGGGATTTTTTCTCTTCCATGGCGCTTGTGTGAGATCACTGGTTTACATTTTGTGTGATGCATGATTATTTCTACCAGCAATATCATTTTGCGGGTTTAACGTATGCAAATGGAAAACATGCTACGAGAATGTGGAAAACATAGCATTTCATGCAACTGAAAAATATGAGCTCTCGTGTTTATGACGGTGTCTTAATCTGGATGCTATCAAACAAGGCGCCAAAGTCATCTTTAACAAATATAGATAATGACCACACAACGCCTAAAGAAGGACATCCCTTCATGTTTCGTGCAAACCTATTTTACGAACGTGACATTCCAACCAATTTCTTCCTTCGTGTCATGGCACCGTTTTCCAATAGTTCTAATATTTCTTTCTAGCTACTCCCTACTTTACTAAAACAATTTTAATAAGTTATGATATCCTACTCCCTATACTATTTTAGTAAAACAATTTTAATAAGTTATAGTATTGCTATTAGAAATGGGGCTAAGGTCATTGACCTATTTTCTAGGAGTTGGTTCTGAGTAATCACACAGAGGTAACTAATGCATTCTAGTTGTATTATAGAAGACAACCTAATCCAATTCATGTAGCTTAATTATAGACTCAAATTTTATAATCTTTTTACATCTTTTAGAAAATATAGTTGTCTATTTTCTTTGAACCTTAAGTTATGGTGCATTTTGGGGAATGTTTTGAAGAAGAAAATATAAAATGGATGTTTCCCTTTCGTGATATGTTTTAACTTAAATTGGTTTTATATATAAAGATAATTAATATTTATGTATTTGAAGAATTTTTAGTAATTATATGTTTTAAATGGTCAAACAATTGTTTTTGATATTATTTTTATTTAAGTCAATGAAGCTAGATGAAATTTTTAATTATAATTATTAAATATCAAATATTTTGATAGTGATAAAAAATGACATCTGTTTGGATGTCTTGTATATAATAGAAAATAAAACTTAATATATAAAGATAATGACCAATTCAACATTATTTTAGAGATTTTTAAAAAAAATGGCAATTCTTCTTTCATCAAATATAATTTTTATTTTCAAAATCTTTGTAATAACTTATAAGAATACAAAAATTTATTAAAAATATAGACAAATCAAGAAAATAATTTGGTAAGCTAATATTGAAAAAAATGCAAATAAAGTTGTGTTGATTGATTTTTCTAGTGTATATGAATGTCATAACTATGATAAATGAAGTGACTTTCTAATTAATTTGATTTAAATAAATATTATTCTATTATTATATTCATAATTGTATGATTGTAGAGGATTTAATTTTCATAATACTTGATTTTAGAGAGGAAATATATTCTACTGATGTTAACTTAATGTATCCAAACATATAAGCAAATAACTATGATTACATATGCTCAATAATAATGACAAAGAATGGTGGCAAAAACATGGGCTCTTCGAGGGAGGAAGAAGATTGACAAAGCTTATAAAACACCATGTGGGTGGGTATCCTCTTGAGAAAGGAAAATAACCAAGGTAAGATTAATGTAGTGGAAAGTCATTTCAATGTATAAGTAGATAGAGGTACGAGCAAAACGAAGTAATGGATAAGAGTGCATGGAAGATGGGAGAGCACTTGGCTTATATAAAGAAGTTGTCGACAAAATTCAGTCCAAGGAAAATGGTTCCTTCCAAGGAAAACTATTTTGTTGGAATATTGGACTAGAGACTATTTAAGAAAAAAATAGAACTTAGGTGTGGATACATGCAAGGATGACTCAACCTTATTTGTGGGATGGAACCTATCTTCATTAGACCATTCTCAAGTATGGTGATGAGATTTGGGCACAATCTTTG
Source organism: Cupressus sempervirens (assembly GCA_028749045.1). Taxonomy (NCBI): domain Eukaryota; kingdom Viridiplantae; phylum Streptophyta; class Pinopsida; order Cupressales; family Cupressaceae; genus Cupressus; species Cupressus sempervirens. The sequence goes on along the minus strand of CM053788.1, from coordinate 281,825,900 downwards.
GAACTGAAGGAAAGGAAATATTTTTGTTTGAATTGGAGCATTTCAAGAGACCATGCCTAAAACGTAAAGCAAGTGAAGTCAAGGAAGAAAAAGCGATTGCCCATGCCTAGATAACCAAGGATTTGAGACTCAAAGAAATAAGAAAATAAGGAGGAAAGGATGTTGGCAATCATGTTCCAAGGAATGGCGACATTAGCTTTCACTCGAAGCCAACATGGAAAGTGGAGCACAAGAGGTACAAAATGCCATCAAAGGCTCTAATAAGAAGCCATCAAAGTCTCTAGAACAAGAATGTGAATTCATCTCAAAGAGGGCAAGGGGAGGGAGAGTTTACCATTACAATAAGTAATGCTCCCCCACCCTCCCCACAACTTTGAAAGATTGGGAAAGCATAGATGTTAAGTTTTGTCTATAAAATAAAGATAAATAGCAATAAGGAAGAACAAAAATAGATGCAATAAACATCAAAAGATACCTTGGGAAAACCCTTTCAAAAATGAAGGGAAAACCCCAACCACACAATAATTCACTTGATTGATAATAAAATGTTCAAGTGTACAACACATTTCACTTGATGTGATATTTATAACAAATAGAAACTCTTCACATTACAACAAAATTTCTCTTCAATTTTCCAAAACGTGGTTCTTCATATTACAAATGCATGCCTCTAAGCATGATGTATAACGTGTCACCATATTTAATAGTTATCTCAATTATCATCACAATCATTATTATAAATGTCCTCTTTAGAAGATGGTGACCAAAATGATTATAATGACCATAATTCCAAATCAAGGATAAATATATCTATTGCAACTACAATTTTCAACACTCCCTCTTAGAGAGAGAGAGAGAGAGAGAGAGAGAGAGAGAGCACTAAACAGTTAGACAAGTTTGCAACCAAAATGTCAATGATGAATTCTAATCGCATATATCTAAAGCATAATTCTTGTAGGTTTATCATGTTGAGAGATTCCATGACATAATTCATGACTCTCTCAACATGATGTTGTCATGGAATCTCTCAACATGACAAACCTACAAGAATTACAATCAACTTTCATCATTGGCTCACTCAATGTGATGTTGTCATGGAATATCTCATCATGATAAATCTGCAAGGCTGTTACATCATGAACTCTCTCAATGTGTTGTTGTCATGAAATCTCTCAACATGATAAGCCAATAAGGCTTAAAACCAATATTTTATTACGAATTATCTCAATGTGACACAATCATGGACTCTCCCAACATGACTTACAAGTCCCATCACAAAGTCTCTCAACGTAATGACATCATGGACTCTCTATACATGATTCTCACTATGAATCTCCTATAAGTGAAATAGTTATCAGGTTGCCCTTACAATTTTAATAATTTCACATAAACAAGAACTCATAATTAGCAAGAAAAGAAATCACAATTGAGGCTTGTTTTCAACAAGTCTTAAAATCTATAATACAAAAATATTAACAACATATATAAGAATGACAAGGATTCCATAAGAACTAATTTGATCAGTGTTATAAGATAGTGGAAGCAACCTTCCTCTGAAGCTGAACATCTCCCTCTGAATATGTAACATTAACACATGATCTTCATCTTGTTGCTTCTTGCAATGAAGGGAGATTATACTCATAAAATTAAACACTTATCCCAAAATAAAAACCATGATTTTACTCATAATACTTATTTGATGTAGTATAATCTCTTTTATAATATATATCATCAGGTATAATTATATATGTGTGTTATTATATGAGACAAATTAATATAGTAATAATATATATAACTATGGTTATATTTATTAAAATCATATAATAATAATATTATAATTATGTTATAATATTAATTATTAATTAACAAATAGACGTGTCCCTTAAAGGGACATGTCTTTTAATGGCTTATGCTTATTAATATGAGGAGAAGTTGCCTTTGGAACACACATACCAAATGCAATGAGAGTGCTTAGTACATTTGTAACGATCCTATAAATTCAACAAATGCATTTTGCTTGATGTGATATTTCTAACAAATATAGAGACTCTTCACATTACAACTAAAGATCTCTTCAATTTTCCAAAATGTGGCTTTTCATATTACAAATGCATGCCTCTATGCATGATGTATAACACATGTCACCATATTTAATATTCATATATGTCCTCTTTAGCTAATGGTGACCAAAATGACTATAACAACCATATTTCTAAAGAAATGATGTAATTGCACAGTATTGTGAAATCTCTTATTTTAATCACTATATGTTGTCGATAATAATATTCAGAGTATACGCTCATAGTGCATAAACATAAATGGTAAGATTGGGGCTCTACAACCAAATATTGACTTTTGAGATGCTAAAAATGTCATACAACAAGGATTATAGACTGTCAATTCAATATTTGCAAAAAATTGAACATATGCAAAAACATTGCAACTTGAACTTTCAATTTCCAAAGACTAGCTCCATGATAATCCAGATAAATGCATAACACAAGCCTCCAAGAGTGAGAATTTAAGCACATTACTACTCCTATATTGTTGTTATATCTAGGCTCTGATACTATGTTACATTTTTCCCTAGAAAATAAAGATAAACAACAATAAGGAAGAACCTTAATACAATACAATAAACAATAGAAGATACTTTGGGAAAACGCTTCTAAAAATGAAGGAAAAAACCTAGCCACACAACAAAATATCACTTTATTAATAGACAATAAAATGTTCAAGTGTACAATGCATTTCCCCTGATGAGATATGTATAACAAATAGAGAGACTCTTCACATTACAACTGAAGGTCTCTTTGATTTCCCAAAATGTGACTCTTCATCTTATAATTGTATGCCTCTATGCATGATGTATAACACATCACCATATTTATTATTTATATCAATTATTATCATAAATGTCCTCTTCATCTGATGGTGATCATAATGATTGTAACAACCATATTTCTAAAGAAAGGATAAAGATTTCTATCATAGTTACAATCTCCAACAATAGAAACAATTAAGGATATGGATTGTTGTGTTGCAGAACAAGGGGAAGATGCAAAGATGGTTGCATCTATCCTATCAGAGGAATCTATCTTAAAAGGGAAATACATGAATTTTAGGACCAAGACATGCAAGACCCATCACAACATATGGAGGGGGAGAAAACGTAAGACCCCCTCTCGTGTTCCAAAGATGGAGATGATGTTGAAGGGAAAAGAATTGAAATTTTACAACTAAGATAAAATAATCAAAAGAGCTTGCAAATATAAATGAGTATGTACTAAGAATAAGGGATGAATTTCCTCTCTTGAGGAACAATGAGGATTGCAATATGGAATGCCAACGTCTTAAATATCCCTCAAAAAAGATATTGATTGCAATACCATTTTAAATTCTTAAAAATAGATCTATTTGCACTTCAAGAAATAAGATGGGTGGGAAGAGGAGAAGGATTCATTTTGTGATGGAAAAAATAGATAGGAGTATGCATATGCATTCAAAATTTAGGTGGTTTAATGATACTTTGGAATCCCATGGTATTGGACATCTCAAAATGTAGCCTAGATCCAAAATTTATTCGTAGTAATGTGAGAATCTTTAGTTCTAATCTAGGTTTTTCCCTCTTGAATATTTATGGTCCTATAAGAATGAATTCCAAAGCTAGACATGGTTTTAGACAATGTATCAAAACTTCAAAACTAGTCATATTGGGGTGGTGGACTTCAACAAAATCCTTGGATTGAAAAAAAGAGTGGTAGATTGACACAAGAAACTGCTATTTCAATACCTTTGTTATATAGAATAAAATAGTAGATGCTCTAACAAAGAGTGGCTAGTACACATGGTAGAACTAGATAAAGGGTTTTCTCATATCAATAAAAGGATGGACAAGTTCCTTTTTTCTATCAACTTCATATGCTCCACATGTGATGCAATTGTTCTACCTCTCTCAAGGTTGAATTACTACTTAGTGGCTTTGGTATTACAATCTAACAAGCCCTTAAATAAAAAAAGATTTAAGTTCAACTATACATGGTTAATAAATAAGGACTTGATTCTCTCACTTGAGGAATTGGTGGGTATCCAAAAGAGAAAGGAATGGGATGAATAATATTTATCTTGCTTTCAAGTTGAGAAAAATAAAGTAAAGTTTCAAAGCGTGGAATACAATAATCTTTTGTGTTATTTTTCAAAAAAAATTGAATTAGAGGAAATTATTGAAAGGATAAATAAATTATTAAATCAAAGCATGATAAAATCGGATTTCCTAGTTGAAAAATTTTATGGTACAACTAAGAGAAATATTGGCCAAAGAAGAGATCTTCCAGAGATGTAAATCAATATAACTTTGGTTCATAGAAGGGGACTCAATACTAGTTTCTTTCATAATACGACCAAGATTTGAAGAATCAAGGATGAGATTGACAACATTCAACAGAGTCATGGAATGTTAATTTCAATTGATGTGGAGATACAAGTTGAAGGGGTAAGGATCTTAAATAATCTTTTGGTCTCAAAGGACATGTTGAACCAATGGAGTTTATGAAGTTCTTGAAGTCTATCTCAAGATTGGTCATGCAATAAATGAATGCTAGCATACAAAATTTGTCTACAAAATAAGTGTGAAATAAATGGTATTTGAGATGCACACAATCCAAATGTGTTATTTTCTCTCTTTTACCAATGTTGTTGATACTTTATAGGTAATGAAGTATGGGAGGTTGTCAAGGACTAAAAGAAGAAGAAACAAATTCTCAAACATATTAGTAACTCATATATTTCTCTAATAAGGAAGAAAGAAGATGTGATCGTGTTTAAAACTTTTGATCCCTCATTGTGGCACTCTATAAAAAAAATCATCTCAAAAGTTATGGCCAACATAATTAAAGATCATATTAGAGAGGATTATTTTTCCAAAATAAAGTTTCTTATTTTTGGGTAGGGAAATGATGAAGGGAATTGTTATTGCTAAAGAAGTTGATCATTCAGTTGAAATGAGTAAGCATAGTGCAATGATATTGAAGTTAGATATTGGCAAGGCTTATTATAGAGTGAGCTTGTGGCTCTTATTGATGGTATTGGAGGCCTTTGGATTTGCACAAGATTGGTTGGACTAGCTTGATGATTTCATATCCACAGTGTATTACTCAATCCTAATTAAGAACTCTCCATGTGGCTACTTTGAAAGATCAAAGAAGCTTAGATAAGGAGATTCAATCTCACCCTTCCTCTATAATGGTTGATGCTTTAAGAAGACTAATACAATAGAATAAGGAAATTAATCAACAATAGGTAATCTCAATAGAAAATAATTTGGAACCTCTAGCACATTACCTATTTGTTGATGATACAATACTCTTAGGGAAAGATAACATAGCTAAAGAAAAGGAGATCAAGTCTATAAATTCCCTTTATACCAATAAATCTATTCATTTAATAAAAAGAGGATTTTTTTTTTTTTTTTTTAACACAATTTGACAAGTCCATCATTGAATTGAAAATATCATGGTATTCAATATTAAGGAACTATTATGTACCTATTTAGGGGTTTCAATTTTCCAAGGAGAAACAAAGATAAAATATAGGTAGTGGTTATTGGATGAATGTAAGAAGAAAGATGTGAGTTGGAAGTGGAAGTAATTAATGTTATTAAGAAACCTCACAATGCTTAAACTTATTGTGGTTGTTCTTATATATGCCATGTAAACCCTTAAGTGCATAAAATTAGTTTAATAAAATACTAAAATATTTTTTTTGGGAACGGTTGAATGAGACTTGTTGCATACCTTTACTCAAATATGAGTTAGCCAAATATGAAAAAGTCATTGGTAGTCTTGTCATAAAAACAATAGACCTCTAAAATATTTTCCTTGGGTATAGATCAATATGGATACTTCCTATTTCTCCCAACTCAATATGCTATTGGTGCTAAGGAAAAAGTACTTGAACTCTATACAATGAGAAAAAAGATAGTTGGTTGGTGGAGTTGGGGATGAGATCTACCTTTATCTTAATTGCACAATCAAAAGGAAAATGATCCAATAGGATCAAGTAGGACTTAAGTGATAAGTGGGTGTAATGATTCTTTGTGATTATGATTAAGATAAGATGGGTTATAGGGAATAGGATTGACTAATGCAAGATATAAAACAAAATAAGGACAAATTAAAACTTTTGGCAGAAATAGATAGACATAAATTAGACAAATACCTACAACAAATTAAAAATGGAAACTACATTGAGATACTAATATGTATTTTTAATTTGAAGTGTTTTTAGAGGGTATAGTTTTCCTTGTTTTCTTATACCCAGGTATAGGTCTCCTAGTCACCTTGTGCCCTACACTTATGCCTAAAACTTTGAGATATCACTCATTAGATCTTTGTACATTCTAGATTTGTGACAACAACTTCATCATTTGTCCTTTCATATTAAGAAAATGAGAAATTATATGGTTGAAAGTGGTTTTCCTTGGTAAAACCCATGTATAGAAATCAACCTTAAAATAGCTGAAATGAAAGTACATAAAAGAAAGCATGTAATTGTAAAGGTAAATATTATACCTACTTATAAATGTATATACCTTCATGAAAAAATATCTAGATGACACAAATTCATGAAGATTTGTGTGTGTTTCTTGACACTAGTTGTTGAACTTGTGAAAGTAGGAAGGAATCAAGCATGTCTTTGACAAATGCATAGATCTATGAATTCCACTCCAAGATCTTCAATCTATCTATTGTTGATAAATTTTTCCTAAAAAGTGGATGAATAAAATTCATGTGGGTTGTCGAAGGATCTTCTTGTTTAATTGAAAAATCCTCTACTTGGTCATTATGGGAGAGAAACTTGCTGCAATGGAAAATATTTTCTACCAAAATGCCTTAGAATGCTTAAACTTGGTCTTGAACATTTGAATGTGGAATTGTAGGAGAGAACTTGAAATCTTGATCATGGTTACCAAAATGAGGAGAGAAATAAATATCTCTCTCACAACATTTCATGGATTACTACTAACATAAGCTAATCACAAATTTGCAAATCCTTCTAAAACATTATAACATGACACCCATTCAAATTTGTGCAAATAGATGAAAAAACCTCATGCTCATAGTAAAGTAGATCAATGTGTAGGGAAAAAACTATCAAGGTCAAGAAGACACCAAGCCCTTAACCAAATTACATCCTCATCAAATCCAAAACCAAGATTAAAAAAAGAGAGACAAGACTCAAAAGAGAAAGAGTTAAAGAAAAGACATGACCAACTAGCCTAGTAAGATTTAGTCTTACTATGAGTCATGTGAAGCTTCTAAAAGATAGAACTAATAGTCTAGCATGCTGCAAGGTGGTAGTTAACTCATCAAAGAAGGATAGCCAAGTGAACTATGGCCCACTTACAAAATCCTATGAAAATAGGGGATCGTTCTTTAAGGAAATATTTATCTTAGTTAAGGGGTTTTAATAAAGAGAACAATTATAAGGAAATAAGAGTCTCCAAAGAGATCTAAAAAAGAGGACCAATCTAAAGACCCACTAAATAATGCATAGGGCATGATAATATAATGAGAAGACAAGGTTGAGGGCAAAATTATCTCCTTAGCCATTTGCGAAAATGATTACATTGAATTAATGTGTGTGCAAAATGTGAAATAAGGAGTGAGGTGTATTCCCACAAGTTAAAGCTATTGCAAACACCTTAATGGGAGCAATTGCTTTACTAAAGCAATATTTATATGTGAAAATGCAACTTGTTGGGATCATGCTCAAACAAGGTAAAGTTTGTTCAAACAAGCATATACATCAGTTCAAGAATCATAAAATAACTAAACCTCAAGTTTAGAGCAATGAAACCAAACAAATAGATTCCTCACACAGCCTCATAGAAACTCAACAAGTGCATCCAGATGGACTTGTTAGTTTACTCATGATGAGGTTTATGGATGTTCCCCCCAAACACAATATATATTGAATCCCACAAACTTATGATTATTTGATATGAATACAAAATGAAAAGAGATGCTAGAAGAGAATGAAAAATGGATGATTGCATGACTCAAGAGGTATTTATGGAACAACTACTCTCAAGCATTCAATACAAATGGAATGAAATTATATGCAAGATCTAAATGCAACATGCAACTAGTATTGAATCTACTAAAATATAATGAGAATTAACTATGAAATGAGTGAAAATCTACCAAGATAAGGTTAGCACAAGAAAATTTCTAAATGATCTAACAAATATAATATCTCTAAATGGAAAATTCTAGCATTAATTTAATTAAAAAATGGGAGATGAAAATGCTTGAAACAAGGGCTCTATTTATAGGATTTTGGGGAGGTTTGAGGAGGTGGCATCTAAATAGGTGCCACAATGGAGACACATAATCCAAGAAAAGTCCAAGGTTTCTCAAATGTGTGAGAAACTTGGGATGTGATGGGTCAAGTGTACTCCAAGTACAAAATAAGTGTGTGGAAAAGAAAAAGGTCAAATTAACACTTTTAGAAAGTGTAAGAGATGTCATAAGAGGTGTAAGAGCCCCTTCTTTGGAGGAAATAAGGAAAGTTGATACAAAAAGGTTATATTTGTATTTTATTTAAATTTGTTTGTCATATGTTGGAGAAAATAATAAGAACTAATTAGTCCAGAGAGATGAAAATTAGCCTAATTAACCTTAGTTAATTAGTGGGTAGGGTTATTTTTCCATTTTAAATTATCTCTCATGCAAGAGGTGTGCATCCTTGTGTTGGAAATAGAAAGGAGTAACTGAGAGGGGAGGGGTGAATCAGCTACCAAAAAAACAAATCCAAAAGTCCCTTTAAGATGTCAACAAATATAAAACCAATAACTTGTTGTAACTCAGTTAACACTGAATATTTTGTTGCAGCTCAGTTAACACTGGATATATTATTGTTACTCGATTAGCACTGAACATGCAGATATTAAGATATTTAAATGTGATTAACCTTACTTAACTTAATTTTTGAAACATAAAGAAAATAACATGAACACAAGAGACACCAAGCTTTAACACGGAAACCCAATTTGGGAAAACCACCAATTGCAACTAGAGACTGTTTTTCACTCTTCTAAACTGAGCCTTGTTAGGAGCCAACTCAATTAAAGGTTTAAAAACACACTATTAGTTGTGACCTTGTTAGAGGATTTGATTCACCCTATTAGGAGTGGCCTTGTTAGAGGTCTTCAGACATTTCAATCTAGAAATGCCACCTTGTTAGAGGATTTACCAAATAGCTATTATGGTAATTTTGTTAGGAGATTTGATTTGCTACTACAATTATTAGAGAGTAACAATGAGTTGACCTGATTACTCATGTAACTATCTTTTCTAATTTCAGATCTCTATTTTGGCTTTTATACTTGATCCTCTTTGATGAAAATGTTCTTTGCAGCTCAATCAACTCAGATACTCAGATATCCTTCCAATTTGCTTCCTTAATTTATCTTCTTCAATTCCATGCTTCTTGTCTTCAATCCTCAACTTGACCTTATACTTATATGAATAAACTTGTCAAGTTAGCTTGAATATACTTTTAACCAAATAATTTTCATCCCTTAAGTTGGCTTGAATTAACCAATAAATCTATCAGAGTCAATATGTTGTTAGTCGACTAATATAGAATTGAGTACTCGGTCAACTCAAAGAAACTCTTCATTAACTGACCCAACTCAATATATACTAATTCTAAATTGACTTTCCTTTGGTGATTGAGTAAACTCAACCAACACAAGATCCATACCAACTTTCCTTCGGTAACTGAGTGAACTTGGTTAACATAGGATCTACCTTCGATGCCTGAGTGAGCTCAGTAAGAACTAACTCTGAACTTGGTTATAACTGGAATACTTGACATATACAAGAAACTATCTTCAATTTTTGAGTGAGCTTAGCAATCACTAAATTTCTCGATAAGGCTTGACATTTTGTATAACATCAAAGACAACATACAATTGCATAATTGTTTTGAATACCTTGATCACAACCTCTTCCTTATTTGAAAAATTATGTCTATCCTAAATAAATTACCTTACTTTGGGGATTAAAATATGTTATCCTTCACCAAGAGTCCATTTTTCATGTAATGATAAGGGGCTATAAGTTTGTATAATTTTTATTTTCCCCTCTTTGTCTTGAAGATGTTGTCTTTGTTCAATAACTCCTCTTAGATATGGTTGTTGTATAACCATGATATCTTCCTTCAAAGGGTCTCTTCTCACTTGTGCAAAACCTTTCATGATTATATATTTAATTGGCTAATAAGAGTATTCACTCTTTTCTAATCAAACAAACATACATTTTTATTTTTACGGTATATACTTGTTGGAACTAGGTATCCTTATTCTATTTTCCTTATGATGTCATCATAGTCCTATGTCATCATCAAAATGATGGGGACATGTAGAAAACCTCCTTATATATTATGCTACATTTAATTTATTTATATCTTTAGGTAGACAATAGTTTCCTTAGGACTGATCACCTTTTTGGATCTCTATGGAGACAATATTTTCCATAGGATTAATCCCTTGAGCCACCTTTGAGAGAAAAATATTTTTTAATCCACCACTTAGCATAAAGTTTTCCAACCCCCCCCCTAGAGAGAAAACATTTTCTAAGCCCCGTCAAATGCATTTTTTTTCAAGACATCCCTATGTGAAAACTTTGGTACGGTAGAATTTACTAGCATAATAAAGCTTTCTAAAAAATCAATTATCCTTCTCTTTTTCTTTAGGATGAGTTGAAATAGCATAACACAAATTATTATCATTTCCTTCTCTTCTTCTTCTTCTTCCATAAATCACTTAGAATAACACAACTTGTTATCCTATTGAATTCATGATCTTTTTTTTTCATGCTCTTGTAGCTATACTAGTGGGTTAGATCATCAAAGTATGTCTCATCTTTGGAAAGTATCCTGCCATTTTGATGTGGACACTTATTCCCTTGTGATAGATTTCTAAAAATGTTATTGGTGGTTGAGATATTTCTCAATTAAGGTCTCTTCTCCTAATTCATTTAGAATTATTTTTTAGTACTACCCTCTCTTTTTTTTTGGGTGTCTTTATCTTTTATTTTTTATGCTATTTTTGCATGGATTCTTTAGTTGAAATTGTTCATTTTTGGCTTTTATTCTTAGTCTTGTGATGCCTTATCTCTTAGCAGTTCACTTATGATCACCTTTCTCTCTTGTTTTGTCTCTTTATCTTCTCTCTCATATTTCTTTATTGTGAGCATGAGGTCATATCATATTCTCTCTAAACTCAGGGCTAAATTTAATATACTAAATGTAAGAACCTAATTAGTATAAAATTTAAGGACTAGTTTGTACCCACCCTAGTGTTTTTTCTATAGTAGGACCTCGTATGAAACTTAATGGACACCTAAATTTCAATATGGGTCCTCCCAAATTCAAATCTTGTAAAAAAGTGTTTTTATCCTAATTTTGAAGTGTTATTCTTTGTTTTTTTAAAAAAAATTGATTTCATAGTTCATTGCATCACCTAAGTCCTATATCACCATTGATGGCATTTATATTCTCTCCCAACCCTAAAACTAACTATATATTATTTTCATACATCCTCCCATTACCCAAGACCCATTGTTCCAATTTGGGCCCTAATTGGTGGTTATAGAAGGTTTAAAATATTTTATATCTAGGCATAGGTAATTTAAAGCACCCTATAGCCTAAATACCGAACCCAAATTGGAACTAGGAACCTATCTTGAGGTTTTAGAGAAGGATTATGACTTACAAATGACCTAGTTGAGTTTTGACCCCAAGATATTGTTAGAGGTACATAAACAACCCATCTCTCCTCATTTTTCATATCTCAAAAATTCTAAAAAATTTATTAATGCAATCAAACATTCATAATCAAGTTATCAAGTTAAAGGAAGAAAATCAAGTTCAAGAGCTATAAAGAAATCAAGCCCTCATCTAATAATTAAAGGTGTTTCTTTCCATAGATCTATCTTCTCTCTCACTAGAGGCAAAATAAAGGAGTTTTCTATTAAGGAAGTAGATACAACTACTTATTCAATTATTCTTATCTCTCTAGCAATCAAACATTGTGGAAAATTGTAACATCCATTCCATTATATTTTGTATATCATGATTTTGTTTTGTGTTTTTGTGTAAAGCCAATTCTATTGCATCAACATATTTGACTACATTCAAAGAAGCATTTTAGTTGCCAAGGCATGATAGACTTTATTTATTAGATATAACCTTTGCTACATCACTTAATGGTTTACTTTATTTCACTTCATTTAAAGGTTGATTCAAATAAGGGATTGATTGAGGATATCTTTTTTATCTAACTTTATTCCCCAACTTTGTGTGTGCAAGAATAAGTTGCAAAGATACCAAAGTTTTTATCGATAGGTCAAAAGTTGTTAGAGTATTCATGAAAGTTGTAGGCAAAAGCATAGGGTACAAAATGTTTCACTCTTTCTATAGCCTCCAAGTTTAACTCAAATTTGATAGGGAGATAGATTACAACTCTAAGATTTTAGGACAATAGTTATAGGTCTTTAGGGAATTTTGTTTTTCTGACATTCATATCTATAGTAGTATGTTTCCTATTTTACTTTTAGATATGTATTTCTTGTGTCATTATCATTTCCCATTTCAATTCTACATGTTTAGCGAAGAATCATTGACCCATTTAGTGATTGAGACCATCCCAACCCATTGGGATATCTTCCTTTAGAATATGCAGTCTTCAAAGGAGAAAGGATCTTCCTCTTTACATTTCTTCCATTTTCATAATGTTTAATACTACTAATAACATCATGGTTTCATACAAAACCTACTTGCATGCAATTCTTTTCTTGAGTCAATCAACACATTGGAAATATTATTATCGTAGTATTTATACCATGGTGCAAATTAACCATTGTTATATTGAATAATATTTATTATCATGTAAAAAGAACAAAAAAATTCAATAATTTAATCAATCACCTCCTCTATAATAAATCTATAATCATCATATCAATAAAACAACTTTGGACTTCTGACTCTCTCTTCCATCTTTATCTCTTCTCTCATGAGCTTACCCAATTTTTTTTTCTTGCTCAAACTCTTATTGAGACATCATGCCAAAATATAATATTTTATTATCTCTTCCAATCAATTAGGAATCTCTTGTAATCTATTTTTACTAACTAGTATTATTTCTATCCTAACTAGTATTATTTTTACACACACACACACACACACACACACACACACACACACACACACACACACACACACACACACACACACACACACACACACACACACACACACACACACACACACACACACACACACACACACACACACACAAAAAGATGTTATAAATTCTTTGACTCATATCTATGAACTGGAGAGGTCACAAATAGGGTACCTTGTCCCTAATGGGATTTTAACCTTGATGGAAAGAGAAAAAAAAAAAACTTACCATCACACCATGCCACTATTAACTAAGATACTCTCTCACTTTCTCTCTCTCATCAAATATAATGTTTCCTTATTTTATAATTGAGGATGTCAAATGTAATCATATCAACCTTGAGATTACCCTTCCATCCAATATTTTATCTATTATTCCACATGAATACCTTTATAATTCATGTATTTATTTGGAGAAAAAGCCATTCAATGAGAATTATTTGAAACTTAAAGGTCTCTTGAATTACTCTCATTGGTCAAAGGAAAAACTCACCCTTACTTGAAATTGCAAAACTCACAAATACTAAAACAAAAAATCTTAGAAGAAAGTCCTTTATGCTCTTAAACTAGACTCATGATCACTTATCAATATTTCAATTAAAGAAATACAATAATGTATACAAACTTAACAAATACATACACAACCTTTTAGTGGCCTCTTCTCAAATATAAATATTTCTACCTCTAAAATTTTATTCTTCAATTTTCTACATAAACTATAAGGAAGATTCAACATCTCCAATGATGTACGTTATTATCCCTACAATTACACCTCCACCCCTTGAACACCCCTTCCCTTCTTGAGTAGCATCTACACACTACTCTTCTCTATCCCAACCCACCACCATTTCCTTAAATATTTTGTATTGATATGTAATGCAATTTCATATTCGTTGTCTTTTGATATTACCTATTAGTCACAAAACTTATTTTTGTGATATATTAGTTGTCATCTTGTGATATTTATTTATCTCAACACTAGTTTTCATATTCTTTGTTACATTTTTGCCTTCCACCCACATGCATACTTTAAGCCCATATATGTCCCTTTATCATTTTCCCCATCTCTTCTCTTTAAGATATATCTATCTCCTCAATCCATAAAATATGTACTTTAAAACAAACCTCTTTTTCCTTCTTTCTTTACACTCAACTCTTCACTTTTTGTTTTCTTTCTTTCCATTTTATACTTCCTGTTGCATTCTTTTTGTTTTGATCCTCTTTTCTCCTTTTCAACGACTTTTAATTTGTTTAGGTAGATCAATTATTTAAAATTTTTACTCTTACAATATTTTAATCACTTACTTCATGTTTTGAGATGCCAACTATACAATTTTTTAAATTAATTATTATTTCAAGGGTACTCCCCTTAACACCAAAAATACATAACAAAAATTTAGAAAAAAACGTCAATTTGCAAGAACAAAAAATGGACTTATTATCTCCAAAAGTCTGAAAGTAAAGATTTTAGAAATACAATATGCAAAGCCACATGGGCATTTTGCTTACAATATTTTGTAAGATAGAGCAATTAACAACTACCCAAATTTAGGCTAAACAACCTCATGGGCCTTCCTTATATAGGAATTTTTCCACCACCTGAGAAGATTCTATATAAGTAGCCCTAACCCTTGAAGATGACCATGTTGGAAGTCTATTGGGAAAGAGAGATACCGAGGGGGTGGGGGCATGAATCAGGATCTATAATTTTTTTTTCTTTTAAAATAATTATCAAACTGATATCTTTTACCACTAACCCTTATCTCAACAATATCATAAATCACATAAACATATACTACAGTGATGTATATATCTAATCTATTGATCACAACTATAAACATGAAAGTAAATGCTTAACACATAACACAAAGATTTGGTAACCTAGAAACCCTCCAAGGTGAAAGTGAAACTTGGGTGGAGATGACACTCATAAATCTTCACTACTGCAACAATAAAATTCTCTTGTTAAAGCTATAATTTTGATCACTTTTGATGATCTACCCTATGAGGGGTCTTCCTTGTTAAGAGCTACAAGAATTATTTAGTCTACCTTGATTAAAGGATTTAAACTTTACAACAAATTAAGCACCATGTTAAGAGATTTACATAGGCAAGTTAGGACTACTCTATCAATAGAATTACCCCAATATACTTTGCTGAAAGATGTATCAGTACTTGATCCTTCATTTAGCACTGTAATGCTTGATTACAGATCTCCTCTTTTCATTTTCTAATCCTTCTCTAACCCGATATAACATTGTTCCACACTTCACTGCTTTGCTTGGTCACTTTGCCTTGTTTTACCTTTAAAATTTGCTTAGGCATCCAACCCTGGCAAATGTGCATAAACACTCACCCTTACAATTTCGAAAATAGGTTTTGGTTCCCTCTTATATAACCAACTAGAGAAGGTTCTAGATCAAGATCAATGATCCAAATTTCTCCCTTTTGTCTCTTAAGCCTTCCATTTTTTTGATTGGTTAAACTCCTTTCTTATGGATTAATGATCCATGCCAAAATGTGTAATCAACTCCTTAAATTACTCCTTAATCATTAAAACATGCATTAAGTTGGCCAAAAATAGTTTACCTCAGTGTTTGTGAAATTCTAAACAAATATTTCATAACTGGTTCACTTAGCACATGGACATTTTGACACTTGGTCATGAGTAATCTTCATTCTATCTCTCAACTTCTAAATTATCGACACTCAGTATATAACCCAACATGAACTAACTCTATGTTTCTTAGTGAAAACTGACTTCTATCTTACTTGACATGTATAGTAGCACTCAATGATCATAGACTTGCTCAACAATAATAATTACTTAGCCTTGATTGAAAAATGAACAAGTCTAAATATATTGCTTGACCTTAATAGGATGGATCAGTCACAACAATGACTAACCAACTCTGCCAAATAAATGACCAAGTGTTTGACACTAATAGATAAAAAACTGTAGGGATAAACAATCTTCGCTTTTGAAATTAGAGGCAAAAACAATTTTTCATGATACAATGTGTTGGAAATATTCAAGATTAAGCCAAGTTACTAAGAGGGGAGGGGTGAATTAGTAACTTCTAAAACTTGAACAATTTCAACTCTTAATCCAACCATTCAATTAGCATTTAATCCATCATATAAATTTTGATCTAATTGCATGCATAAGAAACTGAAAACACGAAAGCATTCATAACACTGAGACACAAAGATTTGGTGACCCAAAATCCTTCCAAATAAAAAGTAAAACTCGGGTGGGGATGATACCCACAACTTTAGTACTGCAGTATAAGGTTAGCCTGTTAAAGCTTACATTGATCACTTATGATGATTTGCCCTATTAGGAGCAATAACGACTACTAGGTCCACCTTGTGAAAGGATTTACAAAAATATAATTAAGTATGCACTTGGTAAAGAGATTTACAAATGACTGTTAGGTCTACCTTGTGAAAGGATTTGACTGATCCACTTGTTAGGATGAAATAGTAGATGATCTCTAATTTGCAACTTGGCTTGTTGAATGAGATTCCTTTAAGTACTGATCACCTTGCTGTGATAGATATGCCTTTGCTGCTCCTTATACCATCGTAACCTTTGTAATTCACTCCTTCTGCTTTTCTCTAATTTAATTCACATTCACATATTCATAATTTTACACATACATCTATTGGATATGATACAATGCATTACATATATATTAATCCAATTATACAAATTACAAAGTTGGCCACAATACAAGTTACCACAAATATTACAAAGTCGTCCCACATGAAGACATTTAGGTTTTGAAGAATAAATCAGTGAGGTTTTGATACTCGACATCCACTTTTAATACTCGACATTGTCATGGACTTGGTAAATGTAGAAGCTTAGTCCATATTGATCACTTCCAAATAGTCCTGAACTCGGTCTGCACTATTGACTCAGTAGAAATTGTAAAACTCATCATATAAACTAAGTTTCTTGATTTACATTGTATGAATTGGTAAACATTCTCACCTCGAGCTCAAGATAAACTGAGTCACTTGGTTAACATTGGAAAGCTTAGTTAACACTGGACTCTCATCACATACACTACAAACTTGGTGAACACTACATGGCTCGACTTGTACTAGTAAACATGACATACACCGAGATGCACAGTTTACACTACTAATCTTTATTGTAACTAAGACTGCTTGGTAACCACTGAGATTTGTCTAAAGGACTCAGTAGCAATTGTAAAACTTGGTGACAACTAAAATACATGGCAAACACTATGAACTGTACAATGAGCTTGATAGCTATATACAATCTAAATAAGTGTGTGTCACTAATAAAAAACTTTGACTAATATGTCAACAATATCCTCCTTTGGCATTAGTGAAAAAAACACTTATCAATCAAAACTAAATTCAAAAAGATTTGTCAATACCTTTTATCCATCACCTTGTAATATCAGCTAGGTAGAGTATATTGTTTTTGAGATTTTTCAAAATTGATTTTGTGAGGGATACATCTGTACATGTTAAGGCTCCTTTATACAATATAATATACATTTTCTTTCTATATACAATATATCTCTCTATACATGTCTTACTCCCCCATTGATTTTTTAACGTATTGCATAATCTCTCCCATAACATATGGCTTTCTCCAATATATTTTTTCTCCCCCTTTTTGACATTAATTCCAAAGACTTATTCTAATTATTTACATAGTAACACCAAAATGAGATAGAAAATTTGAATGTACCTTGAGAATGTTCGCTAAGATGTTATCCCAATTGTCTTGTAGAATCTTGCATGTGTGAAGTGTAATTTGGACTTCTGTTGATAGTTCTATCACATGATTTGTAATGGAGAAATTATTGTCATGGATGAGAGATTTTGAATGTACAATATGTTTCTAAAATGCATCCATGATGGGAAGAATCATATTTTGAATATCAATCAATGTAGATCTAATTCTTGCTTCTTCTCTAAGTAGTTAGGCTTGCATATTTGTCAAAAATCTTATTCTTTGAAAATGTGCAGAGCTTGAACTAGGGTCAAGTTGCACCTGTTGAGCACTAGCTTTCAAATCTTCATCTAATTTGGACAATTTGTCCTGTATTTATTTTGTGAAACTAGAAACATCACAAAGCTTTCCAAAAAGTGATGACACATTTGTACAAGATGCTTCTAAATTGCCCAAAATTGTAGAAAGTTCTACTTGATGAATGGCTATTTGCTGAGCAATGTGCTCCAACATTTTATTATCAAATTTCTTCTCTACTTTTTGTACTAACTTTTCTTGTCCCTCAGTATCTTCATTGAATTTTTGTACTGCCTCTACTAACTGATACAAAATTGACCAAGAAGAGTCAACCTCAATACCTATAGTTTCTGTCAAAATATTCTTTGCATCTTCAATTATTTTAAATTCCTTATCTCTCTCCTCTCTTAGTTTCTGTTGTTTAGCCTTTTTCTGGAGGAGTTCACCTAATATTTTCATTTGGTCTGAGGTAAGCTTGGAAATGTCCCAATTAGGGATAACAATTTCCTCATCTAAATCAATATCTTCCTCTAGCTCTTTACCTTTACTCAAAAATTTTATGCTTGGTTGAACCTTGGGCTCAACTATCCTTACACTCATTGCTTTTGTACTTGGAATAGAAACAATTGTAGATATGCTAAGACTAGCTATGAAAATTGATACTGTACTTACTAAAGGAATATTTATAGAAATACCTAAAGAACCCAAAATTGGTGTGCTCAAAACTAAAGAAGTCAAAACTAAAGTACTCAACTTGGTAGATGAAGGAGGAATCTATAGCTCGGTAGATGAAGTGGAAGTCACTTCTGTCAGTGATGTGCTGAGTTGAGTAGGAGAAAAGAATGAATGAATGATTGGATTGGCACTGGTGGTCACAATCAAACTTGTTGGGGCTGTCTCCGCACTTGATATTGTTACTAGTTTACTTGGAGAGTGATGAAGTGAGGCAATGACTACTACAACTATCTTCACTAGATTAGTCTCCTCATCATCTGGCTTTGCTTCCTCAATAGCCTCTTGTCCTTGATCCTCTTCATCTTCTTCATTGTCAAAGTGAGTTACATCTTCAACATTCTCTTCTTCGTCTTTCTCCTTATCTTCTTCATCATCATCATCTTTGACATTGAATAGAAAATCACTTGGTTTATGTAGTAAATAAATATTCTTCCAAGTGTTTTTTGCATTCCTAACAACATGCTCAATGTTCTTGATCGAAACTAGACAAGTATTAAACTTTGAGTCAATTTTTCTTCATTTTTCTTCAATGAATCTTTTACCTCAGCAGCTGATATGCTTGATAATAGCTACCTCAAGGTTTTCCCATATATTTTCTTGATAGTTTGCATAGAAAAATCCCATCTTGGCTTTATCTTTTCCAATAACTCACTAGGAACTTGAGAAGTAAGTTGATCTGGTGAGTATTTCCACTTACCCATTTTATTCAACACTAGGTCTTCAATTTGCTTCTTCTCCTCTACTGTCCTAATCTCATATTTTAAAGATTTGAATTTTTTTATGCCTACCCCTACTTCTAGATCTTTTAGTCTATCTTGGAAGGTGGTGGAGGTTTTCTAAATACAATGTCTCCTCCTTCCTTGGCAGACTTCTTCCTTGAAGATCTCCTTGTGAAAACTGTAGTGGATGGCTTTGTTGGCTTGGTGATAATCAATTTTCCTTTCTTCTTTAGTGGCTCTTCTTCTTCTAATTCTACCTCCTCTATTTCCACATCCTCTGCTTCCTCATCTTCTCCTTTACCTTCGATTAACAAAAGGGTTGAATTGGATTTCAGTTTTGCAATTCTTTTCTTCCCTTTGTTTATTGCCTAAGGAAGTTTTATCTCAAGTTTAATCCTAGCTTTTGCTTCATCATATGTTCCAAAATATGTAGCCTTGGGATCAAATAGCTCATTGACAAGTGCTTCAATGATATCTTTGGTTTCACCAATATTGACCTCATAACCAAGAGGTTTTACCCTTGCAATTCTAGGCTTAACAACCTAAATGTAAACTTTGTCACAATCCACCATGAAACATACATCATCCTTATAATCCTCACCTAGTTTCTTCGGTATTCAGAACCTATTGTTCATTTTCCCTTTGAATACATCAAAATAATTATCCATGATGCTATTATAGTTTTCACCCATCTCTACAATATACTCATTTATTTGATAAAACACATGCACATCTTTTCTCCATACTATAATGCCTTTAGAGGGAAAGAATTTTTGAACATAAAAGAATAGACAAGTCAGCAAGGAACTGAACTTACATGGGTTATTCTTTGAAGTTTTTATGCTTTCCATGTTCTTGTTGAACTGTCTCAACAATAGCTCAATGAGGTCAAATGATAGATTGTTCTTTACAACCTTATATGCCAAGTCCATAGCTTCACATGACACAATATTTAACCTACTAGAGCTATAAATCTTATGTGCAATGAAGTGAATACCAAACTTTAGTTTGATATCAAAAAAATTGCTAATTTTCATTCCTCCGTTGTTCCATTTGTCTAGGGTTTTCTTTTCCAACTCTACTCAAGCTAGGGTTTTTGTCATTTTGGCCTTGGCTATCATTGGGAGGCTAGTGATTTGGTGAATTATCTTCTTTGTTATGAACATTGGGTGCTCCAACCACAACTGACTGTTATGCACCCAGCTTAGGATAAACCTAATCCATCTAACTTAAAATTCATGGGGCATGTGAGGGATATGAGTTGACCCTTTGGTTTCTAGATGTTGGTGCTTAGGTTTCAAAATTCCATTCACACATAGTTGACCTAGGGCATCATCCATTTCCAATGTACCAATTTCTTAAATAACACATTTGAAATGAGTGCGAATATTGTTAACCAGAAGTACCTTTGGAGGGATTTGAGATTGAGCTCTACTCGTATCTAGGGTTTCGGTGATCGTAGGAGTGAGCTTGAAATTAGGTGCTTTCCACTCCACTCCACAAACCAACATGTTAGATCCTTGCTTGACCTTACTGCTACTGGATACCATCTTCACTCAGTGGGATTTAAAGGAATTCGAAACTTTCATTGGAAATTTGCTTAAATCGCTTGGAAGCTTTAAATATTGCACTTTCACAATAGCACTGGTAATTTCATGGTAGGAAATGAATTCGAATCCATGCTTTTTGTTAAATTTTTTCCATAAATGCTTAGTACGGGGTAGATCAATTGACATCACATTGATAGACTGTCATCCCCTATGTTTGTATTGAGCACTCAAAAAAGTCTTCATGACTCGGTAACCATGAACATCTTTATCACTGTTGAACTTACTTGGTAGAGTCTATGACCCAACCTCACTCATTAGAGAAGATAACTCAGTAGAAACTTACACTTGGTGATCCCTTTGTATCTGGATACTGATTTGGATCATTTTTCTCTTTCAATCTGGATTTGTTTTGGATGTCTTCTTTGATAGCATAGTTCTAGTTTCTCTCATGACAACTTAAGCATAAATGATAGAGTCACCCAATTCTTGAGTGACTTGATCTTTACTTAGACTTGTATCCTCGATAGACTTAGGAACCTGTTGCTGCCTCATCTATTTTTCGATGTTATCAGCTTTTACCTTTTTTTTATCTTCAAATCTACCATTATTCATGTAGTTCTTGGAAAGATGACTAAGTTCTATAAAAATGAAACATCTTTTAGTGGTGTCTCTTTTCCTCAAATGATGTTTTACACAATTTATTCCAATGTGTCCAAATTCTTCACAACAATGACATCTTCACCAGGTGTTGTAGTCCCATCCAAATATTGCTTTCACAATTTCCTTTGCTGGATTCAATACCTTGGTTTTGCATTCTGATGACTTGTGTCCATGTTTCTTGCATCTGTGACATTTACCTTCAAATCTTGGTTTCTCTTTGCATTCATTAGCCTTATGACCATGTTGATTGCAATTGTAGCATTTTTCATTGAATTTTTGTTTCCCAATACTCCAACATTTGTTTGATGTATGACTTGTCTTACCATAGTGATTGCAAGTAGGTCTTTGGTTCTTTTGAGCTCCTTGCTTGGATGATTCTCCTTCTTCTGTATATTCAATTCCTACTTTTCCTTTTTGCCTATAGAGGTTTTTCTCATTCAATTGATTCATGTTTTCTTGAGATTTCATCATTCTTCCATTGATTTGCTTCTTAGAGTTTAGACGATTCCTCAATCTTTCATTGATTTGTCTTTCAAATTTTAGATCATTTCTCATTCTTTCATTGATTTGCCTTTCAGAATTTAGATCATTCCTCATTCTGTCATTTTCAAATCTTAGGCTCATGATTTCTTCATTTGCATTGGAGAGCTAATCAATAAGGTTTTCTTGCTGAAGGGATTGGTTCGAGATTTTCTTGTTCCTTCCATCTATCTCTTCTTTTATCTAGTTTTTCTGTTCCAAGACTTCACATAACCTTATCGACTGAATTTCTTTGTCTATTCTTAACTTTTTTACTTCTTTTAGGGAATCATTGTTTTCTAGGAGTTCATTTATTACTTCATTGGCTTCATCTAAATTTCTTGAATGAAGGTCTTTAATTATTTCTTCAATGTAGAAATGATCATTCATTTGAATTGCAAGTTCTTTTCTTCTTTTCAAGGATTGAGAGAGTCACTCCTTTGCTTTCTTGAGTTAGGCAATGGCCATTTTTAAATCTAGCTTCTCATTATCAATAGCTTTATCAAGTTTGAATATCTCCATAGCCTTGATCTTTGCTCAAGTTGTTAAGCTTTCTCCTGAAAACCACAATGCTTTGATACCAATTGTTGGAATTATTCAAGACTAAGCTACGTTACTGAGAGGTGAGGGGTGAATCAACAACTTCTAAAACTTTAACAATTTCAACTCTTAATCCAAACATATTAGAATTTAGTCCATCATATAAATTTTGATTTAATTGCATGTATAAGAAACTAAAAACATGAAAGCATTCATAACAATAAGACACAAAGATTTGGTGACCTAGAAACAATCCAAATAGAAAGTAAAAATGGGGTGGGGATGATTCCCACAACTTTAGTACTATAATTTAAAGTTAACCCGTTAAAGCTTACATTGACCACTTCTAATGATCTTCCTTGTTAGGAGGAATAAGGATTGATAGGTCCACCTTGTGAAAGGATTTACAAACATACAATTAAGTATGCACTCGGTAAAGAGATTTACAAAAGACTGTTAGGTCTACCTTATGAAAGGATTTGATTGATCCACCTATTAGGATGAAATAGTAGATGATCTTTGATTTGAAACTTGGCTTGCTGAATGATATTCCTTTAAGTATTGATCACCTTGCTGTGATAGATATGACTTTGTTGCTCCTTATACTATTGTAGCCTTTGTAATTCACTGCTTCTTTTCTTTGATTTAATTCTGTACACTCGAAAGTGTCCCACTCTAAACCCTTCTATCCAAACGATTCCATGAGTTCAGAATGCTTGGATGCCGGCTTAGAGCTCCCTATCCATGGAGTGCAAGAGAGTATATTTCAAGAATAAGAAAGCTCTCAGATGAGCCTTAGAGATACTCTTCTTACTAGTAAACCATGCAATGGGAGATTCCAAAGACAAAATGCAAGAATGCAAATGTCCCAAAGAGTTCCTCAAGGATGCAATGCAACTAAAGATTAAGCTAGCATGAATATGAAAAGTGCAACTATTCTAAGCATGGATGAGAGTGTTACAATCCAAATATTAAGCTATGTGAGATTAAGCTACATGTAAAAATGAAAGCTAAGCTAAGCTAGAATGTCATGATGCCATGGATGAGAGAATGTAGACAAGAAATAGAAGTTCTCCACAAAGCTCCAAAGAAACCTGTTAGAAAACCTGCAACATAACAATATTCAAAATGAGGATGGATCCTTTGAGGGGGAAAGCTCTCTCCCTTTTAAAGTCATATGGACGGTAGAGATCAAGATGAAGATGGTGGATGATCAACGGTGGAATTCGAAAAGAGGAGTGATCCATGTGCACACACAAGTCAATCAATAGAATATAAGTTGACTTGTCACATAAGACAAAAGTCTCACAAGCCTTTTCTTTTAATTGTAAAATAGAAAAAGGACTTTATGTGTGCACTTTAAGTGGGTTAGAAGAATGGGGTGTTTTATTTAATTAAAAGGGGACATGTTCTTTTAATCAAATAATGAATTTAGGATAGCATAGTCAAACTATAGGTTATAATCAAATAAAGTGATTATTAGCAATTTGGTCTAGGTAAATGATTAAATTAATTTAGCCAAAATGTTGAAAAGGGGGCTAATAGTCTAGATGACCATTTTTAGGTGATTACATTTGCCCCTCTTTGACTAATGCATGATCGATCTGGGAACACATTATGTCAAAGAAAATAGAAAGCCAAGTAGGCAGTGATAGATATAGATATCTTATTTCAAAGAATGAAATGTAGAAAAAGATAGCAAGTCCTAAATGTACAGCCTGATAGTGGTAGTACTGAACACTAGGAAAAGATGATGTCAGAATTCAAGAAGAATGCTAACACTTAGCAAAGTAGATAGATCGAGAACAAGTGAAAAGATAAAAAAAATGCTCCTAAGAAATAGATAGTTGTAGCAATCAGTGATAGAGTATTTTTGCCCCCTCGAGATCGAAATTGAAATGAGGTAAGGTGATGCAAAAACTAGCTAGACATGAGAAAATTAGAATAGAGCAATGTCCAAGATGACAAATAGATGATTAGAACCCAAGAATGACTATAAGAAGTTGATAAAATGCCCTAGTTTGATTAGAGTTGACCTTGAAGGATATAGCATAAAAATTAGGTCAAAATGAGTAGAAAGGTGATTTTAGACATGAAACGGTGAATTGAAGTAGATATGAAGCATAGAAATGATGAATACATGAAGAAATGAAGATGCCCCATTGATGATTCAGAGATTAGACCTCAAAAGGTTAGCTAACTGCTCAGAAGAAAGTATAATTTTAAAAGACAATTTTGACCATCAAGATGAACTCGAATTTGGATTTCGATCTCAAAAATGAATCTAGGACGTTGAAATTATTTAAGAGGTCAAAACTTTATATAATGTGATGATAAGATAGAAAAGAGATGAAGTGAAAGATTAAGAAGGTGAAAAGACATGAACAAGAAGAAAGTAAAGAAATATATGAAAGGAGTTAGCTGATATGTCCACAAAAAAGATGAAGAGAGAGCTCTCCCCATATGCAAGAATGCAAGACTAATCTAGAAAATGAACCTAAAATGCAAGCTAATATGCAAAGTGGTTTACTAGCAAGAAGTGCATAACATTTAGACTCTTAATTTCATCATTGAGCATTTATTAGGGACATCATTAGATCATACAACCATCACTAGTATAACTATGAGGATATGAATATGATCAATATTAGATAGGTATGTGAAAATCCAATCTAAGCATCAGAGACATGTAGGTCAAGATAACTATGTGATTAGATTCCCTAAGTTTAATTTAGCAAGATTACACCTGTATCAAGGCATAAGAGCTAGGATAAACCCCAAGTGTGGTCTTGCGAAACAGTCAAGGATGATACATTTGTAAGTCAAAATGTTGAATAGGTCAAGCATAAATGCTTACAACACTATAGACAAAAAAAGTATACCCACAAGTAGAAATCAAGAAAACATGCCCCATGTCCCCAGTCTTCTAGTCAATGACATCCTTGAAAGACTATTAGGGATGGAACATATAGTAAAGAAATCGTCATAGACATCACACAAAGTAGATAAAGATTAGCATAGCTCAGTTGTTTAAGTGTTAAAGTGTGTGTGTGTGTGTAGGTTACTTGGAAATTTCTTCAAGAATTGATTCTGATAGTGAGAAATATCGCGACATCGGAGACCATAGGTAAACTATCTAAAAAGTGTTGAAAAACACTTGATGTCAAGGTGGGGGAAGTGTTGAGAAACACTATTTTGTGAGTTGTCCAAGAAACTGTAATGCACAAAAATACCTCAATAGGCTAAGCATTTGTGCCCCCAAGATGAGGACAAGAAACAATTCCAAGCTAGGAAATGTGTAGCAAAGTAGGTGATTGAGACTGATAGACATAGGTGCAAGGGTTTCAAGTAGTGCTTATTTCTAGGTTTTCACCACTTGACATATTTTTTTAGGACTTTTTTCAATTTTTTTGTATTTTTGTATTTTTTATTTTTTTTAGTGATGCATCAAAGTGCCTATTGCTAGGTTTTCACTAAGAAGATCTTTTTTTCAGGATATTTTCTAATTTTAAAGATTTTTTCAGCATCATATTTGATTTTTGGATTTTTTAGAATAATTTACAGATCACTAGTTCTCAAGAAATATCACATCATTTTCTCCCAATGTCTAGCAAGGTGTAGGACATGATGGAGCAGAAAGTTGGTGGATAGACAAAGATGGATAAGAAAGGAGTATGAAGCAAGTGAAAGTGATCCTCAAGGATGCACTCCTCGAGAGTACCTGAGCTAGGGAAAGATAGCCATATAAAGTAGGTTTTGGATAAGCAATGGAAGAAATGAGCAAGATAGTGTGTAGGATAAGTGGTGAAGCCAACAAGTGTGATAGCATATAAGATAAGCGATGGAAGCCAAGAGAGTAGACATGTCAAGAGGCCTATGAGAACCATGTTTGATTTATTATGATCAAGACCAAGGGGTCAACTAGATAGGATAGCAATGGGATAGAGCAATAAAAAATAAAGCTCAAGATGGAGGCTATGAGTGAATGGGAGAGCACAATAGAAAATCTCATGGATAAGATAGCCAATATGCAAAGATAGCTCAACATTGTCAAGATCAAAGAGAGAAGAGGGGATAGACGGATGATGGAAGAATTACACATGACACCTATTTACTAGGTTTTCATCATGGTACTTATCCAAGGTGCCACAAGAAGTGGTTTTCACCAAGGCACATTTTCATTTTTTTTTTTTTTAGAAAGATCTCAAGATTTGTCAATTTAGATAGTACTCCTATAGGAAGAATAAGTCATGATAAGCCAAGACCATAGATAAGTATGCTCAAAGATGCTGATAGGGTAATGGAAGGGAGATGATACTAGGAGTATATGAAGGATAAGAGTTCATGTCTTCAAAGAACTGAACGAGCATGGATAGCAAGTGGAAGCTATAAAGGATTTCATGAGGGTAGCTGAAATATTGGGCAAGATCAAAATCGACACACACCTTATAGGGTGTTAGAATGATGTAGGAATCATGGAGGAAGTAGTTTTAGGTTTAGATATATGAGGTGGTAGAGAAATTTTGGAAGAAGGTGGAGTGGAAGGCTTTGAAATAGTTTTAGGAAGATGTTTGGAAGAAGATGAAGTGGAAGCCTTTGGAAGCTTGAATGTCAACTTTGAAGTGTTTTCAGTATTCAAGTCTTCTAAAAGAGACTTGGGAATCCATATAGCTTTAGATTTTCCTTTGGATACTTCAAAACACATTTCTTCAATAATGGGTTTAGGAACCCATATTTTTTTTGATTTAGCTTTTTTAATAGTGGACCTTTGCGGTCTCTTTTGTGCATTCTCCTTCTTAGCATTCACATGTCGATTAGATGGGACATAGTGATCTTTCTTTTTCAATGGATTCTTATGTTTATTCTCACTTCCAAAGGACTTGGGATTTGCGGATGAATAAGGATGATATGACTGGTTTAGATGTATAGATGGGTGAAAAGTCATCAAGGATGAGTGTCTTTGTTGATCTTGAGGTATTATAGGAGAGCTAGGGAATGAGCTAGGAGTGAATGTAGGAGGTGGAGGAACATAAGGCCCTAATATGGATGGCAGGTTTGAATGCTTTAGCTTAGATGGATATGGACCAAGGATAGATTTAGAAGATGTAGAGGGATAGTGGAAAGGGATATCAACATCTTTAGAGTGAGCAACATGGTCAAAGCCATCAATAGACTCATAAGTACCTTTGATAGGAACAACATTTTTAATAGAAGCACTTGAAGCTTGAGCACAATTTTGAAGTGGATGTGGAGAAGTAGAACATGAGGGGATGCTTTGATCTTGACAAGTAGCTTTAGATAGCATATGAAGAGAACTTTTCTCATAATTTTCAGTAAGCTCAAGGGAGATAATGGAAGTGGTATCTTCATCATACTTCGGGGATGGAAAAGACATAGGATATGGAGGGGAAAAATCTTGAAAGAGATGAAAGGGTGCTTGGTCTTGATCTTTCTTGACATTTATAGCTTTTTCATTTTGAGAGTCCTCTTGATATGGAACCACTTCCAAGGACAAGGGAGAATGAAGAGTGAATGGAGTAGTGCTTGGATTAGGTATAGTAGTGCATGAAGGTTGAGGATGTTTAGGATTAGTAGCATGGAAAAGGTTTGCAACCAAGTTAAGGTTAGCTTGAGTTTCTTTTAGAGGTAGCCCTTGAGGATACACGTAGTCAATGTGGAAAGCATTAGGTTCCTTTTTTGATAGAGGCATGTTGGAAAGATTTGAAGTGTTGGGAGATGCATGAGTGTTGGAAGAAGTGGAAGATGTAATGGAGCCACTACTAGACATAGGTTCATCAATGTAATCTTGCTCAAGAGAAGTATCCTCAGCACATGAGTCACTAGAGGTTCCAAGATCAAAAATCTCATCATCAATGAGATCTTGGATTTTATGTTTAAGCTCTATACAATAAGAAGTAGCATGGTCATTAGATCGATGATAGGTACAATATGTATCCAAGAATGGATTTCCGTAGGAGCTAGACTTAGGCAACATGATGAGCTTGGTGCCAAGAAGTGTTTGCAAAATGTCATCATAAGAATGTTCCAAGGGAGTAAAATTTCTATCAAAATTATGTCTAGAGTCCTTTTTTTTTTTTCTCAAGTGAATGGTATGCATACATGTCTTCATCGTTGTCTTGGTCAAAGATAGTTTTATTATGAAATTTTGACAGATGCTCCAAGGATGTATCATTTGCTTGTTCTCTAAAGAGGTCTTTAGATCTAGAAGATGAAGACATTTGATGTCTTGAAGTAGAGCATGTAGACTTAGAAGAAGAGGATGACCTCAAAGAAGGTGACTCACATGCATGTAAAGACCTTAAGGAAGATTCATGTAGTGATGCAATCTTTTCCTCTAACCTTTTCTCAAGTTTAGACTTCATTTCTGTCATGCGCTTAGAGAGATGAAGGTAAGAAAGATCATTTGTCTCTTCTAGTTCTTTGTATTGCACATATAGATCTTGAAACTCTTTAGTGACATGGAGGATATCATGATCGTCTAGACTTAGTTGAGGTTTGGTAGCAAAAGGTTTAGATACCATAGTTTTAGATGCAAAGCCAAGCATAAAAGATCCTAGAAGATAACTTGATGTTGAAACTATAGGAGGTAGAGTGTTCACTTGCCAAGATAGTAGAGAGAGATTAAAGTGACTTGTCAAACAATATGTCCAAGAAACTTATGACATGAATGACTCAAGTCAATAGCTAGGAAAGATGACCAAATAGCCAAATAGATAGAGCAAGTAGGGTGACAAGTGAACAACTTTCCCAACCCAAGAGTGTTGTCAAGAAATCAAGGTAACCATTTTAGCAAAAGGATAACTAGCAAGCATGCATAGACCATGAAAACAAAAAGACCAAGAGCACTAAGACCAAAGAGCCACTTTAAGCATGTTTAAGCACTAGAGACATGAAAAATCATAGCCAAATGATGAAACTCCCCTTAACAAGCAACACAAGAAAAAAAGTTAAGACTTGATGTTTTGACTTGGTTGACAAAGTTTGACAATAGTTAATAGCATAGCAAGTTTGATGTTCAAAAATAATTTCTTTCCAAGCAAGATAGTAACACATGGAGTATTCTTCAAAAAATCAAGCAAGGGACAAAGCAACCTTTCATGATACAAGCATATGTGATGTCTCAAAATAATTCCCTAGAATTTCGTCATATGTATGTTCAAAATATTTTCATTGTTATACCACATTTGAGAACACATCAAGCAATATCTATCTAAAGGACACGGTTCATTACTCAACAACTTGGCCCACACTTGATGCTCCTTCGCCTCACACCAAGTGGTTTCCCACAAGAGATATTGGCTTTGTCATAGAAATGCCATAAGCATAACCAAGGGAACATAGATGGTGAGTGTAAAATCTTGGGGTGATCCGGGTAGTCCACTAGGATCGATCCTTCCACCAAGAAGTTGAGCAGCTAAAAAAGGTAGTTACTAACTTAGGGTGTTTAGATAGGGCTTCCGTTCATAGTGTTCCTCTTGCTCCCAATTACGGGACACCTCACCTTGCGATGAGTAACCGATCTCGCGACCACAAGATACCTTAAGCATTCTTGCCTAGTGATCTCCCTATGGTCAAAATCCCATAAGTGATCACACTAGGCAAAGATAATTGCTATGTCTACCAAAGTTTTGTGTCCTTGATAGCTTTGAGTTTATAGTGGGTTGGAAGAGCCAGGTAATCTACTTGTCTCCACTTGGGTCGTTCCTCTTAGGTTGTCCGAGAGCAGGCCCTCTAAAAGATTCTAAACTACACAAAGAGTGGATCAACTTTTGGAAGTCAAGATTTTTGATTCACCACAAGGGTGAAGAGCATACTCTCCTATTTCAATCATTTTCTCCCAAACACACCAAGAAGATTCAGTTACCTCTTTCTTTTGAAACCAAATGGCAAGTCAAGATTTCTGATTCACCACAAGGGTGAAGAGCATACTCTCCTATTACCAAAAGACTCTAATCACAAGTTTTATGTGCCTATGAAAAATGAACAATTAGTCAATGCCGCACATGAAAACAAAAAAGAAAAAAATTTTGAGTTTTTATGCTTTGGGGAGCCCTGCAAACAATGTTATTAGCCCTTACACATTTGAAGCTTTGACATGCGTTCTTTTTATGCAATGTTTCAATTTTTTCACAAGGATGGCAACCTGAAATCACAACTTGTTAGCACTAAAATTTAGTGTGAAATAACATAAAAATCTGCAATAAAAAGTGGTTAGTTGCCTCAAAAAGACAATTTATCTTCCAACCAAGTGCATGCAAAGAAATTGCAAGTTAATCATAAATACTCTCATTTTTACTCTTTGATTTTGACCTAGTCAACAAAATTGGACTTGTTTGCTATGATTTCGGATCCGAAAAGAGAAATTCAAAGAATAGATCCCTACTAAAAACTAGAGAGCTTTCCAAAAATGCAAGAAATTTTAAAAAAATCTCCTCATTTGTGCCTTAGAGACCCATTTTGTCAAAATAGGCCAAATTTATCAAATTGAGTTTTTGATCCTTAATACAATCTCAAAAATCAAAACACAAAGAAATTACCCCCTTAGAATTCAAATTTTTTTTGAAAATGTAAGCTTTTCCGAAAAATGTGCTGATTTGCGATCAAAAATGACTTTTTATGAAAAATAAAGAAAAAATCATAACTCGCGCAAATCACATCAAAATGCTCTGAAAATCGGTTTGCAACATG
The DNA here is from genome assembly GCA_028749045.1 of Cupressus sempervirens. NCBI lineage: Eukaryota > Viridiplantae > Streptophyta > Pinopsida > Cupressales > Cupressaceae > Cupressus > Cupressus sempervirens. The sequence goes on along the minus strand of CM053788.1, from coordinate 281,794,200 downwards.
TTGGACACATACTAAACTTGCAAAACAAATTTTAGAACCAAATTTCTAGTGGTTTAAAAGATATGATCAAATCTTTAAACCAACTAGATTTTTGGCCTTCAAACCAATCTACTTATGGGTTGGCCTTAAAACCAAAGTGATAATTCTACAAAAGCACTTGATTAGATCCAATATGATACTATAAAAAATTAGATATAATAAATGAAAGAAAATGGAGCTAGAAACTTGATTCAAGCCCCATGGTGGGCGCCAAAAATGTACACTCGAAAGTGTCCCACTCTAAACCCTTCTATCCAAACGATTCCATGAGTTCGAAATGCTTGGATGCCGGCTTAGAGCTCCCTATCCACAGAGTGCAAGAGAGTATATTTCAAGAATAAGAAAGCTCTCAGATGAGCCTTAGAGATACTCTTCTTGCTAGTAAACCATGCAATGGGAGGTTCCAAAGACAAGATGCAAGAATGCAAATGTCCCAAAGAGTTCCTCAAGGATGCAATGCAACTAAAGATTAAGCTAGCATGAATATGAAAAGTGCAACTATTCTAAGCATGGATGAGAGTGTTACAATCCAAATATTAAGCTATGTGATATTAAGCTACATGTAAAAATGAAAGCTAAGCTAAGCTAGAATGCCATGATGCCATGGATGAGAGAATGTAGACAAGAAATAGAAGTTCTCCACAAAGCTCCAAAGAAACCTGTTAGAAAACTTGTAGCATAACAATATTCAAAATGAGGATGGATCCTTTGAGGGGGAAAGCTCTCTCCTTTTTAAATTCGTACGGACGGTAGAGATCAAGATGAAGATGGTGGATGATCAACGGTGGAATTCGAAAAGAGGAGTGATCCATGTGCACACACAAGTCAACCAATAGAATATAAGTTGACTTGTCACATAAGACAAAAGTCTCACAATCCTTTTCTTTTAATTGTAAAATAGAAAAAGGACTTTATGTGTGCATTTTAAGTGGGTTAGAAGAATGGGGTGTTTTATTTAGTTAAAAGGGGACATGTTCTTTTAATCAAATAATGAACTTAGGATAGCATAGTCAAACTAAAGGTTATAACCAAATAAAGTGATTATTAGCAATTTGGTCTAGGTAAATGATTAAATTAATTTAGCCAAAATGTTGAAAAGGGGGCTAATAGTCTAGATGACCATTTTTAGGTGATTACAAATTTGCATTCACATCTTCATGTTTTCACACACATACATCTATTGGGTATGATACAATGCATTACATATATATCAATCCAATTATACAAAGCACAAAGTTGGCCACAATACTAGTTACCACAAATATTACAAAGTCAGTACACATGAAGACATTTAGGTTCTAAAGACTGACTTAGTGAGGTTTTGATACTTGGCATCCACCGTCAATACTTAACATCATCAAAAATTGGTAGATGTAGAAGCTCGGTCCATACTGATCACTTTCAAGTAGTCCTGAACTCAGTGTACATTGGTGACTTGGTAGACATTGTGAAACTCATCATATAAATTGAGATTCTTGATTTAAATTGTATGACTTGGTATAAACATTCTCACCTCAAGCTCGATATAAAATGAGTCACTTGGTTAACACTAGGAAGCTGGGTTAATATTGGACTCTTATCACATACATTGCGGACTTGGTGAACACCACATGGCTCGACTTGCACTGGTAAACTCGGCATACACAAAGATCTATAGTTACACTACTGATCTTTATCGTAACTGAGATTTCTCACTAACCACTGAGATTTGTCCAAAGGACTCAGTAGCAACTGTAGAACTTGTTGACAACTAAAATAAATGGAAAACATTGTGAACTATACAATGAGCTTGATAGCTATATACAATTTGAATAAGTGTGTTTCACTAATAACAAACTTTGATTGATATGTCAACACAACATTACATCCCAAAACTAAAAATAACACCCCCCTTAGACTATGACTCGGTCTTCAATATATACAACATATATACATGACTTACATACTCTAACTTCAAAATGAGTATCAATTACAAACAAATTAAAGAATCATACCTGTACCTTTATGTATTCATATCCTCATTCATGTATATTTCCCCCATACATATATACATTCCCCCTTGTTTTTTTAGTTATGGCTTCTAGGGTGTAGGGGTCAAACTATACTTATCCAAAAATGGTTTGTGAAGCTATAGTATCATGGCTAGTGCATTGTTCCAATTATTTGTAATTGATTCTAGAAAATGAATCTTGATTTATAGCATGACAGCTAGATCAATTAAACATTTAGTCATCGAGAGATTTGGATCCTATTGTGCTACCGCCTTGGCTGATATAAGCTCTCTATGCATAACCTCTAAATGAGGTAACAACATTATTTGAATAGAGATGAGCTTATCCCTTATTTTGCCATCATTTTCCACTAGCTCAACTAATCTGTCTTGGGAAAAAGTTAATTTATTAAAATAATTTGAACTAGAACTTAGGTCCTTGTTCAAAGAATGTGCTAATGCTTTCAAATTTGATTGTTGTCTATCAATAAAACCTTGATTCTCATTTGTAAAGAATTCAACATCACACAACCTTTTGTACAAAGAAATAATTTTCTTTACAACATCTTCTATAATATTTATGAGATTTGACAAGTGTACTTGCCTTATTGCAATTTGAGTAGAGACCTTTTCAATGACTTTCCTCTAAATTTCTTTGTGACTCCACTTAATCACCTTTTCATTAGCAACTATATCATGATTATTTATCCTCTAAAAAATATAAACTAATTGAGCTATGATAGGATCATTTTCATAAAGATTTTCCACATCAAATGCTTCAAGGAAAATGTTCCTAATCTCCTGTAGCACTTTCTTTTTCAGTTACTCTCTTAATTTCTTCCTGTTTGGTCTCTCCTGCCAAAAAATCTTGCAAAATTTGAATTTATTCAAATGTAAGATTGTCAATGTCATACTTGGGTATGACAATGACTTCATCTAAGGTTATTTTATTTCTAGGCGACCTTACTTTCTTCTTCAATAATTTCTTCTTTGATGTGTTGCTTCTTAGTAATGCTAGCTGAATTGAGTGTGATGAAACATCAAAACTCAATCTGTATGGCTCTTTTTCTCCACTAGCATTCATACTTATTGAGGCTGACTCCTTCTGAGTTATAATCACCTTTTTTTTAGGTGTACCACTTTCCTTAACCTTAGATTACCTAGAGAGTTCTACAATCAGTCTTGTCTTTATTTCTTCCCACTTTTAACCCTGTACCTTGGTCACTGCATCACTTGTTTTCTTTGTTCCCTTATTTCCCTGTCCAAGAGGTCTCAATACTAGTGCTTGTATCTTACAAATAATAGAATTATATACTTGTGCATTCATCCCATCAATCTTACCCTTTGTGGTGTGATCAACCTTACTAGGATCTTCAATTTTATTTTCTTCAATTGTTGATCCACTCTATTCCTCGACATGTATGAGAAAATATTTAATTATATTCATTCCAATTGTTCATTGAAGTCAATAGTAACAATAGATGTTTTAGTAATTGATAAATTTACCTATTGCTTCATTCTTGACTCTCCAATCTTAGGATATTCCTTGATTTGAACTAATACTGGATTGGATATATCAAATAAATTTTCTTTGATGGATTTACGAGCTTGCTCCCCTTTCTCGTTCTTGGTAGACACTATTTCCTTTGGCTCAATTGATATTGGAGACACATTAGGAGTCTCATCCTTAATAGTGACTATCTCAGTCCATTTTTCCTTTCTTGAGTCATCTTCTCCATAGTCTCTACAAACTATTCAACATCACTATGCAGATCCTCTATATTATCCAGTTCTATTTTCTCTTTTTCTTTTTCTTCTTTCTTTGTAGTTGGTGCCAACAACTTCTTCCATGCCAACTTACTTTCTTACACCACTTCCTCAATTTTTGTTTCTCAAAATTTTGTATGCTCTTGTCTTGGTCATACATTTCTTTGCATAATATCTTAGGGCTATAAATATATGAGCTTTCCCTAAATTTGACATTGTTTGGGCTGGATTTTTTTCCCTTATTTTATCTCTCAGTGTACAATGCCCATTTCCATTTAGAATCCATTTTAATATACAACTCATCTAGTAGTGCTTTACCTAACTCAATGGGCTTATACTTAAAATTTACTATCATATTTGAAATTGCTTGTTCTACTTTTTCTTTATCTCCTTTATCTAAATAATCATATTTTACGTGCTTAAATCTAGAAAGGCCTGTTGAACTTCAAATATTTTCACATACCTTGTCAATATTTAAGTAGCCTACCTGGGCACAATCTAAATTTTTTTGAGATTGTTAGACTATGTTATTTCTCCTTCATCATCCTCTTCATCATCAAGATTTACAATTACCTTCATCCACAATCTCTTCTTTTGAACTTTCTCAGTCTCTTTAGCCCCTAGTTTCTTTTTCTTAGGAGAATTTCCCTTAATTATCTTGGTAATCTTCATAGTTCCTTTCTTGGGCTCCACAACTATAGGAGATGTAGTCTTTGATCCATGTCTTGTTACTCTTATTTGCATGGAGGAGGGTGGTGTAACCACTTTGTTCAAACTCCTGTTGACTTTAGATCAACATTTTCTATCTTTTTGCATTTTGATGTCTAAGATTTGACAAACAAAAAATTTTTACCTTTAGACTCATCATCTTTACTCTCCCAGTCTTGCCTTTTACCTTCTATAATTTACAAGTGTGCTTTTCCAAGTTTTCCTTCTAAATATTCTATCAACTTCTTTCTTTTTCTATCCATATTTGGAACCTTTATCTGCATCATCATATTTATCTTTGTAGTTTTATAAGTGCCAAATGGCTCAACATTATTATTAATTCCTTCTGATAGTAATGTTGTCACTGCTACAAATACTTCATCAACATTGACTTCATATTGCACATGCCTCAACCATGAAACCCTTGGTATGACAACCTGAGAATAGGTGTAGTCAGTGTCCACCATGAAGTATATGATCCTAATAATGATCAATGAATGACTTAGGAATTCTCATCCCATTCTTCATTTATATCTTGAATTCATCAAAATAATCATCCAAAATTGTTTAAAAATTCTCACCTAATTGCTCAATGTAAGCATTAATATGCTTGGTTATAGGCCTAGTCTTGTCCCAAACTAATTCACCAATGGTAGGAATTGATTTATGTACATAAAAGAATATACACAAGATAAGTGAGCCAAACTTAACAAGTTGGATCAATTGAAACTTAGGAAAATCATAATTGTGATCCTTCTTGATGATTTTGTAACCTAAATCAACAACTATACAAGGTACACTATTCAATTAGCTTGATTGAGAGAATTTATGAGAAATTACCTTGACTACAAACTCAATAACAAGATCATCAATTGTATCAATTGACATTCCTCGACCATTCCATTTTGTCTTGGTAAGTTCTTCAATCACATTTTTGGCTTGACATCAAATAATCTTCACTCGATCAAGGTTACGGTAACTAGTGACTTGGTGGATGATTGATTTTGTAATCTTCACTAGTCCTTCTTCTAGCCACAACTTCATATAATGTATTATACTCAAAACTATTTTGATCCACTCAACCTTGAAGACTTTTGGAAAAGCTAAGGCATAGGTAATCCCTTTCTCAACAACTATCCTATTTTCACCCTTCAAACTCCATTAATGCACAATTTTTCATATGTATTTCTTAGCTCAAAATATCCAATTTCTCCAATGTTGAACATGTAACAAGATCACATGTCATGTACCATAATAAACCATGGAGGGATAGATGACAATGCACCAGATGCATCTCCAGTAGTCACTATCTCAGGATAAGCCTTGAATTTTTATGGGGGGCATGCATCATTTCACATGATTTGAGCCTTACAATCATTCAATACCAAACTAGGGTTTTAAAATTTCAAAACAACACAAAGCAACCCAACTCAGTTCAAATATGCTTCACAAAATTACAAGATTTTAGCAATAGTATGCACTAGGTCTTTGCACAAATTTCTATAGAATCACTTTGCAAACTCTAAATTTCTAAGCGAGTGGAGAAATGAACACAAAATTCACTGCATACCTTCTAGTGGTCTAAATACCCTTGCATTCAATGTTTTGTATATATAGTCAGTATACACATAGTTTATGGCAGCTGTCTTGGCATCCAATGACAACTCAATGCTCATTCTTCATTCACTATATTGGTGTATAAACTATCTCTATTTCAGCTTCATTTCAATTCTCAACCATAGCTTGGCCAATATAGGAGCTCGGTCAACATTTTGACTTGATCATGAAATACATCAATACTAATGTTTGGCATCATTTATTCTCCAACTCAGTATATGTTTACTTTTTTGGAAATGATTGAAATGATCATGAATGATGAATAATGGAACTGTTAAAGAATGTTTTCAATCATTTTTTTGTCATTGATGTCAAACTTGCTACTTACAGGAATGACAATTGCTTAAGTGATCAAAGTACTATCAATTGGTTGATTAACAAGGAGGAGGCAATCAATAAGATGTAACTAGAGTACCTAGAGAAAGGTTGAAGTTATGATGTTGTAATGAAGTATAAGGATCAACTAAGCCATTGATGAAATAGTGTATTGATGATATACTCTAAGAGGTTGGACACACTAAGACACATCAAAGATGTAAGGTTTAACTAAGTCATTTGTAAAGCTTGACTAGGTTCATTGGAGAGAGCCGAGCAAGCTAGTTAGAGCCTAATAAATTCTCAGTTGAAGCTAAGAAAGTTCAACTTTAGTGTGTGTTGAGTGATCCTCAGGTGTCGAGCAGCCTTCAGGTGCCGAGTGAAGATCAAGTGCCAAGTGATCTTTAGGTGCCAAGTAGCCTTCAAGTGCCGAGTGAAGATCAAGTGCTGAGTGACTTCAGGTGTCGAGCATGATCCAAGAGCCGAGTGATATTTAGGTGCCGAGTAACATAGAATTGGTCAGGTGCTAACCATTAGTAAACCAATGATGCCAAGTTGGTACATTATTTGTTAAGTCAAAGATTTGCCAGATCAGTAGCGATAAGTTTGTTACATCAAATTTTGTGAATTAGTTGGATGATAAGGATGATGAGTAGATGTCACCGAATTTTAGGTAAACCATGCAAACCAATTCAAGGTGAATGCTAATGGATTTATCATGAAGTTTCTAGAAGAAGCAATTTGGAGGGAAAACAATATCATTTTCTCAAGATCAAATCAAGATTTGAGTGGGAAATGAAGAAAAAAACTTCTATATAAGGAGTTATAGGTCAAAGATCAAGAGTGAGTGAGAAGGGGGAGTTGGTCACAAGTGTGGTCGAAGCCAAGAGAAGGCTAATGTGAAGGAGGACACAGTAAGGAGTAAGTACAGAGCATCAAGACTTTGAGTTGATCAAGTGATCATGGAGTGCATTGGCATAATGAGTGGAAGAACTCAAGGAGATAGATCTTGAAGGGTGAACAAGTTGTCAACACTACAAGGGAGGAAAGCCAAGCAAAGAAAATAACTGAAGAGTGATATGAAATCTGCACAATTAGGGTTGCAATCTTTATCAGGTCAAAACCCTTCTAATACTCTCTTACCATTGTATTAGATATTGAAATCCTACATTGCTAGGTTAGCTTAATAGCTAGGTAGATAAGCCTTAGGAAAAGGATAAAGAGATCCCCAGGAGAAGGATAAAGAGATCCTTAGGAGAAGGATAAAGAGATCCTTAGGAGAAGGATAAGAGATCCTTAGGAGGATGATAGAAGATCCTTAGAGAGGGATGAAAGATTCTTTTGAGAAGGTGACTGTAAATCCCATGGACTTGGGTGAGCCTAAAAACTCTATATATATCCTTTAACAGGGTGACATTCCAAATTGAATTTTCTTAAGTCCTCTAATAGGGCACACTGCTAATAGGGTGTAGAAATCCTTTAATAGGGTCACATTTAACAATGTGCTATAGCCTTTAATAGGGCAGACCATTAGCAGTGGTTGAAATCAATTGCATAGTTATTTTGTGGGTATCATCCCCACCCAAATTTTACCTTCTTATTCGTGGAGGGTTTCTGGGTCATCAAAATCCTTAGTGTTATGGTGTGATGCATGTTATCTTTCATGATTGTTTAATGTTTAATTGCATGCATGATAATTTCAGCTATGTGCCATTAAGGATTAGAAGAAAAAGTTTTATTGGACATTATTGGACCTTGAATAACTAATTCAACCCCCCCTCTCAGTTATTCTAAAAGAATTCTAACAATTGGTATCAGAGCCCACCGCTAATTTGTTTCAAGGTACTAGCAGTAGGAAGATCAAGATGTCCAAGAGAGAAGTTCCCAAGCTGAACAAAGACAACTTTGTTGCATGGAAAAGTCCAATGAAGCTACATCTCTGATCAATTGGTGACTATGCACAGACCTCAATCAAAGTCAATCATGTAGACCCTACAGGACCCCTCACTATAGATGATATGAGCAAGAAGAAGGAGCAAAATCAAGCGATGTCAGATATTGCTTCAGCACTAAGCTATGCCAATTTTGATGACATCAAAGAATGTGGTACTGCACACCAGATGTGGGAAACATTATCAAGAATCAATGGAGGAGATGATAATGTCAAGAGAGCCAAAAGAGAGAGCCTGAGAGGAAAGTTTGATGACATGAAAATGGAAGAAGGAGAGAATGCTACTCAATATGGTGCAAGGATGAAGGAAGTACTAAGTGCCATAAGAAGTCTAGGAGGACAGTTAGCAGAAGAAAGAGTATGTAGCAAATACTTGAGAACTTTTCTTCCTATCTATACTATAAGAGTATCAGCCATCCAAGAGCTATCGTGTGTACTAGGCAACGCATTTTCATTTGAAGGAATAATTGGAAGACTCACTGCCTTTGAGCTATCCAAATTTGACAACTACAAGCCAAAAAAATTTGAATCTGCATTCAAAGCCAAGATGACAATAAAAGACAATGATGAGGTGCAAACAAAGAAAAAGAGTGGAAAATGGAAGTATGTATCTAGTGATAGCAGCATTGATGAAGTTGATGTAGACCAATTAGAGGCATTACTCGCAAGAAGATTTCATAGAGGAAGAGGCAAATTCAAAGGTAAGCTGCCAATCATTTGTTTCAATTGTAATGAAGTTGGTCACATTGTAGCCAGATGCACACAAAAGAAAAAGGATGGAGGCAACTTCAAGAATAAGAAAGAGGACAACAAGGAATACAGAGGTAAAGGCAAAAGATGCTACATTGTTGAAGAAGACTCTGATGAGAATGATGATGAAGTAGTCTATGTGGCTATGAAAGATGAATCAGATGAAGATGAAGCAACTACCCTGGTAGCCTACATGAACAAGAATAACAGATGGATCATAGACAATGGATGCTCTCATCACATGACTGGAGATAAAAGTAGGTTCATTTCCTTTACTCAATATGAAGGAAATAGTGTTAGATTTGGTAACAATGCACCATGTTAGATCAAAGGGAAAGGCAATATCAAGCTTACTAAAAAGATAACATGTGATAATGCATACTATGTTGAAGGCCTGAACTATAACTTGTTAAGTGTATCACAGTTAGACAACTTAGGATGCAAGGTCAAATTTGAAAATAGAGTTGCCAAGATCTATGATTCCCAAGGAAGTCTATTAGGAAAGGTGATCAGACTAGGAGTAATTTGTTCTACCTTAACATGGAAGATGCTTCTTGTCTCATTTTTCAAACTGATGATGTATGGTTATGGCACAAGAGGCTATGTCATGTAAATTTTGACAATTTGATAAGCATCAACAAAATGAAGAAATTTAGAGGTCTACCAAAGTTGAAGAAGCCTAATAACACCATGTGCAAACAATGGCAACTAGGGAAGATGACCAAGTCAAATTTCAAAGGCAAGACTTATACTTCTAATGAAGTATTAGAGCTAGTTCATACTGACTTGTGTGGTCCTATTGAAGTAAAAAGCTACAAAGGTGACATATACATAATGCTATTTGTAGATGACTATTCAAGGATGATGACAATCATGTTCCTGAAACAAAAATTAAATGCATTCCAAATGTTCAAATGGTACTTGGCTAGAGTAGAGAAAGAGACTAGGAAGAGCTTAAAATGTCTCAGATCTGATAGAGGAGGTGAATTCATATCAAGAGAATTTGAAGAATTCTACAATGAAAGAGGAATCAAAAGGAAAACAATAGCACCTAGGACTCCACCTCAGAATGGTATAGAAAAGAGAAGGAATAGATCAGTTATTGACTGTGCTAGGACCTTGATGATGGAGAAAAATGTTGCACTCAAGTACCGGAGAGAAGTTGTAAGTACTGTAGTCTACACATTCAATAGAGTTCAAGTCAAGAAAGGTACAAATGCAACACCTTTTGAATTATGGTATGAGCGTTCTCCCAATGTTTACATTTCAAAATATTTGGATGCAAATGCTATATATATATATATATATATAAAGAGTCTAGAAATGGAAAGTTTGATGCAAAGAGTGAGGAAGGAACATTTCTTAGTTATTCCACTAGAAGTAAAGCTTATAAGTGCTTGAATGTTAACACTAACAAAGTAGTAGAAAACACAAATGTGAAATTTGATGAGCTTGCAGAAGTTCAAAGTATTGAGAACACCAAGAAAGAAGAAGAATACAAGACCTTTGTATACTTTTATGAAGGTATACCTAATAAAGGTGAAGTTGCAACTCAGAATGACAATCAACAACAAAATGCAGCATCTGCCGAGTCACAGACAGTGAATGTCAAATAGCAGACACATTCAGAAGCCAAGCTGCAGAATACAGAGAATGTTCATTCAGATTTTGAGAATAGCCAACAAGAAGAAAATGAACAAATACCTGATGAAAATATGCATGAGGATTCAAATTCTGAAAGAGACAACATGCAAACAAGGAAAGAACCAGTATTGGCAAAGTATGTAAGAATAAATCATCCTACAAATCAAATTATTGGAAACAAAGAGGTAGGACCAATGACAAGGAATAGACTCAGAAGTGAGACATGTTTGCTCAGCAAAATGGAACCAAAAATAGTAAGTGAAGCCATAAAAGATGATGATTAGTACAATGCTATGAAAGAAGAAATAGAACAAATTGAAAAGAACAAGGCATGGACCTTAGTCTCAAGACCAGCTAACAAGAGTGTGATTGGAACCAAGTGGGTGTTCAGAAACAAGTTAGATGAAAATGGTGAAATCACAAAGATCAAGGCAAGACTAGTCTATAAAGGGTATGCACAAGAAGAAGGACTAGACTATGAAGAAACTTTTTCTCCAGTTGCCAGAATGGAAGGAGTAAGGACCTTACTAGCATATGTAGCCTTCAAAAGATTTAAATTCTATCAAATGGATGTTAAGTCCGCATTTCTGAATTGTATACTTGAAGAGGAAGTCTATATAGAGCAACTAGAAGGATTTGTTGATGAAAATAACAAAAAAAAGGTACGAAAATTGCATAAGGCTCTATATGGATTAAAGCAAGCCCCTAGAGCTTGGTATGAGAGACTTCACAAGTATCTAGTGCAAATAGGATTTGAAAGAACTGATGATAACAACAACATGTACACCAAATTAGAAGAAGGTAAGGATATCCTTGTATCTGAAATCTTTGTGGATGATATAGTTTTTGGAGGAAAGGAAGTACTTTGCAAAAGTTTTGCTGACAAAATGAAATATGAATTTGAGATGTCAATTTTTGGAGAAATCAAGTTCTTTGTAGGATTGGAAGTACATCAACTAAAACATGGCATATTTGTGACACAATCAAAATACATCAAGGAGATACTCAAGAAGTTTGGATTAGAAGACTCCAAACTTGTTAGTACACCAATGGCAATAGGACATAAGCTATCCAAAAATGATGAATCAACTAAAGTCAATCAAATAATGTATAGATCTATGATTGGAAAACTGCAATATATTGTACATAGTAGACCAGACATAGCACTAGCAGTTGGAATAGTGGCTAGATTCTTTGCTAATCCTAGAGAAAATCATCTCATGGCAGTAAAGAGGATAATGAGGTATCTCAAAGGAACTAATGATTTTTGCCTATATTACAAAAAGAATGAGAAGTTTGAGCTCAATGCATACACATATGCAGATTCGGGAGGCAACATTGATGACAGGAAAAGCACAAGTGGAGGAGCAATATTCTTAGGTAAAAGGCTAGTTACTTGGACTAGCAAGAAACAGACATGCACATCTCAGTCCACTGCAAAATCAGAATATGTGACAACAAAAATCAATTGCACAAACATTGTGTGGCTCAAACATCTATTGAAAGGAATGAAAGAAGAGGTAGCCAAACCTGTGATACTATATTGTGATAATACAAGTGCTATAAAAATATCCAAGAATCCAGTAATGCATGCAAAAACCAAGCATATTGCAATCAAGTATCACTATGTTAGAGAATTGGTGGAAGACAAACAAGTGAAGATGGAGTACATTCACACAAAGGAGCAAATTGCAGATATCTTCACCAAACCATTGCCCAAGGATGCTTATGAATATCTTAGAGGCAAGTTGGGCGTAATGCCCCTAACTCAAGTAGTCTAAAGAAACATAGAAGCTGCCCTACATCAACATGAACAAATCATTGAAATATCAGAAGAGTGATGCAGAGGATATCAATAGAAATAGAAAATCCAGATCAGTCACAAGCATGGTGATAGAGGGAGAAAACATGAGATGCAAAGCTTATATTTAGCATGTTGAAGATGCTACATCTTTGAAATTTATGTCAAAGAGGGAGATTTATAAGAAACTGATCAATGAAAAACTAATCAATGAAAGGTAAAGATATGGAGATGTATGAGATCAGTAGTAAGGATGCAATAGTCAAGAGGGAGAAGCAAAAAATGTATATAATTTTGGTGGTAACTAAGTTGATCAATTGATTAGTTTGGTTTGCCATCAATGCCAAAGAGGGAGATTGTTGGAAATGATTGAAATGATCATGAATGAAGAATAATGGAACTAGTAAAGGATGTTTTCAATCATTTTTTTGTCACTGATGTTAAACTTGCTACTTGCAAGAATGATAATTACTTAAGTGATCCAAGTACTATCAATTGGTTGATTGATAAGGAGGAGGCAATCAATAAGATGTAACTAGAGTACCTAGAGAAAGGTTGAAGTTATGATGTTGTAATGAAGTATAAGGATCAGCTAAGCCATTGATGAAATAGTGTATTGATGACATACTCTAAGAGGTTGGACACACTAAGACACATCAAAGATGTAAGGTTTAACTAATTCATTTGTAAAGCCTAACTAAGTTCATTGGAGAGAGCCGAGAAAGCTAGTTAGAGTCGAATAGATTCTCAGTTTAAGCCGAGCAAGTTCAACTTTAGTGTGTTCCGAGTGATCTTTAGGTGTCGAGCAGCCTTTAGGTGCTGAGTGAAGATCAAGTATCGAGTGACTTCGGGTATCGATCATGATACAGGAGCCGAGTGATATGTAGGTGCCAAGTTACATAGAATTGGTTAGGTATCGAGCATCAGTAAACCAATGATGTCGAGTTGCTGCATTATTTGTTAAGTCAAACATTCGCCAGATCAGTAGCGATAAGTTTGTTATAATGAATTTTGTGAATTAGTTGGATGATAAGGATGATGAGTAGATGTCACAAAATTTTAGGTAAATCATGGAAACCAATTCAAGGTGAATGCTAATGGATTTATCATGAAGTTTCTAGAAGAAGCAATTTGGAGGGAAAACAATATCATTTTCTCAAGATCAAATAAAGATTTGAGTGAGAAATGAAGAACAATACTTCTATATAAGGAGTTACAGGTCAGAGATCAAGAGTGAGTGAGAAGGGGGAGTTGGTCACAAGTGTGATTGAAGCCAAGAGAAGGCTAATGTGAAGGAGGACATAGTGAGGAGTAAATACAGAGCATCAAGACTTTGAGTTGATCAAGTGATCATGGAGTGCATTGGCATAACGAGTGGAAGAACTCAAGGAGACAGATCTTGAAGGGTGAAAAAACTGTCAGCACTGTAAGGGAGGAAAGCCAAGCAAAGAAAAGAACTAAAGAGTGATCTAAAATTAACATAGTTAGGGTTAAAATCTTTATCAAGTCAAAACCCTTCTAATACTCTCTTACCATTGTATGAGATATTGAAATCCTACATTGCTAGGTTAGCTTAACAGCTAGGTGGATAAGCCTCAGGAAAAGGATAAAGAGATCCTCAGGAGAAGGATAAAGAGATCCTTAGGAGAAGGATAAGAGATCCTTAGAGAGGGATGGAAGATTCTTTTGAGAAGGTGACTGTAAATCCCATGGACTTGGGTGAGCCTAATAGCTCTATGTAAATCCTTTAACATGGTGACATTCCAAGTTGAATATTCTTAAGTCCTCTAACAGGGCACACTCCTAATAGTGTGTAGAAATCCTTTAATAGGGTCACATTTAACAATGTGCTGTAGCCTTTAACAGGGCAAACCATCAGAAGTGGTTGAAATCAATTGCATAGTTATTTTCTGGGTATCATCCCCACCCCAATTTTACCTTCTTATTCTTGGAAGGTTTTTGGGTCATCAAAATCCTTAGTGTTATGGTGTGATGCATGTTATCTTTCATGATTGTTTAATGTTTAATTGCATGCATGATAATTTCAGTTATGTGCCATTAAGTATTAGAAGAAAAAGTTTTATTGGACATTATTGGACCTTGAATAATGGATTCACCCCCCCCCTCAGTTATTCTAAAAGAATTCTAACATACTTCACTCAACTCACACTTCATAACTGTCCTAATGCATCCCATCTTATGAAAATATGGAATTTTACACATCACAAGTTAGGAACTGATGTATGATAAATCATTTGAAATAAAATCCCTCACATACCTTCTTTTCTTAGTTTGAGGTAGTATGATCACTTCATCCATTGGATTGGATGATCTCAACTTTACTATTTTCACTATTGTTGCCTTCATCCTTCTTTGTCCATGTTTATTTCATATCATTTCTTGTCTTTTATACATCAACTTTTCCTTTTTCTTTGTTCTGTTCATTTCTTGGTGTTGGTGCTTAGGTCTGACAATTTCTTCTCAAATGTCCTATCTTATGAAAACTACATAAAACTATACTTCCATTAATCCAACTCTTGGATTTGCCTCTGAAATTTCTCTTGATACAATTTTCTACAATATGACCACATTCACCATAGTAATGATAATTTTACCATGTCTTGTAATCCCAATTATAGGAGTTACCTTTCTAAGGTGCATTTTCCTTCTTCTTGGTTGTCCAATTAGGTTTTTCCTTTGATATACATTCTTAAGACCTTCAAATCTAGGTGTAGTTGGTGTATTATTTCCTTTGGATCTACATTCATGTGCTTAATGTCATTGCTTCTTGAAATTAAAAAAAATCCATTGAATTTGGGCTTGGGGTTTTGCTTACCATTTTTGCTCCTACAAACATTTAATGTTTGACCTAATTTCACATAATGATAACATGTAGGTTTCTTGTTCTTTGGAAATGCATTCCTCTATTCTCCACTCTTTGATGACTCTCCTTCCTTGGTAGATGATAGGTGCTTGCATATCCTAGACCAGATGTATCATGAGGTCTTCTTTGTGATCTCATTATTTCTTCATAGTATCACACAACTTCTTTGGGTTTGTTCAACCTTTTAGTAGATCCATTTTTAGATCTCAACTCATTCCTTAGATGACCATTCTTAGATTTTAGATTTTCAATCCCCACATGTTTTCTATTTAGTTCTTGATTTACACATAGAAATTGTTTGAGCATATCTGATTGCTTATCTATGAATTTATGCACATCAAATGTTATTTTATCATTTCTTGTGGCTATTTATCTCTTGACTTCATTACCCATTATCTTATCTTCCTCAACTTTCTTTTATGTTTAGTCACTTCATATAGTCTTACTAATTGGATTTCATTCTCTCTTTTTTAGTCATTTTGTCTCATCATTTAGTGCATTATTCCTTTCCAATAGATCTTCTATTGTTGCATCACTTTCATTGGAATTTCCATTATCAAATAGTCCTTCAATGTCTTCTTGATATTGTATGTTATTTGGATAAAATTTCAACTTGTTACCTTTTTTAAAGGATTTCTTCAATTCCTCTCTTGCTTCTTCAAGTTGTTTCAGTGGAAGCTGTATACCAAGTTTCTGGTTTTCAATGATCTTTCCCAACTTATAAGCCTACATCTCCAACATCTTAACTCTTAAGTGATTAGACTTCTGCTAAGAGAACTAGGATCTAATACCAATTGTTGGAAGTCTAGTGGGTAAGAAAGATATTGAGAGGGGGGTGAATAAGGATCTATACAAATTTTGTCCTATAAAACAATTATAAAATTGATATCTTTCACCACTAACCCTTATCTCAACAATATCATAAATCACATAAACATATACTATAATGATGTATTAGATCTAATCTACTGATCATGACCATAAACATGAAGGTAAATGATTTACACATATACAAAATATTTGGTAACCTAGAAACCCTCTAAAGTGAAGGTAAAAATAGGGTGGGGATGACACCCACAAATCTTCACTACTATAGTAATAAAGTTTTCCTACTTGGGCTACAATTTTGATCACTTATAATGATCTACCCTATGAGGAGTTTTCCCTTGCAAAAAAGGTAAGCATTCTTTTAAGAAATCTACATAGGCTTGTTAGGACCACTCTATTAAGAGATTTACTTTGATTCACTCATCCAAAAGATGCATCAGTACCAAATCCTTCAATTAGAAATATAATGCTTGATTATAGATCTCCTCTTTCAAGTATCTAATCCTTCTTTGATATCATACAACTTTTTTCTACACTTCACTACGTTGGTTTTTCACCTTGCCTTGTTTCATCTCAAAACTTTTCTTAGGCATCCAAACCTTGCACACACACATATAAAATGTTACACTTTTGAAATTAGGGTTTGGATCCTCCTTATATAACCAACTAGAGAAGGTTCTAGATGAAGATCAGTAATCCATATTTCTCTCTTTTGCCACTTAAAACTTCTATTTTTCTAATTGGTTAATCTCCTTGCATAGGGATTAATGATCCATTCCAAAAATTGTAATCAACTCCTTAAATTACTCCTTGATCATTAAAATATTTATTAAGTCAGCTAAAAATGGTTTACCTTAGTATTTTTTCAATTCCAAACAAATATGTCATAACTAGTTCACTTAGCACATGAACATTCTGACACTAACTTTGTGATGCTTAGTGCAACTAAATTTTTTCTTACTCAACATGTATAGGAGCACTTAGTGACCATAGACTTGCTCAACAATAACAATTGCTCAGCCTTGATTGAAATATGAACAAGTCTAAATACATTGCTCATCCTTAATAGGATTGCTTGGTCGCAGTGATGACTAATCAACTCTGCCAAATAAATGACTAAGTGTTTGATATTGATAAACAACAAATTATAGGGATCAACATACCAATCCTAAAATTATATTATTTTGCACATTTTATTACATAGAATTGGCTCAAGACAATGATAAGTTATATTTTTTGGTAGCCCAACTTTTGGAGGCCATAAGTTTTTAATCGTAGACTCGATTGGCTATTAGAACCACTTTTAAAAAATAATAGCTCCTAATCTAGATCTATAGCACTTGATTGTGAGAACTCCAATTGATTGAGGTTTGACACCTTTTTAGAGCTTTAGGGCCTTGAAAATTAAGCTCATAGTTTTAATGCCAAAAATATATACTTAAAATCCTCAATAATTTCACCAATACATATGATATGGATATGAAAATCAATTATCTTGATATATCTATGATGAACCTCCACCTGTGAAATTAGTACATCTCGAGCTCATATGGCCAACTTACTAATATTAGTAAGCTTTCATAAATATAAATGGTGTACTAAATTACCCTTATTGAAAAGACATAAACATAAATATTTTTGGTTGATGCAAGAGTGCACTTACACCGAGGATTCACCTACATTAATTGTATTTTATTTAAATTTTGTAAAGCCTACAAAAAAATTCATTTTTATATATACCTACAATCATTGTGAACTATGAGGTATTCTATTAGAGAGTCTATGTGTTTTGTTTATGCTTCCACATTATATTTCAAAAGGAAATAATTTGTGTGATAAGATCTATGTACCAATTCAACTAAATTTCTACAAGTAGATGGATATATACCCACTAGCCCACAAGAACACACCAAAACTAAACTAAAGAAAACAAATAGAGAATTTTTTTGAGTGGTGTTGACTGCCAATTATCTTATGTGCTACCACACCACTCGTACATTGTGTATCATCAAACTAGCCACTTCCACCATGTGTTCTAAAGAAGTATGTTCCATGTAAAGGATATCATAAAAGTTAGTGTTATTCAAGATAGGGGTTTGGATCTTTGAGATTATACCACCAATGGTGTGTTCCATAACAAGGAAAATACCTTCTCCCTTACCACACTTCTCTTTTCCAAAGTAATGGGATAACTCTCTTCAATGTCATTCTCATGCACATGTATTTCCTTTTTTTTCTTGCCTCTTACAGTTTAGCTATAGATATCTTCCATACTATGACCACCCTTTATACCATATTGTTGGTCCTCTCTCTATTGTGTAATGAGGTATGCAAGTCAACTTTGAATTCATAATCATACTTAGGGCCCATCCATAAGTTAAATGGATGGAAGGGTGACTCTAAAGGGTTGATTATGTTGTTACATCATGTCATGGATCTTATATTTTTTAGCCCTTATGGATAAAAAATCAACGTTGGGAAATTTTTTTATTTCACATTAATTTACATTAACATTCTTTTCTAAGGGTGAAGGGGAACATACTAATCCTTCTTGAAACTATTTATCAAATTCTCTAACAAAGAAAATAGATAAAATGGATTGGAACCAACTTATACTATTTGAAATTATTAAAATGAACACATTTTCCCTACAGTTGCTTCTGTTAACTCCTCATACTTGCACCCCTACTATTGAAAATGTTAGATGGTATTAAAAAATTCTAGGATAACATGGGAACAACCATGAGTTCATGAGTTAGTATGGATAAGCCTACAGATTCTAAGCAAGTTCCTCTTGATACTTCACCTTAAAACTTTGAAAAAGACTTGCAAAATTGATGGGAAA
Organism: Cupressus sempervirens; assembly: GCA_028749045.1. NCBI lineage: Eukaryota > Viridiplantae > Streptophyta > Pinopsida > Cupressales > Cupressaceae > Cupressus > Cupressus sempervirens. The sequence continues at coordinate 281,775,061 of CM053788.1, read as the reverse complement.
AGGGTAGAAGGAAATCTAGAAATTTCTAGTGTTGAAGTTGATGAAATATCAACCCCAGAACTCCCAAGAATCCCCTACATGTAAACATTTGTCACTAAAATAGAGGAGCAAAGCTATTGAGGCTGTAATTCTCAGATCCACACATGAGATGTTCTTGATGTACAAAATAAAATTACAAAATGTATTGAATGAATATATTAAATTACAAAGAGGTCAATCCTTAAAAAGGAGATAAAAAATCTAACATAAATTTAACCTACAATGCATACTAATAATTAATAAATAAATAATTATTATATGCCTAAAGCTTAAGTAAAATAGAGTTAATTAGAAAATATCTAATTAATTTAACACCCTCCCTAAGATAAATTTAGGGAGTAGCTAAAAACCTAGAAACTATAGAGCATGTAGAAGTTATAAAGCTCTATCAAAAGTAAGTGTTGATATGAAGAACCTCCATTGAAATAGAAGTTGAGTAGGTGGAGAAGACTATAATTTGAATGAGTTCTCTCAGAAGACACTAATTGAATTAGGAGATACACAAAGGAAAAAAAATTGAACTCAAAGATATAGGTGACATGAAACACCAAAGCCTATAGAGTTGAACAATTAAACATGGAATGTTGCATCCAAAGTAGGAACAGAAAGAAGAGTGTTTCTATGGTAAATGATCCATCTCACCAAAATGCATAGGTAACCAACCACTGCATCTACCTAGTATATAGGAACAAATATTGAATACATATCTCACTTCATAAAACCAAGAAACATAAGAACCAATAAAAGAACCCCGCCTAATGAAGACAAGGGTGAAGTGAAAAAAAACTAGAAAAGTGAGCCAAAAGAGTTGTATGCCAAGGAACCATGATCATGATGCACCAAAGAATACACATGTTTGTACTGAGGTGGTCAATCTTAGAAACATCATGAGGCTAATGTTACGAAAGGGATACTCATAGGACAAAGGAAGATGGAAAACAAAGGTAAAATATCAACCCCCCATGACACTTTAATTGGAGTAGTTCATGTAAAATAAGGCACAAAAAATAGTAGATCCCAAGAATACAATAATATACATGAGTGTCCTCATATTAAACTGCTCCATTCAAAAGGAAAAATAATGCAAAACAAATGAAACAAAAATACAAATAACATATGACACTTTATCTCAGTGTGTTTGTAAAAATGCATACAAATGATGTCTACAAAGACCAGAAGAGACATAAGGTTGATTCAAACGATAGTGCCACCCATGAAGAATTATCTAAAGCAACAAAATTGATCGCCATGCTTGAAACAACTAAGATATCAACCATAATGAAAAAATGTAAAAAAATGAATAGAATGTGTTTAGAGAAGAATCTATAAAAAAACCCAACATAATTGGAAAGAGCTCCGAACTACCTTTCCAATGGTATAAAGAATTTCCAAATAAGAGATTGGATGCTCACGTAGAGTGAAAAAAAGAGCTTCTAACTTTGAAAAAAAATAAAATAAAAATGCATCAAAACTAAAAATTACATTTACCACTATGATGGGCTAGTAACCATCTTTTTGGTGATATCTCATTTGTAGAAAAAGGAGTCCATATACTCGAAATATGAACAAAAAAAGAAAGTAGGTCCAAATAGAGGCAAAAGAAAACCAATTGTGCTAATGTAGTGCTAACATCAACAAGCAAAAAGCATAATTTTGATGAACAAACAGTTGTCGAGGCAAAAAAAAAAGGCAAAAAATGATCCAGGCACTTAAAAAAACAAATTCACTAAAAAATAACCAAGCTAGTGGCTGGAAAAAAAAAAGGTGGCCAAAATTTTTTCACATACAAAAAAAACACATGGCAATAGTAAAAATTTCCATTTCTTGCCAACAATCCATGCCAAAGGTAAAGAGTTGTAAAAAATTGCCTGAGAGTTTTGAAAGATGCAAGAACCAAGAGCTTGATTGGAGAACGAATACACCCAAAAAATGATATTTGACAATCAGTGTTGAAAAGTACAGAGGAAAGGCCACACTTTCCAAATAAATCATCCTTAGAGAAATGTGCAGTAATCAAAAATTGTGGCATGTAAAATCGGTTAGTAGGAAACCACCTAGAATGCATGAAAAAATACAAAAAAAAAGGAAAAAAGTTCCCAAAAAAATTGTCCATGCCTATGTTAGTAGGGACCTACAGGTCCCCAAAAAATGCAACTTTTTTTTAATGTTTCCCTATCCCAAACATGAGCCAAAAAATCTTTTGCACTTAGAAGTCAGGGATGTGGGTTCTGTCACATGGAAAAAAAATGATAGGCATAGACTACATAAATAAAACACAAGCCATGCATGGTGGGGTGCACATTCCAAAGAAACTAAACCACATAAAGGAGGTGTAGTCTAAATGGGGGGAAAATGAATAAAATGTGTGAAAGCAATGATTTTCCATGTCACCTGACTCAAAATCTGAGCCCACATTTCCTCCAACAAGAAAATATAAGGCTAACACCAAAAAAGTGGTTCAAAATTACATGATTACCTGATGTTGAATGCACCAGTCATGCCCAATGTACCTTTATACATGCCAACTTCTTTGTGTAGAGCTAATATTTTGACATGGCAATTGGGAAAGGTACCAACACTAACATCAAACCCAATTAGAGACTTCAAAATTAAACTTGATGATTCTATAGGAAGAAACTAAGTGGGGCCCGGGAAAGTTGGTGTAGGTGGTGAGGGTTACAAGGTTTGTCCCTAGAAGTAAATGTATGGTGGCTGAAATAGGGTTGTACCATGCATGTGCTGTCCCAAAGGTGCATGGGATCGATGACGAAGTGTCCTATTAGAGGTCCTATGTGGAGGGGATAGGAGTATGAACCTACAGGTCCTCTCAAAACAATCCTTCTCCACCAAGGATAAGTGTACCCACACCTTTCTGAAAACAATGCCCCTTTCTTGTTTTAACCAAAAAACCATGCAAATAATTCATAAACAAAATACCATGCAATTTTTTCATTAAAAAAATTCTATGCATTTAAAAATGCTTTCACATTTTCTATATTTTTGTTTCTACCAAAAAAATCAATAGTGCCCCCTCAATTTTTGAGCTCAAGGCCATACAACCTTAAGATGATTTTTTTTTGCCTAAGATTTCAACATTGTTCAAAATGGATGTATTTTATATGAAAATGGGGGTTTTAGAACACTTTGATCTAAAAGTGAAACTCTCTAAAAGAGAAAAATATAGATTTGAAAACCAAGTGAAACCTCTCATGAACAGAGTAGGAGAAAATTGCATTGAATGAATAGTTGACCTGATGGCAAGACATATTGTCAATTAGTCACAAAACACTTAAGTTATCTAGGAAGGTTGGTTAATACTGCAAGCAAGCTTTCCATCAAAAAACATGTTTTAGTGTAGCCCGAATAGTTCAAGGATATATTGTGTTAAATGAGCTCATAGTATAAACTGAGTTATCAATGTTATCAATGTGAGCCAAGTTTCCAATGTGAACTAGGCTCACAATACTCGCAAGTTCTTAGAATGAACTGAGCTAACTGTTCAAGTCAGTATGCTCTAGTGTTACTTGAGTGCTAGAGTATCACTCGTGCTCACTGTATTGCCCAAGCATCAACATAACACCAAAATACACAATTGCAATACCCCAAAATTTTCTTATTGCCATGATCACCAATTCTAGTCTATTTCAATCAATCCTAGGTCCTATTTCATTAGGCAAATTCTTGTTCTAACATTCACTACTTGACTTAATTGTCAAATGTAAAAAACCCTAACCTGTGTTCATCATACTTATTATTTAATTCCTATAGTATTTACTCATATTAGTCGCATTGAACCTATTTGATTCAAATTTAATTTAATCTAAAGTATTTATGCTTTATTAAATTAAATTATTAGCAAAGACTAATGTACTAAGGAATTAAATTTATTTAATTTAATAAATATGCCTATTCTAATTAATTCAATGATATTTAATTTAATAGAAAAGGTATTTATGAGGTCATATCTCATTTTATTAGATTAGATATCTTTCCTAATTCTACTCTTCAGTTCTAAATGGAAACTCTGAGTGAACTATCTCTCGAATTGGAATCAATCTAGTTAACTCGATCTCACACCCATGACAAGTTCAGTTAACTGCTCATCACACTCAGATCACAAACAGTTCACTTCACCTACACAAGGAAGTTTCCATCTTAATTGAATTTTTGCTTCAATCCTGACCGTCAATCTAAGTTGATCTCACCTGTTGATGGATTCCAAGAATTCTATTTAAGGGACTCATAATTCCTCATTAAGGAGGTTGGAATGTTTATGCTATTGAATTGCTCTCGGATTGCATACCCACTTTCATATCTTTATATGTGCTTTTGCTTTTAGATTAAAAAATGCATTGCATATAGCTTAATTTATTTTATTACTTAGATTAAATGTTTGCATAAAATTTAGGATAATTGCACTCATATAGGATTAATCATTTCAAAAACCCTTCATTTTAGCATGGTCTGTTTGCCTGTACCTTGAATCTGAGAGCATAAATAGGTAAAATCTACTTAGATAGAAGGCAACAGGTTGCCTTGCAGAGTTTCTCTTGAATGAACAATCTCATGTTCATCTTGGGATGAATCTGCATACAAGGATCATGTTGAAGTGTGTGTGTTAAATAGAGGCCACATTCCACACTAGTCAGCATCAGCCCCTGGCTTGCTAAGAAAGTAATGTGCACTTTCAGATACTGGTGTGGGTTGCTGGCCTTAACTCTGCTTGCGAAGCCACTGGGGATTAATTTGAATTGAAGCCAAGTAAAAACCTTTTAGCTAGAGACTACCCAGTTCACCTCCAAAAGGAGGCATAATCTTTGTGCAAGGAGGGGGAAGAATCTCTCCTGTATAACTCACCATAGGCATGCTACTAGATGTTTGAAGGTGGTATACATGCTTGTACCCTACCACAAGGGTGCTCATTCAGCATATACTATTAAGTACTTTGAATATACCAAAAATATAGGTGCCCTCTAGGGGGTAACACAACTGTGTGAGGTAGACACATGCACATAAGATGTGAGACAAAGGTTTTGCCTTCTCTACCATTTTATATTTTTAGGGATAAAGTGTGTTTGTTATCGAGTCTTCAACATGTCCAAATTTTCTCAAACAAACTAAGATTCAAGACTCCCTTGTCCCTCTAAGTTGCTTTGCCCTCAGTTGGATTGTATTTGACTACTAATCGCTTCCCACTGTCTTGTTCAAACACTTTGCCTTATTTGCAACTTGAAACATCTATCCAAATAATTTTTAGATTTAACCTTGCTATCTATCCAATAAATCAGTCTGAGTAGTATGTCCAATCTATCCAAACAATCAAGAAATCTCTTCAAAATCCAACGCTGTTGTTAATCTAGTCCTAATTTTTGTGCACAGACTTGTATTTTCTCGCACAAGAATTCATCTTTTCATGTGAGCCGGTTCAAGTCTTCGTGTGAGATCTTACATATACCTGTGTGAGATCTTGCCAACTATCTTTACTGTTCTATCAATTTTTCAGGCAAGCCAAAGAAAGTCTTCATGCAAATTTAAATTGCTATTATGAGTCTTCACACGACCCGTCAAACTTTCTAATGCAACTCACAGAGAATCTTCATGCGATATCTTATTCAAAAATTTTCAAATTAGCTTATATCAACCAATTTGCAACCTATATTCAGTCTATTTCCTGCATTAAGTTGTTTGTCCTCTATCTACGAATAGTCTTGAACAACGACACTTTGCTTAGCTAAAGACTTGTGTCTTGTGCTTTGACTAGTCTCATCTCTTAAGTTGTCTTCACCTTCATTCTTTAGTGTTTGTCATGCTCTGAGCTACATTAGTCATAACCTTTGGCTATTCTAGCCTTCAAATTAGACTACTCATGCCTTAGTATACAACATTCTTTTCTTTTCCTATTGAGGCTAAGTTTTAGTGCTGTCCTTGTCCAGGTTCTTTTTTTTGTCCTTGTCTATGACTATCGCAACAAGGAGCAGCAACATATATTATCCTCTTAGAGTTAGGTGATGTTGTGCTAGGGGTTAGAATTATGGTAGAGGTCACTTACCTTTTGCTACATATTTTGCATCCAATTCATCTAGTGAGGCATCTTCACGATCTCCCTCACTTGTTAGGTCACCTCGAGTCCAACATACATTTTCCATAAACCTACAAAAAACTAGAAATCCTTTGTATCAAGAGGATTTGGAGATTGGTAGAGGTCCTACATCTCCAAAAACAATGTGTGACTTCCTTTTCAAAGGACCTTTTGAAATGCAACAAACTAAATTGAACACGTTCGTACAATGACTAATCGTGAACCTAAACATGATAATCACAATAGACATCAAGAACCACCTAGGAATGACAAAGAGAAAGAGAAAGACCATGATACTGATGAGGAATAGGAAGATGTGGAAATACTCCCTAAACACATAGAAAAATGTCGAAGAGATAAAAACTTTCAAAAGGTCATGGGAATCCTACTCAATGAAGAGAAAGAAAAGTACTTTCTCAAACTTGCCCAAGAGGGAGCTAAGCTGCCCTCTCATTTCAATGTGGAAACCATCATCACACCTGAAGAAGAAATTGAGACTTCTAAACTGCAAAAATAATTGAAAATTATGCAAGACCAACTAGCTTAGATGATGCATGAGAAAGAGAAACCCACAAAAATGTACACATTAGATGCTCTTTGTCCATTTCCATTTGACAAGAGCATAAACATGCCTCCTTTCCCACGAGGTGTAGAGCTACCTAAGTATGACAAGTACTTTGGAATCACTAATCCCCAAGATCACTTGCAAGAATTTGGCACCTTGTCTATGGAGTATATACATGATTATACATACCTCATGCATTTATTCCCTAGGAGCCTAGGTGGTCAGGCTTTGGAGTGGTATTCACATTTACCTCCTGGTATCAAGATGTTTGATGAAATTGCCAACTTATTTTTCTATCAGTATTCTCATAACATTCAACACCCTGTCAACATTCGAGATCTATGCAACCTTAAGCAAAAAGTTGGAGAACCTTTTCTCACATTCCTCCAATGGTGGAGACAAATTTACAATAAGTATTCACACAAAATTCTAGAAATAGAAAAGTTTGACATCTTCACTGATAATCTCATACTTGATTTCAAATATAGAGTCCAACTTCAAGGTCTGTGTACCTTTGAAGGCATGATCACATAGGCTATCTGCATTGAGGAATTTATGGTCAAGAAAGGTGAACTCACTCTTTAGAAGGACACAAAACAAGGTTCCACCTCCAATAGGGATAAAACCAAATATGTCAACAAGAACTAAGAAATTGTACATGATGGAGTTGTTGATAATGTCACTTCAAAACTTGCTAAGGTGTAATTTAATCTCACACATGGCCTTAATGCAACCAAAAATTCTGAGAAGCCTCCTCCTAACAACAAGACATCTAGGAACAAACTGAGAAACTCATGGGCCACACATCCTAAGTGAGAGTATACACCCTTGGGTGAACATTTGGATGTGGTGTACAAAACATTGCTACAACACAAGCTTATCTCACCAATGGAAAATCCTTATCCTTATGATCTGCAACCATGTCCACCATGGTGGAATGAAACCTCATTCTGTGAGTATCACCAAAATAAGGGACACAAAACTAGCAACTGCATAAACCTGCACCATAAAGTCCAGGACATGATTGATGCTGGTGAACTTGTGGTAGACAGACATAACAAAAACTTGGATCACAAGGCATTCAAAGACCCTTTCCCAGCCTATGAAAAAGGAGAGACTTCAAAACCAAAACCCAACAACAAGATTAGTTATGCATATTCCAATGATGACAATGTGATTAACATGCTTGAACCTATAGATTTTGACTACTGTGATGTCATTACCATTAAGGGCAAACAAGATAATGAAAAACCCAAGAGACCATTTGTCTTGAGGGGCCCTACTTCCAACACAATAGATAACAAACCTTTGCAACACTGTGCTAATGCTGTTACTCACTCTCATGCCAAGTTGGTTCTCAAAGGCACTGCGCCTTCTATCTTGATCTTGAACAACATAAAGAAAAAGCCCTTGCTAGTCCATTTGGCATGGGTGCAAAACTCACAATGAGCTTAACGACAACCAGTTATAGTGTTCTCGATCAATTGAAATGAACTAATGCTTAGATATCTATCTTTGAGCTGCTTAAAATCTTGCCTACTCATAAGTAGACTTTGGAAAAAGCCCTCATTAAGGAAAATGTTCCTCAAGATCTTGATCTTGAGTGATTTAAATCCATAGTAGGTCACCTGACCTCACCTTATCTTATGACCTTCTCTGAGGAGGATGAGAACTCACTGATTCACCCATAAAATCAACCTCTACACATTGAGGTTATGATACATTAGACATGTGTTCGTCAGGTACTCATCAATAATGGTGCTGGCCTAAACATTGTCTTTGCTGCTTTGCTTAGACAATTAAATTATTCTAAGGAATCTATTGATCTTTGATGCAAGATCACCATCAAAGTGTATGAAAAAGTGGAATGAAAGTCTCTAGGTCTTGTGGTCTTACCCATTCATGTTGGTCCTATAGAAAGGGATGTCACTTGTCAGGTGCTCGACATTCCCTTGGCTTATAACATTTTGTTAGGATGGAAATGGATACATGAGATGCATGATGTGCCCTCAACATATCACCAATGCATCAAATTCTTGTTTCATGGTTTCAAAGTTAGTATCCCCGCCACTACTAGCTATACCTGCAATATGCTCAAGGCTGCTGAAACTTTTATCCCCACTAACTAGGAATCCATTGATTATCATGACAATAAGCTTAAAGAAATCAAGCAGTCATTCAAACTGAAAGAAATTGGCATGAGAGACTATCATATTAAACCTGTGCTATCATTAACATCTCTTCCAGAGTCTCCTCATCATTATGGGAGACCCTCAAAGGTAAAGAAGCTATTTGTGCTGACACCTCAGACTAAGTATAGTGACACTTTTGTCAAAGCTACAGTTCCCTTAGAGGATGAAAGTGAAAATAGAGCCATTGTTGCATGGCTTTATAGAGAAGAGACCCCAGTAGACTTAATAGAGCAAGTTTGAGATATCACTCCTAAAAAATATGGACTTGGTCTTAGACTTATGAAGCATTTCAATTATAAGGGAACTGGCCCTAGTGCAAGAACAATGGCCTAATTGATCCTATCAAGGAAATAGCTCAAAGAAACAATGATACAACTAGCCTAGGATTTAAGAAGGTTCCTTTCCATTTGGGACCTAATTAATTCATACCAGAACCTGAGAGTTCATTTGGAAATGAGTCACAAGCTAAGTCAGACACTCAAGAGGAACAATCTGATGATGAGGATCCCTATCCTTATCCTATTCCTCATGATCTCCCTAAATCATTTGCTGAGCCAAATGACTTTGTGCCACATATTAGCACTATGGATGATACTAGTGATTCTTTATAGGAAAATACTGAGCAACCCAAAGATCATTCAGAAAAGATGGTGTCTAGTCAGTCATTATGCATTGATTATCTGTGTAAGAACCCAGATGATGAAGGTGAGTCTGTCCCTATCACTATTGGGGAGTTCAATAGTCTCTCACAATGTAGCACTGGTTCTAACGAATATGAGTTTTACTCTCTTTTAGAAGTGACTACTGATAAAGACATTGACCAAGTGCATGTCTATGAAAACCAAATCGAAGTGGGTGAAACATCTAGGGTTAGGTCTGATGGGTCTAATTGCACTAGTGTCCTAGAGTTGTCAATTGTTGACATTAGTACTCAGAGGCATTTGACCACTCAAACTGCTAGTCCAAGCATTTAATGACTATACTATGAATGCAATTAAACCAACCTTATAGAATGGAACCCTAATGCATCTAGTGAAGTCCGCACATTCCATAATGACTATGCTCTCACCTGCCACCTAAACGCTATCGAACCTATAACATCTTCCACCAATGAACAAGATGTGAACATGACTAAAGTTGACATCAAATATCTTAGTCATACAATTAAAAAGAAAAAATGCAAAAGGTCTGATGGTGAAAACCACATTGTGGCAGTGTTCGAACCCAAAAAAGTAAAAACAAAAGACATATCCATGGGTGAAAACCTCTTTGAGGCACCCACGGATGAGATATTTGATGCACTTCCAAGTCACTTTTAGGAGAGATCATCAGTGTTGATAGAGCCAACAAAGGCAATTAACTTGGGAACTGAGGAACACCCTCATATGATACATCTAGCACAGTCATTGTCACCTAAAGAAAAAGAAGAGTTCATTTCCTTTTTCAAAGAAAAGAAGATAAATTTTTCTTGGACATACTCTAATGTGCTAGGACTGGATCCATATGTTATCATTCATCACTTATCTATAGCACTAGGCATCAAACCATTTAAAAAAACACTTCAAAAAATGCATCCTCACGTTGCATTGATCATCAAAGCAGAACTAGAGAAACTTCTAAAAGCTGGTTTCATCTGTGCAATTGATTATGCTGAATGGATATCCAATATTGTTCTAGTCTCCAAGCATGATAAATCTATCAGGGTTTGTACTAACTTCTGTGATCTCAACTTGGCATGTCCTAATAATGATTTTCTGCTTCCTAATATTCATATGATAGTGGACATGATAGATGGCTATGAGATGTACTTACTTATAGATGGGTTTTCTGGATACAATTAGATAAAAATTGTACCAAAAGATGAGGATTAAACTGCTTTCACATGTGCATGGGGAACTTTTTGCTGGAATGTAATGCCATTTTGTTTTAAAATGCTGGTGCAACTTATCAGAGAGTAGTAACCACAATTTTTCATGAAATGATACATAAGACCATGGAGGACTATGCGGATGATACCTTGGTCAAAAGCACAAAAAAAATACTCATCTGCAAGATTTAGGACCCATCCTAGATCGCATGGAAAAATTTATCTTGGGACTCAATCCTAAGAAATGCGCATTTGGTGTCACATAAAGAAAGTTTCTAGGATACATTGTCTCTGCAAAATGAATTAAGGTGGATCTGGGGAAAGTACAAGCAATAATGGATATGCCACCACCTTGAAACACTAGTCAAATGAGAGGTTTACAAGGAAGGCTCCAATCTATTCGTAGGTTTATCTCATAATTTTCAGATAGATCACAACCCTTCACAAAGACCTTACATAAGGGTGTGCAATTCAATTGGAGCAAGGATTGTGAGAAAATCTTAACATAGATCAAACAATATCTTGTCAATCTGCCAATCCTGATGCCTCCTATCCATGGAAAGCCTTTACTTTTATAAATTTCAGCAATTAAAACATCTCTGGGAATCTTATTGGCTCAAGAAGACAACGAAAACAAAGAAAGAGCTATTTACTACTTGAGTCACACACTGATCTCTTATAAGAGGAATTACAACATCATTAAGAAAGCTTGCTTGGCAATTGTCTTTGCTTTCCAGAAGTTGAGACACTACATGCTTGCCCACACTATGCGGCTTGTGGCTAAAATAGATCCAATAAAGTAATTTCTTAGTGAGGCAACTCTCATAGGAAGATTGGCTAAATGGGTTATGATGCTCAGTGAGTTTGACATCCAATATGTTGAATGCAAAGCTATCAAGGGATAGGAAATTGCAAATCAGCTGGCCGATTCACCGATGCAGAGTCTACTACCAATGAACATTGATTTCCCTGATGAGTCAATCCTGAGACATACACCAAATGTGGGTCATGTTCTTTGATAGGTCCTTCACACAATAGGGATCAAGTGCTAGATTACTCTTCATTACACCATAGAGATATTCATTGCCCAAACCATACAAGATTCTATTTCCAAAAAACATTGTTGAATATGAGGCTTTGATCAATAACATGAAAATTGCAGCTGAATGGAGAGTAGATCAGTTAGACATCTTTGGTGACTCTCAACATGTCATCAATTAGGTTAATGATGTTTACCAAACAAAGGATGAAAAACTAATTCCTTACAAGTGCATGGTTGATCACTTAAAGAAGTATTTTGCACACATTACCTTCCAGCAAGTTCCAACAATAGATAATAAAGTGGCTGATGCTATGGCTACTTTGGCTTCCTTGCTATAGATGCTTGAAAATGATCTCTGACATGAGTTCTTGGTGGAAGCATTACAATACCTAGCCTATGACACCCCTGATTCTAGGATAATATATTCTATTATAGGACAAGAATCATCTTGCTACCATCACATTTATTCCTATCTCCACAATCAAACCATTCCAAAAGGTCTGACCCAGAATTAAAAATGTTACCCAATCCATAATGCTTTGCATTATGTCATTATTGCTAATGATCTATATAGGAGGGGTCTCAAAAAAACACTCCTTAGTGTTTAGAACTCGAAGAGTCCAAATGTGCACTAATTGATGTTCATAAGGGCATTTCCAGATCTCACTCAAATGGCTTGACACTAGCTTGCAAACTCCTTAGAGCTGGTTACTATTGGCCTAAAATGGAGCAAGAAGCTATCAAGTATGCTAGATCCTACAAACAGTGTCAACTTCATGGGAATCTGATCCACTCTCCAGCCAAAGAGTTGATTCCCTCTACTACAACATGGCCATTTCAACAATGGGCCTTTGACTTGGTGGGTCAAATTCACCCAACCTTTTCTAATGGACATAAGTTCATCATCATAGCTATAGATTGCTTCACAAAGTGGGTAGAGGTTTTACCTGTCATAATTGTTGATGGAAAAACTATAGTTCTTTTTTATCACAAATTACATCATTTGCATATATGGTGTACCATCCTCAATCATTACTAACAATGGAGGACAATTCAAGAACGAAGACCTCAAGGAACTATGCAAGAAATTCAAAATCACACAACATTGGTCTTCCATTTATTACCCCCAGGGTAATGGCCAAGTTGAGGCATCCAATAAGGTGATCCTCAAAATTTTTCATTGCAAAGTTAGAAAAATAGGGAGAGACTGGCACCTCTAGATTAATCTAGCCTTGTGGGCATATAGGACAAGCATCAAAACTCCAACGAGCATGACTCCCTTTGCTTTGGTGTATGGAGTGGATGCTATGCTTCCAATAAAGGTTGAGTTTCCTACCTTGAGAATCTCTATGAAGGGTCTTATTACTAATTATGACTATAGGATAGCTCGACTTCAAGAGCTAGTGTTGCTGGATGAATGTTGACAAGTGGCATATGATCATCTATGAGCATATCAACAATGAATGTCAAGAAGCTACAATTGGAGGGTCAGGCCACATGACTTCCAATTGGGTGATCTCATCTTGAGATAGAATCCTAAGAATCAACAAAAAAAAGTTCAAAAAGGGAATTTTTAACCAAACTAGCTCGATCCTTACATCATTACTATAGTAAATGGATCTAACACTTATCAACTTTCCACAACTAAAGGAGATGTGCTCAAGGAACCTATCAACACTCTCCACCTGAAGTAGTTTTATAGTTGATCTAATATCAATAGCTCTTTGTACATATCTATATGTCTTGAAAAGAATCATAAAAATCAAAAAAAGTCTTGAAAAAATCATTACCTTGGTGAAAACCTAGCAATAGGCACCTTGGCGATACCAAAGAAAAAATAAAAAAATAAAAAATACAAAAATAAAAAAAAAGAAGAGAAAAACATACAAAAAAATTGAAAACTTGAAAAGTGCCATTGGTGAAAACTTGGAAATAGGCATCATGGTAGCAAAAAAAGAGAATTTCTGCCAAGAAGGTGAAAACTTGGTAAACAGGTGCCTCTTGTTCCCAATGCACCATCTTGTAGTGCATCTTTTGGCTTTTGTACATTTGCTTTATTGCTTTTCCTACTTTTTGCTCATGTGTCCATGGATTGAGCCTTGTCATAGCTTGGGGACATTCCCCTTTACTATCACACTTTTTGAGATTCTCCTCATAGAATCTCTTTTGTGATAGTCACAATCATTCTGGCTGTATCTGCCTACTATTGCTATTGTCACTCTTTTCAAGATTCTCTTCATAGAATTTCTTTTGCAAAAGTCACCAGTTGTTTCACCTGTGTTTGCCTACCATTGCTTGGGTCACATCTCTAGATTCCTTTATGGAAGATCTCTTTTGTGTCAGTCACCAATCATCCTGGCTGTGTCTATGTACTATTGCTTAGTCCTCCTAGGTTCTTCACCTCAAAGATTCTTCTTTGACCTCAGTCACAGTCATTTTGACTGCATTTTCCTACTATTGTCACCCTACTAAAGAGATTTCTTTCAAACATGTTCTGGACACTGATGCTTGACATTGGATATGTTGAGCATTGTCTTTGTTTTTGCTTTATCATGTCCCTTCGAGCACCTCAATGATGTCAATTTTAATTAGAGAAATAATGACTGAGGGGCATGATCTTTTCTTTTCTTTCTATCTATGATTTAGTTCCAATTTGTTGAAAAATTCCTATAAGAGGGGCATCCACTATAAGAGCCTCCATCTCGTATTGGATGGCCAGGTGTACCTCGACTCCTTTTATACAAATACATCAATAACATTGGTTCTTCTCCTTGTCTTTTGGAGTGAACTCTTCATTCTATAAAACATACTGATACTCATCCCGCTAAGTGAACATACGGGTCATTATGAGTATATCTAGCACATTTCTATCTTAGGTTATGAATGCAAGTGTTGTTGCAGACAAAATACTTACAGAAAACTTAGCATGAGATGAATCTCTTGTGTGTTTGGTGTGTCTTCCATACAAGCAACATTTTGGTCATCCTAACATTTATGTTTTGATGCTTATGTTAACTTGCTACAATAAAAGGGACAAATGTTTTGGTCATTCTAGCTTCTCATGCCTCAAATGCTTACATTCAGTCGCGACAAACTTACAATGTATATTTTATTCATATTCACATGATTGCAATGTTAGTGAGAATTGTATGACATATGGGATTTTTGTCCTATTCTCAGTGATGATAAATGGTCAAGGCTTGGTAATCATACCTAGGGTTTCACTTAACATAGTCTTGCATTGCATACTTCATTTGAATAAGCACACAATTCAATTACAATTCTATTTTATTCTTCATGATGAGGGATTAGGGGTCTCTTCAAATGTATTTGGGTTTTCCACAGCTGCACAAGCATTTTATTCATTGGTTCACACTCCTCGATGGAATACCTATCATTGTCAAGAAAAAATACGCAACACTATATGAGATGTCAGTTCATTTTCATATGCATTGCATCCATATACTTCTATCATCTACTCTACATACTCACATCACATCACATCCCATCAAAGTATATATGCATCCATAACATGACACATGTGTCTCATAATCATCATGTTAACATCTCAAGTACATCAAAGTAAAGCACAGACACAAAAAATGACATGTACACAGGGATACTTGACTCAAAATCTCATATATATGTATATCAAAGATGTGTCGGTACAAAAATGGGTACTACTCGAGCATTATCAATTAAAATGGTACAAAATGGTGCTGGCACACCAATGGATTCATAGCCACAATCAAAATCAGGGATCAAAGTAATCAATAGCTAATTGAGACTTGTGCCATCACCCCCTGTAGCTAGAGGAGGGGGAGAAGGTAGCATATTTGGTCTTGCTGGAGGATGTGGACCCTCAAAATCTTTAGCATACTAAGAAAATCAAGGAACCTACTGAGCCTCATTGAGCACAACTATAGAGTATGCTGAGAAATAATAGGCTGCTCGAGCCATCTGCAATCTGACCTCATCCTGCAACATCTCCACCCTCCACTTGGCTATCTATACCTGCTCCCACAGTCTCAGGATCTTCTAATCTTTCTCAGCTAGCTATGCATCCCTCACTGCTACTGTAATTTGTAACTCTTTGATCTATCATGAAGCCTACCAGATTTGCTCCCTTTGTCATCGAAACATCTACTGAGATCCTACAGTAGGCTACTCCTGCATCTCCTCATTGAGCATCTCTGTTGCCTACCTAGTGGGTGCCTGGTCCTCCACCCTTGGCCAATGTCACTATCTTTTCCCTTTGTCTCTACCCCTAGCCCCTATATCTAATCCCATCTACTGTGTAGGGATCTCTACCTATCTCACTCTCTATTGCACCTCTGGTAGTGGGCCCTGTGGTGCCTGCAATTGGGGAGCCTACTATGGAGGAGCTTACTGCTATTGTGTTGGTGCCTGCTATAGGCCTAGCACTGCTCCCCCCAAGGGATCTGTAAACCATGGGAAGGGGTGACCGATAAGATATGCTTGATATGCTACCATCACCCCTACATCTTCTACCTCTAGATAGTAGTCCCACTATGGCGCAACTAGGTTACACACATCAATCATTGACTATCCTGCATCTAGCCTCACCGACCATTCTCGTGTCAGATCCTTCGCAACTCACACGTAGGCACAAAACTCCTAGGAGATGTCCTACTACCTTCTATATTGCCTCCATACTTAGCTAATGGTGAGCTTCTTGATGATTTGTGTGGTCTTGTCCACCAGCGACCGCAAGCTAAACATCCGGCTGAGCTCCTTAGGAGCATCATCCCACTCCATGGTCTCTTGTTAGGGCTACCATACAATGAAGACTAGGTCATCAAAATAGACCCTCCACTACTCTATCTTGCCCAAGCCTGCCTAGGTAATATGTCCTCTATATTTGCAAATGTATGGCTTTGCAAGTTCCCAGGAATCCTCAAAAATTGGTCATGTGACTGGCAGGTGCTCCCATGCCCAAACTTGTAAAATGTACACACTAGCAGCCATACTCTTCTACTCGTGGTATTTTATCTTGTGCATCTCATACAACATATGGGCAAGCATGCACTAGCCCCATCAAAATCTCTCTGGTGAATCCAACATCTTTTGCAGCATAATCCCCCATCCACACTCTAGTCTATGCTACCCTTTTTTAGGTACCAAGAAGCAGTTGATGAATATGGCCAAAACTGTGGCCAATCCATGTGTTTGCCCATATGTGTGGAAAAAATCTTCCTAGGTGATGACCCACCCAATCACTAATTGTCTCCCAAAAATGGTACACAATGCCTCTATACCTACCCAGGGCATTGTGTCATAGGTCACTCTTAGCCCATGGAAGGGGATTCATAGGATCCTATATATGTCCTCCAGAGTCACTGTCATCTCTCCCTAAGGAAGGTGGAAGGTGTTCATTTTTGAATGGAAACGCTCCACCAATGTAGTCAACAAGTCGTGATTCACAAGCAATGCTGGGATCTGGCATAGATAAGTGAGTCCCAATCTGTCTATATGAGCCATGTCCATTGCATCTAGGCTCCACAACAAAGCTCCATATAGAAGATAGTGGGATCTAAATGAAACATCACCAAAGACCTCCTGCACACCTGAACAAACAACAATGACAAGAAAATACTGAGTACTCGATCAACAAATTAGAACGACAAAGAAACACATGTGAAAATCATGCTAAAAACATAAAAAAATACAAATTCCCACTACATTGTTGTCATAGATTTTTGCGCAAAGATGTATTTCCTTGTGTGAGAATGCATTTCTTCATGCAAGAGTGTGCATCTTCACATGAGAAAACATGTCCTCACGCAAAACAATGCAAGTTCATGCAAGCAATCACCACCCCACGCAAAGAGAGACTCTCTTGTGTGAAGAAACAAGTTCTTGTGCGAAGAGAGACAGTCTCACATGAAAGATGATGACCATCGATGCAAAATTCTCACATTCTTCATGTGAGAAGTGGGTATCTCCTGCGCGAGAACCCCCACTAACGTGTGCAAAGATACGTCAAGTTGGCAAATCTTTGCGCAAGAAGAGACCACCTTCATGCAAGAAAGGATAGTCTCGCATGAAGACTGATGTTGACTACCTAAAGATGTGCTAAAAGTGTAATAAATGACCTCAAAATGTGTGAAACTAAAAGTACAAAGGATGGTTATTGTTCACTCATCGATGGTCTGTAATCTGCCAACTAGCTATGTCGATGAAAACACTCAAAATGATGATATCTCACATTCACTACCATCTTCCTCTCAGAGCTCCTATTCACAAAAGAAAAAAGGTGCAAATGAATTACAAATGACCTCTTGGGCCCTTATATAGGTGTTGACCTAATTTCTCAAAGTGTTCCAATTTGCGTAAAAATCACCCCTTGGCTAATTTGACCGTTCTAAATGCATTTTTAGGATCGAATTCGAGATTTGACACACCTAAGCAGCCCAAAAATGCGTTTTAAAATTTTGGGACCGATGCAATCAAACGCTTGTGTAGTCCAAATTTTTCTAAGACTTTGTGATCCTTCAAATCTTCTCACTTCAAAATTTTTCAAATTTTCAAAATTTATTTTTGAAAAAGTCAACTCCAGCCAAATTTGGTCAAATTTTTGGTCAAACTTAGTCTTTTGGACCTCAAAATCATGCTACATTGACTCCACTCTGAATTTTCTTTTGATTGTTTTGATCCCTTCTACATTCTATTGAATCTTTGATTTCTTCTATATCTCTCAACATATTGCTTTACATCATATTTCTGGTGTGTCATCTTTCAATTTTGCTCCCAAGGGGGTAGGATGATTACATCATTGAACTTGAAATTCAAAACAATTTGAATCCTTATTGCTTGGGGCATCTCATTCCCATCTTATGTCCTCATCATTTGGGGCATCTCACCACTAGGGGCATCTTGTTTTCCTCTTTCTGGCATCTTTTTCATCTATTTCATCTTGTCATCAGTTGATTATAGGTATCGGGACAATCTAAACCTCGACTCTTGAGGATCAAGCCACATTCTGGGGATGATTCTATGACTCATAATTCGATCTTGCTATCTTTTATGAAATCTCAGGTATCTAGGTGTTTTTTCTGGATCCTGAAAGATTAAGCTCCGTTCTAGAAATAGTCTTTTAAATGCTTATCACTCTTAGGTATCTAGGTGTTCTGTCTAGATCCTTAAAGATTAAGCTTCATTCTAGAGATAGTCTTTTAAATGCTTATCACTCTCAGGTATCTAGGTGTTCTATTTGGATCCTTAAAGATTAAGCTCCATTCTGGAGATAATCTTTTAAATGCTATCAATCTTAGGTATCTAGATGTTCTGTCTGGATCCTTAAAGATTAAGCTTCATTCTAGAGACAATCTTTTGAATGCTATTGATCTCGGGTATCTAGACGTTCTGTCTGGATCCTTAAAGGTTAAACTTTGTTTTGATGAAAACCTTATAGAATGTTTATCATTTTGGGTATCTAGGTGCTCTGCTTAGATTCCTTGGGATTAATCTTTGTTCTAGAGATAGTCCTTAAAAACTTATCAATTGGTCTTCGTATCATCAACTTTAGAACCAATCTCATCTTCGCATCATTGCTTTTTGATTTTCTTTGAATTGAACGTGCTGCTCACACATTCATTCAAAGAGGGGCAAAATGTAATACCCCAAAATTGGCTCATTGCCATGATCACCAATTCTAGTCTATTTCAATCAATCCTAAGTCCTATTCCATTAGGCAAATTCTTGTTTTGACATTCGTTACTTGACTTAATTGTCAGATGCAGAAAACCCTAACTTGCGTTCATTATACTTATTATTTAATTCCTATAGTATTTACTCATATTAGTCATATTGAACCTATTTGATTTAAATTTAATTTAATCTAAAGTATTTATACTTTATTAAATTAAATTATCACCTAAGGCTAATGTACTAAGGAATTAAATTTATTTAATTTAATAAATATGCCTATTCTAATTAATTGAATGAAATTATTTAATTAAATAGAAAAGGTATTTATGAGGTCATATCACATTTTATTAAATTAAATATCTTTCCTAATTCTACTCTTTAGTTCTAAATGGAAACTCTGAGCGAACTATCTCTTGAATTGGAATCAATCTAGTTAACTCAATCTCACACCCATGACAAGTTTAGTTAAATACTCATCACACTCAGATTAGAAATAGTTCACTTCACTTGCACAAGGAAGTTTCTATCTTAACTAAATCTTTGCTTCAATCCTGACCGTTGATCAGTTTTGATCTCACCCATTGATGGATTCCAGGAATTCTATTTAAGGGACTCATAATTCCTCATTAAGGAGGTTGGAATCTTTATGCTATTAAATTGCTGTTGGATTACATACCCAGTTTCATAGCTTTATATGTGCTTTTTCTTATCATATTAGTATTCATTTAGATTAAATAATGCATTGCATATAGCTTATTTTCTTTTATTATTTAGATTAAATGTTTGCATAACATTTAGACTAATTGCACTCATATAGGATTTAATCATTTCAAAAACCCTTCATTCTAGCATGGTTTGATTGCTTGTACCTCAAATTTGAAAGTATAAATAGGTAAAATCCACCTAGATAGAAGGCAATAGGTCACCTTGTAGAGTTTCTCTCGAATGAACAATCTCATGTTCATCTCGAGATGAATCTGCATACAAGGAACATGTTGAAGTGTGTGTGTTAAATAGAGGCCACATTCCACGCATACAACAATGAGACCTGAGCATCATCATTTGGCTAACTTAATGGTATAATTTGGTTACTATGGAGATATTTCTTGTGTGAGATGACTTGGTATGAAGTTATTTTTTGATGGATATACAAGGAAGGAAAATTAGTTTTTCTAAGATGTAATCTATGGAATACATGGAACATGAATCATTGAAGCAGAGTCATGCAAATAAGGAATATGAAAGAACAATTTGATTAGTAGTCTACCTATGACACAGTGCAATCCTAACCCCCAATAATATAACCACACAATAGAAACACAACATCAAGAAATAACAATGCAAGATCTAATACCAAATTACAATTTTTTATTCATAGATATATAACTGATTACATGCAATATTCCTGGCTATAAGGCCTTCCGGGTTAGGGCCAAATACAAACAACAATTAAAAAATTATTTGTGCAAGATTCAACAAGATCCAACTTACAAACCAATCTCAACTAGTCCAGATACACAATTGGATAAGAACACCAAGAATAATCCACACTTGTAGCCTTAGGTTCACCAAGAGATCCTCTAGTTCTTAAGCCACAACTCTAGCTCTTCAAATTTGCATCTATCCTTCATTCCACCTAACTCAATCATGACTAAAAGACTCCAAAAGATCCCTACTTATACCAATATAAGCCACAAGTTGGCCCATAACAAAAATTAAATACAACTACATAAATTAAATGCCACAAGTCAGCCTACAACAACAATTAAATGTCCAAAAATTGATATCTAAGTAAAATCACAATATCTCCTAGCTCTAATTGAATTAGAAATCATGCTTCAAGCCATAGGTAGTAATTTAGGTCCTCTATAACCCATTAAATAAAAAATGGCTGATTCCCCAAGGAAAAGTGCGCATCCATCTTGAAATTCACACACAATAATCTGTCACATTAAACTGCCAGAAATTGATACTTTAGGAGAATTTCCATATCTCCCAACTATAATGAATTAAGAAATGTGCCCTTAATTAAAGATATTAATCTAGGCCCTCTTCAATCCATGGAGTTTGCATATTCTCATTCATTATGAAAAATTAGTTACACACCCTACAACAAGCACCTATAAACTAGAAAAACACAGTTTCAGTAGCAAGGTTCAAATAACTCAAACTTCAACTCAATCCATCCAATCTCTATGAAATCATGAGGAAGGGTTCCCCAGTATGTCTTCAACACATCCCTAACCATGAAAAAATAACTCCACCAAAATCCAATATCGATGCTCTTTAACACTTAACCAAAATCCCTCTAAACATGCAGGATTGTAGGAAAGCTTAGGATGCTCCTGCATTAGACACCCCAAGTTCAAAAAGATGTTCTAGTAACTAGAAGAACATCTTCTAGGATTCATAACATAAATCCCACATTTTTTTTTTACATATATGTCCTCCAAGTCTTCAACTTGCACACTCTTTATTTTTCTTCTTCTTCTTCACATCCACCACAAGTGTTCCATAAGTCAGCTTTCCATGTTGATCTCCAACCTTCTTAGAATTTGCCAACTCAACTCAACTACCAATACTCAGGTTCCTCCTACTGAGCTATTCATTCTATAACGAAATCAAGGAAAAATTCCTACCACCTTTCTCAATAGTAAACACATTCCTAACACAATCATGCACAACCCTGTAATCATACTATCAAGGTCTACCAAGTAACACATGACAATAGTTCATATCCACAATATCACACAACATAATCCTTATATTGCCCAATCTAGAAATCAACAAGGCATTTCTCCCTCACTTCCAAAGCATTCTTACCATGCAACCATCCAATCCGATAAGGATAAGGATGTCTCATTCTCTTTAAACCAAGTTTCTAAACCATCTCCTCCCCAACAAGGTTATTAGTACTACCACCATCCAAATTCACCTTACAGACTTTACCACTAGACTTACAACAAGTCTTGAACAAACTAGTTCTCTTAAAAGAATCAAATGTCCTCTCACCAACTAGTACTTGCCGAGCTAGAAAACTCTCTCCTTGCTTAGGCTGACTATCTTGGAATATAACCTCATTGACAACAGTAGTTGTCCTTCCAATTGGAAATTTAAAAGATCTATGCCCTTCTTGACCACACTTGAAACAATTACCTTTGAACCCACCTCCACCTATCCTTCTTTTCTATTCAATAGGTTTTGGTTCACCTTCTATTTTTGGTTTAACTTGTGCCAAACTATCCTTCTTCTCCTTCCCTTAGGAACTACCTTGATTCTTCCTCTTTAGCTTCTCCTCTACTCTCAAAGAATCCTAATAAGAATCCTCAGCTAAAGAAATGTTTAGCATACCAACCTCATCCTAAATATTGAATCTCAAACCATTAATGTACCGAGCTACCTTCTCTTTTGACAATTCTTTATGCCTAGACTGAATATTCAACTTGTAGAACTCCTCTGTATAATCTTTCATAGTCATATCCTTCTACTTAATATTCTACAACCTTTTAAACAACTCAAGTTTAGAATTAGTAGGAATGAACATAGCCTTGAACTTGGTCACTATCAATTTCCATCTAGTGATCTTCATTTCACCTTCCTCTTCTCTATCTCTTTGTAGTTCTTTCCACCAAAGAGCATCATGTCCTTTCAAATTAGTTTGTGCCAACCTTACTCTGAGTGGATCCTCAATATCCTCAAGCTAAAAGTAGTCTTCCAATTCACTAATCTAATCAATTAGGTCTTCAAGATTCAAAGTACCTTAAAAATTAAAAACGTCCATCTTGTGCTTCAGCTTCAACTGAGATCCTGGTTGAGCAAATAGACCAACCCTATTTCTCATAGGTCTCTCCATATGATCCATTGTGGCTTCACTAATTGATTAAAAAAATTTAGATTCTTCAATAACTTCCTCATAACCATCTTCAATACCTACATGTCTAGGTACAACACCTAAAGCACTTACAATTTCAACAATTATGTCACTCTTCTTCAGTGCAATCTTAGATCTAAATTCTGCTCTCATCATCTCTGAGATTCATTCTTCTATAGTATCAATAAGATCAAAAATTTACCTAGGGTCCAATATTCTTGGATGCATCTTCCAAAATTTTAGCAAACCCTAAGTAATAAATCCGCCAATCTAGAAGATCAATCAGCCAAAAGATCAACCTTCCTCAACCCAAGTCCTAGTGAAAACTACCTCAACTTTGGCGATCTGTTTACACACTCAGGAACAACCTTCACTCTAATACCATGTAA
The DNA here is from genome assembly GCA_028749045.1 of Cupressus sempervirens. Classification (NCBI taxonomy): domain Eukaryota; kingdom Viridiplantae; phylum Streptophyta; class Pinopsida; order Cupressales; family Cupressaceae; genus Cupressus; species Cupressus sempervirens. The sequence continues at coordinate 281,751,346 of CM053788.1, read as the reverse complement.
TGTAGTTCAATCTAGGAGTATCCCCAAAGGATATGTCATAGCCCCCAAAAATATAACCACACAGCAAAAACACAACAACAAGAAACAATAATGCAAGATCTGATACCAAATTAAAATTCTTTATTCATAGATATATAACTAATTACATGCAATATACTTGGCTGTAAGGCCTTTTGGGTTAGGGTCAAATAAAAATAAAAAATAAAAAATTAGTTGTGCAAGATCCAAAAAGATCCAACTTACAAACCAATCTTAGCTAGTCTAGATACACAATTGGATAAAAATACCAAGAAGAATCCACACTTGTACCCTCAGGTCCACCAAGAGATCCTCTAGTTCCTAAGCCACAGCTCTAGCTCTTCAAATTTGCATCTATCCTTCATTACACCTAACTCAATCATGACTAAAAGACTCCAAAAGACCCCAAATTATACCAATATAAGCCACAAGTTGTCCTAGAACACAAATTAAATACAAATACATAAATTAAATGCCACAAGTCAGCCTACAACAATAATTTAATGTCCAAAAATTGATATTTGAGTAAGATCATGATATCTTCTAGCTCCAATTGAATTAGAAATAATACTTCAAATCATAGGTAGTAATTTAGGTCCTATACAATTCTTTAAATGCACAAAGGTTGATTCTCCAAGGAAAAGTGTGCATCCATCCTGAAAGTCACATACAAGAGACTGTTGTGTGAAACTGCAAGAAATTGATACTCCAGGAGAATTTCCATATATCCCAATCTATAATGAATTAGTAATTGAAATATTAATCTAGGCCCTCTTCAACCCTTGAAGTGTACAACTTCTCATTAATTATTCAAAATTAGTTACACACCCTACAATAGGCACCTATAAACTAGAAAAACACAATTTCAGTAGCAAGGTTCAAACAACTCAAACTTCAACCCAATCCATCAAATCTCTATGAAATCATGAAGAAAAGTTCCCAAATATGTCTTCAAAACATCCCTAACCATAAAAAAATAACTCCACCAAAATCCAAGCTCAATGCTCCTTAACCAAAATCCCTCCAAACATGTAGGACTGCAGGAAAGCCTAGGATGTTCTTGCATCAACCTAGCAATATAAAAGGGAAAAAAAAAAGACTCATCCATCACAGTCAGGTGATCACATTATTCAAAGCATATATATTAACAAATAGATTTGCAAAGCAAAGATCAACTTGTTGATTCATCCTAATGGGTGCATCAGTCAAATCCTCTAACTAGGTGGACATAACAATCCTTTGATGAATCTCTTAATAGAGTACGTACTTCATTGTATTGTAAAATCCTTTCACAAGGTGGAAATAATAGTCCTTCATTCTCCTAATAGAGTCGATCACCTAAAGTGATCAATTGTAAGCCCTAATAGGCCAACTTTATTAATACAGTAGTAAAGCATGGTGGGTGTCATCCTCGCCCTAGTTTTACCTTCTCCTTGGAGGGTTTATGGGTTACCAAATATTGTGTCAAATGTGTTATGGTATTGATTTCTTTATTTGTGTATGTTCATACATGAAATTAGAATAAAAAATCTAAAGAAGTATAAGAAAAAAGTATTCAAAGTGGGAAAAGTTTTAGTGGTTCCTGATTCACTCCCCCTCTCAGTCAATTGTTTGTCATTACATTTCTAACATGAACATGTTAAAATTATAAAGAGATCAATCCTTATAAAGGATATTAAAACCCTAACAAGAATCTAACCTAGGTTTCATTATAATAATTAATAAAAGAATTAATTATTATATACCTAAATTTAGATTAAGTAAATTAGAGTTAATTAGAAAATATCTAGTTACTCTAACAACTAGTAAACAAATCAATGCAATAAACTAAGGTGATGCACCAAAATGATAACTAGAAAACTTAATTCCCTTGACACATTTTTGAACAATTATAGTTTTCACAAACAAAATAAACTTTTAATGGATATTTGGTTTATATAAATATTTCATAAAGAGGTACTTAAAGAAAAAACTAGAAGGGATTATGCTATCCAAAACTACCATTTGCAAATTTTAATGCACAATTTATAACTTATAAACGAAGACTCACTGATATTGTAAGATGTAGAATGAGACATGAAATTATGTAAAGATTTCAGAATGAAATACAATAAACATAAAACTCATCAAGTCATCAAGACACATACATAGAACTCACAAAATAGATCCCAAAAAGCCGCTTTATTTTTCTCAAAGGCTAACTAGAAAATCTAAACTAGTAATGTGTACAAATCTCCAAAATATACAAAATATGCATAAAATCACATAGAGGCTCCAAAAATATTCCCCTAATATAATGTATCCAATTCATATTGCCTCAAAAAGATAAGGAAAAAGGCATGATAGATGCCCCAAATTTGAATGTATGACTAGTGAACTTGACCTATACCCAAGTGCAAAATAAAAACCACCTTGTCACTTCAAAAAATGCTAAGAAATTGACACCTAAGCCTCCACAGTGTCACTTATGTTTGCATCAACTAAAAATCCATATTTTGAATTCCAATTTCAAAAAAATTTAAATATAAAATAAAACATTATCATGAATTAGAATAGATTTTTTATAATATCAATCTATTCATAATAAATTACAATCAATAGAAAACATTGTCATTAAACTATGTTATTTAAATTTATTAATTAACATGACATAATACATGATGTATTAAGTCACATTAATCAATAAACTTAAATGAGGGCCACACATGGCCACCAAACCACTTAATTTTTATCAAATATGATTTTGGAGTTATACCCCAACACAAAGACTATGCTAAGTGTTTTATCACGTTAACAACCTTATTGTTCCTTTGGCTTCTTTGAGAAGCTTAGGGTTTCAAAACCCTAGCTTTCATGAAGTTGCTATTGTGCCACTATGATTATGAATGGACCATTCTTTTTTTGTTGTTGTATTTGATGTTCTTATTTCTATAAGGAACGAATATGGTAGAAAAGATACAGGGCTTGTCTATCAACTGATGCCATAAATTGATGTGGTTGAGCACGACTTGAATGGTGGACTAGGTCTTAACTATTTCTTTCTGCCATGACTTGGGATCTTGAAACTTCACCTAGAGATCATCATACTCGAACTTGAAGGTTGCTGTGGTTTTGAACTTAGATTTATGTGATCTAATTGAAAGATGAGTTATTCTTTTTCATTTATTTATTTTTTCTTCCATGTAAACAATGACAAGATGATAGTTCTTTCAAATATTTGAATCTTCAAATGGTAAATGTGTGGTGTTGTTTTCTATACATTCATATATGATAGCTATTATTTGTAATATGTATACCATTCCCTATGTGTTTTGTTGAATATAAATAGTGTTGGGGTTTACTTTGTAGCTCTATGTGAATATTATTGTAGATACACCTTTCTTACTATTAGCTTTGAGCTTGAATAGCTTAAACTAAGATGCATGAAAAAATATAAGAACAACCCATCTCCATTTTATTGTTAAAACCCCAATAACCTGATTTAAATAATCAACCCATTTTATCATTGCTTGTACTGTTGAAGTTTCATATATAAATACTGATAGAATAATCTTTTTTGTTTGAAACACATACATATACTCTTTTGTTTGAAACACACACACACACACACACACACACACTTTGTTCAATCCTTCCTCTTCCCAATATACAATAACATTGTTTCAAAAATCTTATTTGATCTAGAATGTTTTTTTTGAACTCATATAAGAAAATTTGAACTATTCTTTTATATGGAAGTTTTCATAGGAATTTTTTTTCAGAACACAATCCGTAACTTTAAATACTCAAAATGTATTGCATACAAAATGATGCTAAACCTCTTTCCTTTTGTGATGACAATTTTGATATATAATAGAATTACTCAGAATGTTTTGATAGATATAAGTACACTATATTTTCTTGTGATCTCTTCTTTTTTCTATCATAACCCATAATTATTATGCGCCCTTTAATATATATGTACAGGAAAACAACATATCAGTAAATAAAGTTTTGCTTCACTTTTGACATGGGTGTCAACCCTCACTGTTAATGTGGGTATAGTAATACCCTTGGATCTTGATAATAGCATCTCAATTTTTCAAAACCTATTTGTTTGAACTTTACAGAGTTTATTAGTCCCCTTTAAAGCTCTCAACTACTTAATATACAACAACACTGTACCTAGCTACTTGGCATTCTACAAGAATTTTATCATGTTTGCATCATGATTTGCATAATTTTTGTAACCTTATGCTCATTGCTCTATATATGATTCATAACTTCACTTTATATGTTATTGAAGATAGTGATAGCATCATCCTTTATGATTTTCCAATGCACATCACATATGTTGTCCTATTGCATTACTCTTCCTATATATTGCATTTTGCTGAATGTTTTGTTTCTTCAACTCTTGCTTGAATTTGAATATGTTTGCACATCTTTTCAAAATATGTGGATTCTCTTTCTTCATATTGATCATTTCAATAAAGGTCTTAATTTAACAATTCTATAGGAACATTATCATATCCACTATGAAATTAGAACAACATACCTTTTCTCTTGATTCAATTGCAACAATATTTCTGTTAACTTACTTCTATCTACATCATTTTTATGTGTATCCCTTTTTTACAATTCATGATACTATAATACACATGCTTGACCATACATGTTGTTGAGGTGTCTTTTATGATTTCATTTGTTCCAATTGGATTAGATTCTTTGTTTCTTATGAAATTTATTTCTTCCTTGCATTATCCATTTGTTTGAAAGGTATGCCCTCCATTTCTTTTGATGTTCTGCTACTTGGACTCATAGGAACTATTGTATAAATCTACATTTTTAAGTCCTCCAAAAAAAACTTGTATTATAAAGTAATTTTAGCATATCTTGAATGTGTGCATCAAAAATCAACCTTTTGGTAGTTATTTAATTTTGAAAATGAGTAAAAGGTTTCAAAAATAGGGTCATGTCCCTTTGATACTTTGTTAAATACATTCTTAAATAACAATTGACTTTGTCCAATCGTGAAAATAACTCCTAAGTATGTAATGATATAAGTAAAGGTTTATTACGAGGAAATATATCCCTTTGGTACTTAATTGGTCGATATTATTTAGATTATTGATTTGATTTTCTTCATTTGTTATTGATTATAAGTATTTCTATTGAGCTAAGCTCAAATCCTTCAAGGAGCCCATTTTGTACCTACCCAACAAAAATTAATATCATTGAAGATAGATGAAGAAATCAAGTACATAAGTAATGTTGATGTATCTTTTTTGACACTTTACTACTAATACATGCTTTTATTGTTCTATGTAAGCATGACATGATTTGGAATCAGATGTTTTGAATGTGTGAGATGAGGTGAGCCATTGTCACTTTGATTAATTTGATCTAACCCCTTCTTCTTTTTTCAATGTAGGACTTTGACCATGAAGACCTAAATCTCAAAACCTTGGGATTAGACCTTGACTTGCGGACAATTATCATGGAAAATAAGAAGAAGAACTAGCCAAGAAATGACTAGTCCCTTTGATCATTGTACATTTCATTTCATTATCTTTTATGTAGCTTCACTTGTATAGGATTGAAAAAGTATTGTAGTGAAGGCTACTCTTGCAACCTTGTGTGAGAGGTGCATTTTTGTTTTATCACTCCATCAATTGTTAAACAATTGAATATCAGATGCATAAACTTATGATGATTAGTAAAAAAGACATACCTTTGTTAATGATCTAAATGAATAGCTTTGATGTATAAACTAAATTTTGAATTAAAGATGTGTACTTGAAATGCAATCTTCTATTTTCATACTTAAATTTTACATGTGATTTTTTTTAGTAACAACTTCAATAGGATTTACCTATTCATTAGCCAACTTGAAGAACAAAGAAATGACATCGTCTCCAAATATTCCATTCTTAAAAATATTTTCTCCCTTTGTAGATAAACTAGTAAACTTCACTATCAAGTCTTCAATAACCATGAGCATTGTTTATATATATATACATATATATATATATATATATATACATATATATATATACACACATATATATATACATATATATATACACACATATATATATATACATATACATATATATACATATATATACATATACATATATATACATATATATATACATCTATATATACATATATATATATACATCTATATATACATATATATACATATATATACATATATATATACATATATACATATACACACACACACACACACACACACACACACACACACACACACAGATATATATAAACTTCCTATTCTCTCAATGCTTCATGAACTCAACATCAAAAGGGGTACAATGACCATTTAATCTTTTTGACTTTTTCTTGAGATCCTTGCAATTCAACACCTTAATCTTGTTTCATTCACCTCCAATATTCACAAATAAATGTCACAATACTAACATAGTAAATCTTAAATTACACTCTAGTTTCCCAAATGTACTCATCCCTTTTCCAAATTATTAATTTGTGAGGCTGCAAATAATTTCGCACCTTGATAATCCTGACATGGGTCTTCCTTGAGTGAGGAGTATTATGCTACATGTGGCTATTAGTAGTGACGAGTAATGTGAACATTTAAATTCTACTATATTATTTACAAAATAAAATTATAATCCCATCAGCTTGGCCCCTTATTCATAACCCCTCAATTTTCCAACCTATTGGACAACCCATTAGCCTCCCTATAAATGCAAGTACACATAACATTGTTTTAATTGTTTATAATTTCTAGGGAGTCTCTTATCATAGAAAATATGCATTTTTATGCTGTTATAATTCATGATGTGATTATTTATAGATGTCTTGTTCATGATTTTTGTAGCTTGTAGAATTGTATTTTAAATAAATTAAGCTTAAGGAGTGATAATGCATCTAGCAATATATTTCTTGTAAAAAAAAAAATAGTTATAAATTTATCAGTTGCAAAAAATTAATAGAAGTATCATATAGATTTGATATAACATGTAAATTATTTTGAAATAATTATAATGCTTCTTGAAAGATAATATTTAATGTAAAATTATGAAATTCAAATTAAATACCTAATAGAAAATTATGAATCTGTTATAATGGTTGATGCTTACCTTATTCAAGTTTTGTCTTTTTGCATGATCATCAATATCAATAAAATATGATTTATTCAAAGCACTTAGTTTAACATCATAATGAGACATCTAAAAAAAATGCCTATAAATGTTATCACAAATAACCTTATGACCAAATAGTACATAGGATATCTTTTCTGAAAATGATATAGGTAGTAGTTACGTGAGAGCTACATTTACTTTTTTTTTGTGGGGCTTGACATCATTTAATAGTGGCAAGCTAGAATGACCACCTATTTATGTACTTATTAACTATCTAGTAATCCTAAAAAGTGTTTTAGCTAATATATAATTAATTATGGTAAAGGTTTTCATTATATGGGATTGATTTTGTAAATCCATTCATTTAATTACAAATCAATAGTTTTGAAAATACAAGAGAGGTGAAAGAGCATGAAATTAATTTGAATCACTTGATTCTTTGTTTGTTTGATCAATACAACAACAACAAGTTAGGTTAGAAATAAAGCTGAGTTCATTTTCTCTTTCTCTCTTTCATATTTGTAAAAAAAAGAACCCAAAAATAGGTTTATTGCTTGTATTATGCTCACTACATATTTTTGTTTTCTTCTAAAGAAAATAAAAAAATAAAATCATAAAAAATATAGGTAGATCATAAGTTAAATTGAATAGAAGACTTGGCACATAATATGTTGGGTATGGTGTATTGGGATGCACTTTCTTTATGAACTTTTTTAGTATTTGGCTACGAAGATAGCCACCAAAGATCTAGAAATAATAGAAAGCACAATAACAAGAGAGAATTAATATGATAAGAATGAACTAAATCCTCAACAACAATAATACAAATTAATACAATTGATGATAGTACATATGAGAGAGCTTGTTTATATAGCCAAGGTAAATATGTAGGAGTTAATGGGGCAATGATAAGTGTCATTATCCCATAATATGATAATCAAAAGATGAATTATCACCTACCCAAGGTGGAATCACATGTCCACCAAAGGTGGATCATCTTGTAATATGATAAATTTGTGAAACAAGGATGGAGAATGATAAAGTGATAAAAATACAAAAGGAATAATGAAGTGATAAAACTACAAAAGGTGGACCACCCACCTTAGGGAAAAATATCATCCACTTTAAATGGATATGATAAAATAATAATATAATAAGTCCACATAAAATAGAAATGCTCCATCTACTCCTATGCAATTCCCTGAGTAAATTTCTCCTTAAGTATAGTTTGATTAAGACCTATGTGAGAAATAACTAATGTAAAATACCTTAATTACAAAAATCCCCCACCCCCCACCATTGAACGTAGAAAAGATAAAATTGCAAGATGGTTTTTTTTCTTCTAGGTCATGTTAGGTACCCATGTACAAATGCAATGCAATATCACACAAATATAGAAAGGGAGAAAACCGTGTGGGAGAAAAATACCTTCCAAAAGAGAGATGAAAACACACAATACTCTCAACAATGAATGCGTGAGAAGAAGAGAGACCATAAAGAACTCCCTCAATGTCAAGTCTCCTACTATTCAGGGGGGAAATGACATCCATGAATAGGATAATGAAAACTAGATGTGAAAATTTCAACACTTTCTCTCCAAGTCACTTAATACAAGAGAAAGAGGGGCTTCCATGCATAACTCAAAATAAGATCTGCATTAGATTAGTGAAACCCAAGTGTGATGAAGGGATTCTTATGCCGAATTCGAGCTTTTATCAAGGAAGTACACAAGAAAGGCCTCTTTCCTATAATGTTAAAGTGATAAGGTGTTAAGGAATACATACAAGTAAAATTTAAGACTCTAAATGTATGATAATAGCCTAAACTCTATATGACAAGAAGTAGATAGTGAAAAGTAAAATGGAAAATGAAGGAATTACCTCAAAATATGCAAGGGAAAATGCCTTTTTTCTTTAAAAACAATAAATTTGGAGCTATTACTAGAAATATGATTATAGATATTTCAATAAAACAAAAAAAATCTATAAAATAATTTTTTTTAGAGGTCCTATGAAAAATTAAACCCAAAGGAAAAGTATTTGAATGTCGTTCCATTAAGTCACCATCTTCCCAGGGCACTATAGATAGGTTAACATAAATTTTCTAGAAAGGTATTGAGATGTAGTTTTCATATCCAAAGTCATAAATTTGATATCTTGCAAACCTATTATATATTTGGTGTGTGTGAATGACTATAAATGGGCTTTCATTAGTCAACCCATTTCTTTGGTGATTTCTACCTCCACCAATAGGCATTAAGGTTCTTTTTTTTGTGTGTGTGTGTGTGTGTATATATAGTACTTGTGAATCCTAGATTTGTAGATCTAGAATGTAAAGAGATAAAAATGCAAGAATATACTCTATGAGTGAAATCCTAGCATGCAAGTGTGCTTGTGTGTGTAATCATATGTAATATATAAAGAATACAAAGATCATATTTGAAGATAGTATAGAAATAATACCAAGTCACCAATGCTAACGTACTCTAACCATATTCATAATCACTTGCATTTCCATGAAGTTAAGCAAAAATTGAATGCTTGATGATGAATTAAGACCTCAATTTACAATAAAGAATATGAAATAAGCCTTGTTTCCACCTTACAATTGCTCTATGTTAGATTGGCTATGCACGCTTGCTTCTATTATCCTTGTTCTTGTAAAAATTTGCTGTATGATGTCCTTTTATAGTAGATTTTTGAAATTCCCCTTGTGGGAACAAACTAGAGTGAGCGAGAATTAATCTGAAGTGTAAAATAGGTATGGGCCCAAATTTTTTTGGACCCTCTACGAATAGGTTGACCCAGTTAACCTATTTTAGAATAGATCCACCTGAGGTTGACCTATTCCCCAAGAGGCCAATTTCCTAGGTTTCCTTATTCCAACATGGATGACTTGTAGTTCCTCTCCTATTGACTTCTGTAAGTCATCCCGATGGATGCAACTTTGTTGATCTCTCCTTGAGAAGGGATCATGATTGGGACCATGAGTGGTCTACACCCTTTAGGTAATTGGATTTAGGTTATTGTCTCAGTTGCTTTGATTATGCTTATGGATGATTTATGAGATTAAGATGTGATTTATGGTTCACTAAGGTTTGTGCCAGTGGTTACCAAGATCAATGTGGTATCATAAGGTTATTTCATGATTACCATGAGATGTGTGCAGAGATTATACTGTGTACTATTAACCTACTGCACTAGACTAGGTTCCTACAATAGTGGTTAGTCATGTTTAAGACAGTGTTCACTTATGTGTTTTAAGTGCCTTTTCATGTTTTGTAATCAATTATTATTAAATTCTTAAATAATTAGGGATGGATTGTCCATGTTGGATTTATTGGTTATGTGCTGCAGATGTTTACCTTGTTATATTTTGATCTGAGAGATACTTGTTACTCATGTTATATTTTACATTTGAGATGACTTGAGCGTCAGATGTTATAGTTTGATTTTAGTATCATAGATGCTAGACTAATATGCTATTTAGTTGATCATATTTTCATGATGATGCCATTTTGAGATGACAGTATGTTTTATGATGATATCTGGTTATCCGGTATTTGGAAATATCTCTGATTTTGTTATGTGATGGATTTAACGCTATAGTTATTTACTTCATTCTTGCTTCATTATGCTCTATGAAAATGTGAGTGATGTAAATATATTATTTCAGTATAATTAAATAAATGGTTAAATTAATTTATTTAATACATTTGTTGCTTTGGCTATGTTATTATATGCAATTGCACTTGATCACTTGTTTTACTGTGTAGGATTTATATCTTGGTAGTGGCATATGGAATTAGTGATTCAACTATTCATAATTACCAAAGTCATCATTGTATGGTCAATGCATCTTTTTAAATGTTTAAATTAAACCTTCTAGTGATTTGATTAAATCTAGACTCATTTGCATTATGTGACGAGACCTGTGAGTGTGTATGCATTTAGAGATTCACATTCTTACAAAAGTTGTTAAGAAAATTTCTATGATTTTGTGTTTTCGAGTTTTATTTTTATTTTTTTAAATTTTTGGAAGCTTTTCCATAGATGAATTCCTATTATTAGGAATAGATAGTTTTCATTTGGGTCGATTCAGGGTTTAACTAGGTTGGCTGGTTATTTTCCCTAATCGATTATTCACTCTAAAAGTGAATAACTATCCAAAGAGGAATTTAATTCCTCACCTCTCACTTTTGAATTAGAAAGTTTGAGAGTAAAATCCAAAAATCCTCTTCATGAAGAATTACTATTCTATTCGTTATGGGAGCTACAGGTGTGGGATCATTGCGAGGTTGATCTCATTGGATCCAGCATGGGGAGACTTTGGATTGCCGTAATTTTTGGCTACTTCTATGGGATTTTTATTTTATGGATTAGATTCCCATTTTTCCCTTTTGGCTATGAGGTAGGGCTCTCCTATTTTATTGTTTTGCTCTATTCTACATCTATTTTCGGTGGCTATTTTTTAGGAGGCTAAGAACTAGTGTTCCCTCTATTTTTGTATGCTAGCCCTACTCGGTTGGGCAGATATGAGTAGTTCACTATTTTCTAGGATGAGGTTTTTGGGTTTTGCACTATTATGCTAGTCATTTTTGCATACAGACACCAAACCCATATTTTATTTGATATTTGTGGCTTTTGTGTCCTAAGACCAAATGGCTTTTAATTCCAAAGTTTTTGAGTTTTGAGGTTTTTTGCCTTAGTCTGCATGCTACCCAATTTTCTTAGGTTTTCTTGGCATGATGTTGGTTGTGGACTTAGATTATCTATAGGATGTTAGATGGACCATTGTTGCACTTTTATGTTTGCATGGGGATGCATGCTACATTTGTACTTTTGACTTTATGTTCAGTTGAGTGATTTTATACTTGGTGTTATTGTTTCTTTTGGACCCTTGTTATTTTTTCATGGATACTAGGATTCATGTAGAATCCATACTCTCACATTGAGGCTGGTCGAGTAAGTTCATGATGTTTGTTCTTGTTGCATCATTAGGATTTGATTAGAATCCATACTCATAGATTAAGGCTAGTTGAGTGAGTTCATGATGTTTGGTCTTGTTGCATCATTGGGATTCATGTAGAATTCATACTTGCGATTGAGGCCAATTGAGTGAGTTCATGATGTATGTTTTTATTGTCTTTGGGATTCATGTAGAATCTATCGTCCCGAGTCTATTTTAGGTTGAGTGTATTTTTGCATTATATTCCCATCCAATCCTTGTGTGATGATCTTTATGATGGTGGTGTGCCACACACAAACATGTGTGCATGCATTTTTTGGGTGATTTGTGAGGCTTGATCTTCTGTGGTACTTCTAAGATTTATGATCATTAGGGTAGGGTTGGGAATATGCATGCCTAAGGGCATTCATCATTGGATGAGAATAGGTAGGGTATGGTAGCATATAGAGGGGGATTTTATCTCGTACCCTAGCGATCATGGCACCATAGGTTGGTAGTGGGAGCTTTGATCAAGTGATAACTAAATAAAATGTGTGAGTGGTAATACAACTTAAGATAATAAAATGTGTGAGCACTTGATTAAGTTTGAGGACACAATGTGTGAGCACTCATTTAAGTTTGAGGATACACAATCCAAACTTGGGATTTTTGATGCCAAGTGACTCTCCATGATGTCAACCCCTACATAGTAGCCCATTGAATGTCTGATTAGGACCTATTATTCTTACATTGTCTCATGATCTTGGTTGTAGTCATTTTACTGTTTGATGTGAGTGTTAGCCATGAAAGTTTTCTTTATGTGTGTTTGTGGTTGGATTATTATCTCCATTAGCATGGTGGAAGTGGACCTATAGGTTCCATGTGGTTGGGAGGCATAGCTACCTTCACCACTACTAGGGACTAGTGTACAAAGATGGTCTATTGTCCTAGTGCGACCATTGCTGGATGTTTTTACTTGGTACTTTAGGTTCCAGAGTATGCTTTCTTGTGATTTATGCTTTCATTAGAATGCTTGGATATCATGTTTAGATGATGTCATTTTATTTTATGAATTCCTATATTATGATGTTTAGCATATTATTAGATGATGTGAATTGCTTTGTTGGAGTATCTATTGCTTTGGTTTAGTGTGTTAGATTTCCTATTCATATGATGTTTAGCATATGTTAGATGATGAGTTTGATTTGTAGAATTATCTTATTCTTTACTTATACTATGTTAGATTTCCTTATTCTTATGTTGTAGCATGTTTTAGTAGTGACGTCCTCATAAGATAGCTTCAACGATTTGGTCAGTGGTTTGGGAAGTTACATGTGAGGGATGGCTAGGACCCACGATGGTCTCATGATGCTATTATGGTCAGGAGGAATTGTGCACTTAGCTTATTATTTTAGTACATTGTGGTGTTGCTTCTATACATACAATGTTGCTTTTAGTTATTTACATTCACTACTATGTTAGATGGTTAGATACAATTTCCTTCTTTTAGTTATTTTGTTCAAGTATCTTCACCTTGATAGTGGATCCAGTACTCCCCAGTGCGGAGGAAATTTATTTTATATCTTTTTATCTTTATGTTTTTTGGTTTGCTAATTTGTATCCTCACATGAAATTATATTTTCTCTTGCAAGAATGCAATTGTTTGTGTGGTGTGTTTCATTTTCTTGTGTGACTTTTGGTGAATCCTCATGTGAAACCCCACACCAGTGTAATTATTTTGACTGCTAATCCCAACATGTCCTCATGTGAGATGGTGTTTCCTAGTGTGGCTCAATGTACTTTCTCATGTGAAGAGGTACTTCCTCGCACAAGACTATCAATTGTTATTGTCTTGTACAAAAATAGTGGGCATGTCTGCTATGTTTTAGAGAATTCAATTTGGACTTTTGAGTACTCTTTAGGAATGCTAGTGGTTCCATGATTTGACATATTAGACATTTTGTATTTTGATGTCATCTTGGGTTTTCATTCTTCAGTTTGTTTGTGTTAGTTAAGTTGTGGTGTTTGGAGATTCGTTGGTTATTGAGATTGTTGGTGAAGTCTTCCATTGTGATCTTTGTGATCTTTGTATGATGTTTTCATGCGCATTCATACTTGTAAAAAAAATCTTGGCTTGTATTAAATCCTTGTTCCAAGGATCTCTAGATGGGGTATTAGAGGACTATAAAATTTCTAGGTGTAATGTGTATTGAGATTTGATAATTTAAGACTAGATATAGAAAATAAGGTCTAGAAGAGGAGGATGCCTAGAAATTAGATCCTAACTTAGCATATGTGTGAGAAAAAGGGGAATCAAGGAGTACATATTAGGTCCTACCTCAATTTCACCTAGGAAAGAGAAGAAAAGAATGGACATGTGTGCTCTAAGTGCAATTGTGAAACACAAACTCACTAAAGAGAAGCTAAAAGGTCATAAATTGAAGTTCTTCCAATTTAAGATAGTACATTTATCCCCCAATTTAGAAGTATATGAAACTACATGTATATGTAAGGTAAAGTAGGAAAAACATAAGTATAGTTGAAAATGGATAACTAAGTCCATGTGGATATTTCTTGCAAGAAAACATTAGTAATCGAACCCTAAAAAACCATGAGTTATTGATAATTGAAAATTGCCTAGTACTTACTAGAGAATGATGATGAAGTTTGTAGGTAGATATATGCCCCACTTATTTTGGCTTTCTTATTTAGAAAAGGAAGCATGGAATCACATTTATCACAATGAATTAAATATAGAGTGTGATGAAAATTTCCCTTCAAAAGTATTCAAGATAAAATTAAGGCATTTTCAAAGGAACATGGATATCAAGGAAATTCCATCACAATCCCAATGCCTTTAATGGTGTGCAAATTAGAGCTACCAAACTCAAAATATGAATAAAAGAGTGGTAGAAGGTAATAGTATTAAGTTAAATTTTGAAAAAAGATTTAAAGAGTGACCTAATTAAAAATAGAAAGATTCAAAGAGCTACCTTTTAGAACTCATTTGTGAAATTTAAAATATAGATGAAGGAGAAGAAGATAGAATATTCCTAGGAGGGAGGAAATGATGATGACATAGATGGAGGTGGCTCGACAAGCCGTAGTAGATGGTATCAAGCTTGAGGGGGTAGGTCTTAATTCTCATGCTTTCTTAAATTCCTTTTCATTGAGTACTGCACGAGGATACCATACATTGAGAGAGAGTGGTTGGATAAGGTTAGGTTGAAGGGCATCTTACAAAGATGGACTTGATAAGATACCAATAAAAAAACCTAGCCATGTGTACACTCTTATAGGTTTGTGAATTTGAGCACTTTATATGTACAAGAGCTAAAAGGTTCCCTATAGATATTTTGGTCGAGTCACCAAGAGTGTTCCATACACACTAGGCTATATGAGGTAGTTTCGATGTGTTATATTGGAGAGTCATGTTTTACTATCTACTAGTTACATATGTGATATGGATGCTATATCATCACATAATAGCATGGCCACACATAGTAGTACAAATGAGATGGATGCAAAGATAGAGGCTACTAGAGAGGGTAGACACAACTATATAGTGATGAAAGAGTGATGTAGTAGTTTGATCTTCAGTGGAGTCTCCTAGTCTTTTTGCCCCAATATACACATGGGAAGAGATGCATAGAGAACCCTAGGACCAAACCCCAAACTACTATAGATGATATAGAGTTGATAGATATAGAGAACCTAGATGATATAGAGGTCCCTCCTATAGTTGAGGATGCAAGAGTGTGAAGGGACTACTTGCATTATATCAGTGTACAGGGTGTGAGACTAGTGTTCCCAGATTACTATTTGACAAGATATTCAATTCCATACTATAGAAAAAAGTAGGAAGATGAAGATACAAATAATGAGGAAAAGGAACTACCACCAAGCAAAGATGTGATGGAGTTATAGGGTGGGGAGGACATACCAACAACATATGGCATAAGGGCTAAGGAACCACCATCTCCTATAGTAGTTGGGCCACCACAATCCCATGTAGTACATGCCCATAGTAAGATGCCCCCGCCCAAAATTAGATCATTAGAGTAAGGAGAGTCTAGTCACTTGGCATGCACAACACACCCTTAAGAAATAGATATTAGGTTTTAGGATCCAGGTATGAAAATACTTGAGTTATAGATTAATTAATATAAAATATTATGAATATAATATATGATATATGTTGTAAATGTTATATACAACTAGAATAGAGGATTAGATATCCTTTATGAAGGATCAAATTGCATAAATGGTCATAGTATCAAGGATTCCTAATGCAGGGAGCTCCCCTTAAAACCATAAACTCATAACAAAAACATAGAAACAATAGAAAATGCAAGAAAAAAGCATGAACTTCTCATTTGCACCTCAAATGTGGCATTAAAAAATTCATAAATACAATATGATAACCCCCATGGGTGCCTTCAGTAATATAATTGGCAAGATAAGCTGCGAACTATCACCTAGAGCTGTCCTAGACAATGTTTGGGCCTTTCTTAAATAGGTAGTTTTATGCCACCCAAGAAGGTTCTAGATGCTCAAACTTAATACCTAGGGCTGATAGACCCTAACAATACACATAGAGTCAGCCAAATACATGTTTGATAAGTTATTTTAGAAATTTTGATAGCCCAACTTTCGAAGGCCATAACTCACAAACTGTTTCTCCAATTGGCTATTATAACCACTTTTCAAAAATGGCAGCTCCTGATCTACACACTTGAAATAGCACTAGTGCCCTTCCATCAAGTTTTTAGACCTCATTTAGGCACTCTAAGGCCTTTGACGATGAGCCTAAAGATTTTTCTATATATTTTTTCTACTAAAAATCTGTAATAACTTCTCTAATACTAATTCTTTAGCAATGAGATTTTTATGGTAGGCTTACAACTTTAAAATAAACCTTCCTATAGAAAATGAGAACATTTCAAGCTCGTATGAAAAACATACTAAAAATAATAAGTTCCCATAATTAGTAACCACCCTATCTACTAGTCCTTATTAAAATAGAAAATACTAAAAATAAATTATTTTTGGGTGATGCAAGATTGCCCGTGCACCCAAGATGCTCCTACATCAGACACCCAAGGTAATTTGAGAAGTGACCCAATCACATCTCAGGTGTTTAAAGAAAAACCAAGATAGTTAACCTCCTCCTTTGCTAACCATGATGAGTCCTCAACTGGTCTCCCTTTCCATTTGACTAGATATTCCTCATAAGCTCTATTTCTAGTACTTTTTCCAACATGACTATCCAGTATCTCCTCAATCTCCTTTGTAGCCCAACAAACTGTTGGAATACTCCACTACACTTCTGCAACTTCATCTCCATCACCTCCTTATGTATCAAATCTAAAATATTAAATACTGGTGAAATATTCAATTCAGCAGCGAACTCTACTTCATATGCATTTCCAAAATCATGCCTCTTCACTATCTTGCATGGTCCAAACTTCTTCATCTTCAACTTATTATATGTACTTGTTGGTTCTCAAGTGAACCATGACTTCATGTCCAATATGAAATTCCTTATATCTCCTTTTCACATCTGCCTTAGCCTTATACTATGTATTCATCTTTATGATGTGCTTCCTTACCTTCTCATGCATGTTCTTCAAATATTCAACAAAATCTTTTGCTTCAACACTACTTATCTCTCCTTCATCCAAATGCCTTAGTTCAGAAGTATTTCTGGGACTACTCCCATGTACAATCTAGAATGGTGATTTACTAGTACTCCTATTGACAAAATTATTATATGCAAATTTTGCCTGTGGTAAAATCATATCCCATCCTTTTGGTTTATCTACAACCAAGCATTCCAGCAAGTTTCCCAAACTATGATTCACAGCTTCTGTCTGTCCATCAGTCCATGGATGATGTGATGAATTGAACTTCAAATCTATCTTCAATTTCTTCCACAATGTATGCTGGATATACCTAACAAAATTAGTATCTTAATCTGAAACTATACTCTTTGGTAGACCATGTAATCTCACCACTTCTTTGAAAAACAACTCTGGTACATGAACATCATCACTAGTCTTCTTGCAATGAATAAAATGTGCCATCTTTGAAAACCTGTAAACTACCACAAAAATAAAATCATGCTCACGCTGTGTTCTCAGTAATCTAAGAACAAAATCCATGTTGATATCCTCCCACAACTTCATTGGTAAGGTAATGGTTGATACAACCCTGTATTCTACTTCACTCTTTTTGCAATCTGACACACTTTGCAACTTTTTACAAATTTCATCACATCTTGCTACAACTATGGACAATAATAATTTTCAGCAACCAAAGCTATGGTTTTATCTCTACCAAAATGTCCAACTAATCCTCCACCATGCTTCTCCTTGATGAGATTCTCTCTCATTGAACTTTTTAGAATGCACAACTAGCTTCCTTTGAACAACATATTATCCTGGATCATGAAATCCAACTACCTTGTCCTGTCAAGTGTAACAGGTTCTGTACAAGCCTTTCATGCTTCACCAAAATTAGGATCATCTAGATACAATGTACTATGTTCCTTGAACCTAACCACCTCTATTTGCATTTTTGTCAGCAAAAGTTGCCTTCTATGAAGAGCATCAACGAATTTTTTAGACTTCCCACTCATCTATTTCAAAGAAAATATATAATTCTACAAAAAATCAACCCACTTTAAATGCCTTTGGTTCAATTTTCCTTAACTATTCAAATATTACAAAGCTTGATGATCAATATACAAGAAAAATTCCTTAGAAATAAGATAGTGTCTCCACTTCTTCAATGCTTGAACTATAGGATTAAATTCCTGATCATAAACATAATATTTTCTTTTTATATTATTCAACTTCTCATTGAAATAAGCAACATGTCTACCTTCCTGGCTCAAAATAACTCCTATTGTAGTACCACTAGCTTCACAGTCTACTTGAAACACCTTGTTAAAATCAATATTAAATCCCTTATTTTCTCCTATAGTCCACTTAAACTCCTTATCCCCTCTATTGTTTTAGTCAAGAGTCCGCAAATACTACTAAAAATTCTTATGAACTTTCTGTAAAATGTAGCCAGTCCATGAAAAGATCTTACCTCTATCACACTCCTTGGAGTAGGCCATTCAAGCTTAGCCTTCAGTTTCTCTAGGTCTATTTTTAGACCTTCTCCTAAGACTATAAATCCTAGGTACGCCAAATCTTTCTTTACAAAACTACAGTTCTTTAGGTTTATCGACAATTTTTCTTCCCTCAAATTATCAAACACCTTGCAAAAATGAATCGAATTCTCCTCTAATGCTTTAATAAAGATCAATATATCATCTAGGTAAACAATGACAAACTTACCTAGAAAATCCTTTAGCACCTCATTCATGAACCTCATGAAAGTGCTTGGTACATTGGTTAGCCCAAAAGGCATGAATAACCACTCATATAGTCCTTCCCTTGTATTCAAAGCAGTCTTCCACTCATCACCTTCTCTAATACAAATCTGATGGTACCCACTCTTTAGATCTATCTTTGCAAAATACTTAGCTCCACTCAAATAGTCCATAATATCATCCATCCTTTGCAATGAAAATCTATACTTTATTGTGATCTTGTTGATAGCACAAGAATCTATGCACATCTTCCATTCTCCATTCTTCTTTGGTGGTAATACTGCTAGCACAACACATGGACTCAGACTCTCTCAAATCAACCCTTTTGCAACAATTAATGAACTTTCCTATTCAACTCTTCACTTTTTTCTCATGTCATTCTATACACTACCTTGTTTGGAAAATTGGCCTAGAACCAAATCCATCTGGTGATTGATCTTCCTCACTAGAGGCAATCCTTCAGGAACATCATCTGATACTATATCAAAAAACTCTCTCAACATATCTACAAATTTTGCACCTCTACTTCTTCTTTAGTATATTTAGGAATTGTAGAAAAACACATATGCTCGTGCTTCATACCTTTAGGAAACTCTTTTCCATCAAAGAAACATATTCTGGCAGCACTACATACCTTTTCTTCTTTATCTTTCAATGACTTCAACTTATGTTTCATTCCATCCTTAGTTAGAGTATGGGTATTTACTCATCCATCATGTATAACATGCTTGTCAAACTACCATAACCTATCCAACAACATATGACATATGTCCATAGGTATGATATCACATAGTACCTCATCCTGGTAGTTTCCAATCTTGAACTTCATTGAGCACTGCTCATTGACCATGACCTTGTGGTATGGATGTTGGTGTTTTTGCCTCTTCATCTTCAACTTGGTGACCATAATTTTTGACACTAGATTGTTAGTACTTCCACCATCAATGATCACATCACAATACTTATCTTCACATTTGCACCTTGTGTGAAACAAGCTTCTTCTTTGCTCAGGTTCATTCTCACCACTTAGTAGGACTCTTCAGTTAACTAGGACTTCTCCTCTTTTAGCATCTTTAGAATGTGAGGATTTAACATCTTCATCAACATGTGAAACTCTTGCCTAACCTTCTATTCTTTGATATATCCTTAATTTGCCCTAGGTACATTCAAATGCTCTATGCCCTTCTTCTTCGTAGTGAAAAAATTTTCCACGAAAGCGTCCTCTTCCAAATCCTTGTCCTCTACCTCTTCCTCCTTGATCTCTATTATTCTAATCATGGAAAAAATTGAAATTGTTTCCTCTCTAGTTCTAACTGCTACTTCCAGCCTCATCCTTGTTCTTTTGATCATCATTATGACCATCATAAGATCATCCACTAGATCTTCCATTGCAACCTCTTCCATAATTCTTATTGTCAAACTTCTTTCTTAGTTTCTCCTCAAATGTTAGGGAAAATTTGTATGCCTCCTTAATATTGCTCATTCAAACTAGATTTAGCTCATCCTAAATGTTGGGCCTTAACCCATTAAGATAATAGGAAAATTTCTCCTTATTAGCTTCTACATGGCTGGTTCTAATGAGAACTTGATAGAACTCTTTGTTATACTCTTGAATAGATTTTCCTACTTGCTTCAACCGTTGCATCTTCTTAAATAGATCAAGCTTATAATCCATGGGAATGAATTTTCACTTTATTTTATCTTTCATCCGATCCCATCTAGTAATTTTGTCCTTTCCCTTTCTATTTTTCTCCTACTAAACCTCCTGCCACTAGATCTTTGCATGTCCCTTTAGTTTTTCCTTCACAAACTTGACCCTATTAGGATCATCTATATCTTCATACTCAAAGTACTCCTCTAGTTCATTGATCTAATCAATCAACTCCTCTAGGTTAAGATTTCCTAAAAATGTGGGAACATAAAACTTAGGTCTTTTTCCAATCTTGGAGATGGCCCTAAAAGCCTCTCTTCCTTTGGATTTAGAATGTCCTTTGTTTAGGCATTTTCTTCTACTTCATCCTCATCCTCGCTTTCATCTCTTATGGGAAAATTCATTCCTCTATGCATTTGTTCTTCTAATGCTTGCATTTTTCTTTGGAGGGCTCAAAAACCCTCAATTGTAACCTCTTCATGGAGGCATTTTCATGCGTCCACTAAAATTCTAGTGCAAATTGCCTCTCAATTGGTGATCTATCTACATGCTCAACCCAAACCACAATCTTGGTGTGAACTACCTCATAGTTGGCAATCTATCCACACACTCAAGAACTCTAGCTCTGATACCACTTGATGTAGGGAGCTCCCTTAAAACTGTAAACTCATAAAAAAAACATAGAAACAACAAAAAATGTGAGAATAAAACATGAACTTCTTATTTGTACAACAAATGCGGCATTACAAAATTCATAAATACAATATGCTAACCCCCATGGGGGCCTTCAATATAATAATTTGCAAGACAAGCTGCAAACTATCACCTAGAGCTATCCTAGACAATGTTTAGGCATTTCTTAAGTAGGTAGTTTTATGCCACCCGAGAAGGTTCTAGATGCTCAAACTTAATACCTTGGGTGGACAGACCCTAATAATACACATAGAGTTGGCCAAATACATATTTGATAAATTATTTTAGAAATTTTGGTATCCCAACTTCTAAAGGCCATAACTTACAAACCATTTCTTCGATTGGCTATTATAACCACTTTTCATAAATGCCAGCTCTGAATCTATAGGCTTGAAATAGTGCTAGTTCTCTATCATCAAGTTTTTGGACCTCATCTACGCACTCCAAGGTCTCCAATGGTGAGCCTGAAGATTTTTTTGCAAAATTTTTCCACCAAAAATCTGTAATAACTTCTCTGATACTAATGCTTGAGCAATGAGATTTTTATGGTAGGCTTACAACTCTAAAATGAACCTTCCTATAGAAAACCCTATCTACTAGTCCTTATTAAAATAGAAAAGAATGAAAATAAAATATTTTTGGGTGATGCAAGATTTCCCTTGCACCCAAGATGCTCCTGCATTAATTCCTCTCACTTCACATGTCCATTATGAGAGGATACAATATCCTGAAAGACATTAGGATATAATCATGACCATATAAGTGGAATTATAGTTGATGAAAGCAAGGCTAGAGTAGTAGTGTGAGCTATGAGAGTATTGATGTAGGTCTCATAGTTAGTCAAGGCAGAGCACCTCTAAGAGTTATTTTTATACATGAACTACGTAGAGAAGAACATCGTCATCCTAGTAGAGATATGAGAGATTCAACTCCCACTATCCTATCAATGATGCATTATGCACTATTTTTCTATTACACACATTTTTTTAATAGTGCCTACTATGTATACTAGTATAGTTATATATATATATATATATATATGATGGATTACATGCTTGTTATCACTTTCCATGATTAATTTTACTACATAATTATTGACATAAAAATAATAATTTTTTAGAAAGTAAAGTCCACCAAGATAACTAAGAGGGGGGATGAATCAGTTATGAATTTAAAACAACTCTCAACATTGTGATATTTCTATCATGATTTAACTGTATGATTTTTGAGTCAAACTCATTGAACCATGTTTCATGAGTATAAATTCAACATGAATCCATCTCTCATGAGAATAAATGGAACACTTAGCACTCATTTGATCTAGGTGATGCTCATAGAGGTGAAGCATCGAGACTTCTTAGGAGGTCATCCATCTCGAGAGAATCACCTAGATCCAATGAGTACTAAGTGTTCCATTTATTCTCATGAGATATAGATTCATGTTGAATCACTACTCACAAAACATGGGTCAATGAGTTTGACTCTAAAATCACACAGTTAAATCCTTATAGCAATATAACAATTTGACTTCCTATGGAAATTATCTCCTACTTATCAACTCTCAACATCTTTATTAATTCTAAAATGTGTAAACTATAGATGCAACAACCATGCACAATAACACCACATGTGCTACTAGGAAAACCCTTTATTAGAGGAAAAGCCCTAGCAGGAATGATGCCACAAGATGATGTACTAATATAAAATTTCCTTATGAAAGGATGGACTCTTTTAGGATCCAATGAAATATAATTAGTACATATGAGTCCCTATTAAGAAACTATTAATCCTATTTAGGAGATTCTATCCCTATTAGAAGTTGTACCAATTTTGTTAGGAGTTGAAAGGAGGACTCTAAAATTCAAAAATCAAGTATCCTTTCTTGAATTCCAAAATTTTTGTCAACTCTCACATTTTCGCTTTCAACAATAGTCTTAAATATTTGATTGGAACATCTATATGCTTTACTTTTCAATGAATATCCAAGTAATATTCTTGCATCACTTCTAGAGTCAAACTTTCCAATATCAAAATCTCTTTTAATACAACACTTACTTTCAAAGATCCTAAAGTATTTCACAATATGTATATGTCCAAACCAATATCTATAAGGTGTCTAACCAGTACCTTATCTAATCTATACTCTCTTCATAGTGTATACTATTTTTTTTATTGCCTCTCTCCAAAAGATATATGATACATTATTCTCAAACATCATTTCTCTAGTTGCTTCAGTCATTGATCTATTCCTTCTCTTTGTTATATCATTCTATTGTCGAGTTTTAGGGGTTGAAAGTTTTTCTCTTTATACCATTATCCTCATAAAATTTTTAAAATTTATTTGATAAAAACTCTCCACCTCTACATGATCTCAAACATTTGATCTTTAAACTATATTCATTATCAACTCTACTCTTAAATATCTTGAATTACTCAAAAGATTTAGACGTCTCTCTAAGAAATGTAACCCATGTCATTCTAGTGAAATTATTAATAAGAAGTATAAAATGCCTTTCACCATGAAATACTCAAGTTATTGTAGGACCCCTCAGATCTATATGCACAATCTCAAACTTTTTTGAAGTAGTAAACATCTTGCTTGAAAATGAACTTTTCAAGTATTTTTCCAACACATTCTTTGCAAATCATAATATAATGTTTCACAATCTTAGGAAAGTCTCTAACTCCAAAATAATAATAACCTTCACAATGTTATCATATTTGAAATAACAGATTATCGTATACCATATCCAACTATCATCCACTTTAGCAACCAGACATGTCATTTTAGTAGGGTTCAACTAAAATAGATTATCTCTTGTTGTTGTACCATTACCAATCAAAGTGTCATTCTTATCCTTAATAATGCAAATATTCTATGTAAACTAAAACTAATATCCCTTATCAATAAGCTATCAAACATCAAAATATTATGTTTCAATCCATCAACAAAGTAAAGATCCTCAATGCTCATCTTTCCATCAAGAGTAATATATCCTTTTATGTTCATGTGACAAGTTTCATTATCTCCAACTCTAACTACTCCACCATCATAACTATTAAATTCATCCAAATTTTTCATATCTTGAGTCCTATGAGGGAAAATAACAATATCTATAATCCATTCAAACTTTTTCTTCTTAATCTATGATACTAAGGCTTTTTATTCTCTTAATTCTTCTTCTTTTCAGGGCTTTCTTCTCTAATTATAACAAATACTATCTCATCATCCTCATCATTTGTATCATCCAAGAAGTCCACCATCTTAAAATTAATTTTATCATCCTCATTAACAAAGAAGCAATCTTTAGGAATTTTCTTGATTTGTAGGGTTTTTGAGGCTTAAAGTTATTATCTCTCTTAGGACATTTAGATGAGGATTGACCAAGTTCTTTACATGTCCAAAAAACAAGACTATTTTTATATTTAGGTTCTCTCTTCATAAGTAGCACAAGTCCATCAATATTCATATCTTCCTCTTGCTTTTTTTTTCTCTTTCTAGCATAATATCCTCGTGTACTTGCACTTCTTGTCAATGTAGGTCTATGTTTTTGTACATTGAAAGAAATCTCCACTCTAGACAATCCTTAATTATGTTTTATCTATAACTTAGTATTTTTCAACCTACCAAGAAGAGTCTCTTTTTTCATGTTATGTATAATGTCTTCTATCATTTGTATTTTCTTACAGTAAGAATGTATCAATGTCATCAAAAGTTTCCATATAATCTCATCTTCTATCTTTGTTCCACTTTATCTTCTAATTCCTACAACAATCTTAGATATTCTACTAAAGTATTCTCTTATGGTTTCATCTTCCTACATTTTAGCATCTTGAAACATACATACCCTACTCTACAATCTGGTTGTCTTAGCATGTTTATCACCCTTAAATATATTCTATATAGTAATCCAAATTTCATGTGCAATATTTAAAGATTTTACCTATGCAAATTCAAATTTAGGAAGAGATGACAATAATGCTTCTCTAGCAAGTGTATTCAAGTACATGAATAGATATTTGTTACTTTGTTCATAAGAGTCAAGCTTATCTTCACCTATCACAGTCTTTTGATTCAATGTAACTAACCAAAATTATGGAGCCATGTATAGTAAGTGATTCTTCATCTTTTCCTTCTAGATGTCATGATTAATTCCGTCAAATTTTAGACTTTATTTCCTGAAATAAGCCATGGATATCCTCAAGTTGTTACACTTTTCCTTTAAGGACCTGATGCTTTGATGCCAATAGTTAGAAAGTAAAGTCCACCAAGATGGCTAGGAGGGGTGGTGAATTAGTTATGCATTTAAAAAAACTCTCAATACATTAATTAATTCTAAAACATGTAAACAATAGATGCAAAAAATATAGAAATATAACCATGCATAATAAAACTATATATGTTAACTAGGGAAACCTTTGTTAAGAAGGAAAACCCCAATGGGAATGATGTCCAAAAAATGATGTCCTAATATACAAGTTCCTTGTAAAAGGATGGACTCTACAAGGATTCAATAAAATACAATTAGTACATATGAGTTCTTATTAGGAGATTCTATCCCTATTAGAAGCTATGCCAACCCTATTAGGATTTGAAAGGAGGACAATTGAACCCACTATTCAAATAGCCTCAAATGGTCTTCATTAAACAATCTTTAGTATATCATATCCAAGTTATAAACTAACTAAACAACAACTCATTTTCCAACACAACTCCTTTAAAGCTCAAAATACATGCTCAACATTAGTCTCTACTCATAATTTGCATTAAAAAGCTCCTGTAAATAATAACCATCCACATAGGATCACATGGACATTTTACCAAAAGTAAACAAAATTTCATTTATAAAAAGTCCTAATACATATATTTGTTTATCCTTGAGGCATTCCCATTTTACAATGAATAATATAGGAACACATTAGGATATTATAATACACATTGCATTACAATTAACACTTCCCAAAATAATTTTATCAAAAGTCAGCTTCTTAGGAAACATATGTTGAACAATCTTCACCATGTTGGAAATATTCAAGACTATGCTAAGTTACTGAGAGGGGAGGGGTGAATCAGTAACTTCTCAAACTTTACCAATTTCAATTCTTAATCCAATAAATCAATTAACACTTAATTCATCACATCTGATTGAATTGCATGCATGAAAAATTGAAAACATGAAAGCATCCATAACACTTGAACACAAAGATTTGGTGACCCAGACACCTTCCAAATAGAAGGTAAGACTGGGGTGGGGATGATACCCATTAAATTTAGTACCGTAGCATAAATTTGGCCTGTTAAGGCTTACATTGATCACTTGTAATGATTTTCCCCATTAGGAGCAATTAGGACTGCTAGGTCCACCTTGTGAGAGGATTTACAAACACAAAATAAAGTATGCACTTGGTAAAGAGATTTATAAAAGACTATTAGGTCTACCTTGTTAAAGGATTTTGACTGTTTCACCTATTAAGATGAAGCAGTAGATCTCTGATTTGCATTTGAGTTTGCTGATAGAGATTCCTTTGTGCATTGATCACCTTTCTATGATAGATATGTCTTTGTTGCTTCTTATACTATTATGGGCTTCACAATTCACTCTTTATCTACTGTATTCATAACTTGAAATTTTTGCATCCACATTACAATACATATTCTTCCACAATTGCATTCTTACTCTTTTTGGATATGATACAATACATTACATATATATACCAATCCAAATTACAAAATTACAAACTTGGCCATGATACAAGTTAACACAAATATTACAAAGTCGACCCACATGAAGATACTTAGGTTTTGAAGACTAACTTGGTGAGGTTCTAATACTTGACATCCACTATCAATGATTGGCATCATCATGCACTCGATAGATGTAGAAGCTTGGTCCATACTAATCACTTTCAAGTAGTCTTGAACTTGGTCTGCACTGGTGACTTGATAGATATTGTGCAACTCGTTAAACACTAAATTTCTTGGTTGACATAAAGTAGCTTGGTCAACACTAGCTTTACATTACATGAACTACAAAATTGGTACACATTATAATGCTCAGTAACCACTGATAAAATTGGTGTATACTAAAATGTACAGTTTGAACTGCTAGACTTCACACTTATTTAATCTACTTGGTAACCACTGGGATTAGTCCAAAAGACTCAGTAGCAACTGTAGAGCTCATTAGGTACTGAATAACATGGAAACCACTGTAGACTATTCAATGAGCTTAGTAGCTATACATAATTTGAATGTGTGTCACTAATAACAAACTTGACTGATATGTCAACAATCTCCCCCTTTGGTATTAGTGACAAAATCACTTATTAGCCCAAAATTGAATACCTTGTATTCATTACTACATGATACTAGCTTGGTCTATTTTTGAGATATTTCAAAATTGATCTTTTTAAGGATATACAGTATACTATGTATCTTTTTATATATAAGTTGTCCATCATAGCATATTTCTCCCCCATACTATGTGTTCCTCTATGTACATTTCTTGCTTCCTCATAACATATAACTTTTCTCCCCCTTTTTTAATAGTAATGCCAAAGATTTATTCTAACATATTTACATAAGACACCAAAATGGGATAAGAATTTAGAATATACCTTGAGGGTGATTGCCAAGGTTTTATCCCAATTCTCTTGCAAGACCTTGCATGTATGAATTGCAATTTGCACCTTTGCTAATAGTTCAATCATGTGGTCTGCAAAAGAGAAGTTATTTTCATGGATTAGAGTTTTTGAATATATAATATGTTTTTGCATACTGTCCATGAGTGGAAGGATCATATTTTTTATGTCAATCAATGTTGAGTAGATCCTTGCTTCTTCTCTTAACAATTCAACTTGCATGTCTAACAAAAATATGATCTTCTTGAAATGTGTAGAGCTTGAACTAGGGTCAAGTTGCAACTTCTAAGCACTTTCTTTAAGATCTATATCAATTTTGGACAATTTTTCCTTAAATTCCTTTATATACTTAATGACATCACATAGTTTCCCAAAAAATGATGACACATTTGAACAAGACGCCTCTAGATTGACCAAAATTGTTGAAAGCTCAACTTGATAAATGGCTATTTGCTGAGAATTGTGCTCTAGCACTTTACTATTAAATTTCTTTTTAGCCTTTTCAACCAGCTTATCTTGACCTTCGGTGTCCTCATTGAATTTTTGGACTGCTTCTCCTAATAGATACAAAATAGGTTGAGAAGAATCAACCTCAATTCCTATTGCCTCGGGAAAAATATTCTTGGCATCATCTATTATCTTATATTATCTGTCTCTCTCCTCTCTTAACCTTTGATGTTTGGCCTTTTTTCTGGAGGAGTTCATCAAATATGTGCATTTGGTCTATAGAAAGATTGTAGATATCCCATTTGGGAATTACTATTTCCTCATCTAAATCTATATCTTCCTCTATCTCCTTTTCTTTCCCAAAAATTTTGTACTTGTTGAACCTTAGGCTCAACTATCCTTGCACATATTACTTTTGTACCCAGAATGGAAATAATAGTAGACATACTTGGACTTGCAGTAAAAATTGATAGTGTACTAACTAATGGAATACTTACATAAATACTTTAAGAATCCAAAATTGTAGAATCCAAAACTAAATTAGACAAAAGTAGAGAGCTTACCACAGATGTACTCAAAACTAAAGAAGTCAAAATTGGAGAGGTGAATACTGAAGAACTCAACTCGGTAGATGAAGAAGGAGTCTACAACTTAGTGGATAAAGTGGAAGTCACTTCTATCAATGATTTGTTGAGTCTAGTTGGGAAAAAGAGTGATTGGACATTTGATGTATTAGTAGTAGTCACAACCAAACTTGCTGAAGCTATCTCCATACTTGATGTAGTCAATGGTTTGCTTAGGGAGTGAGGAAGTGAGACAATGACTATTGTGGCTATCTTGATTGGACTAGTCTCCTCAACATCTTGCTTTTCTTCCTCGGTAGCTTTTGGACCTTGATCCTCTTCATCTTCTTCATTATCGAAATGAGTCACTTCTTCAACATTTTCTTCCTTATCTTTCTCCTTATCTTCTTCTTCTTCATCATCCTTTACTTCAACTGGGAATTCACTTGGTTTATGAAGATGATAAATATTTTTCCAAGTTTTTGACACATTTCTAACAACATGCTCAATGTCTTTAATCAAAACTAAACAAGTATTAAAACTTAGAGTTAGTTTTTCTTCATTTTTCTTTAATGACTCTTTCACCTCAGCATTTGATATACTCAGTAGTAACTACCTCAGGGTTTGTGCATAAATGCTTTTTTGCATAGGAAAATCCCATCTTGGCTTTAGCTTCTCTAGTAATTCACTGCAGACTTGAGAAACGATTTGGTCTAGTGAGTACTTCCACTTACACATTTTTCTCAAGACTAGTTCTTCAACTTGTTTCTGCGCTATCTTAGTCCTTATTTCATATTTCAAAGATATTAATTTTTTTTCCCTACTCCTTCCAATTGCTTCAACTTGTCCTAGAAGGTGGGTGGAGGTTTTCTAAATAAAATGTCACTTCCTTTCTTTTGTGACCCTCCTTGTGAAGACTACAATGAATGAATTTATAGGCTTGGTGAAGATCACCTTGCCCTTTTTGTTCAAAGGTTCTTCTTCCTTAGATTCTTCCTCATCCTCTTCTTGTTCCACATCCTCACCTTTGCCCTCAGTTAATAAGAGAGGTGCACTTGATTTCAGTTTGGCTATCCTTCTCTTCCCTTTGTTAACCACCTAAGGGAGCTTTATTTCTAGCTCTATTCTAGCCTTAGCTTCATCATAAGTTCCAAAATAAGGGGCCTTGGGATCAACAATTTCATTGAAAATAGCTTCAAGATGTCCTTTGTCTCATCAATATTCACCTCATAGCCAAGAGGTTTGACCCACACAACTCTAGGCTTAACTGCCTAGATATATACCTTGTCACTGTCCACCATGAAGCATACATCATCCTTGTAGGCTTCAACTAAATTCTTTGGAAATTGTAAACCTATTATTCATTTTCTCTTTGAACACATTGAAGTAGTTTTCCATGATGCTGGCATAGTTCTCACCCATTTCTGCAATATATTCATTTATTTGGTAAAGTACAGGCATATATTTTCTCCAAACTTCAGTGCCTTTAGAAGGGAAGAACTTCTGAACATAAAAGAATAGACAGGTTAATAGTGAACCAAATTTTCACAGGTTGTTCTTTGATGTTCTAATACTTTCCATGTTTTTATTGAATTGCCTCAACAACAAGTCAGTAAGGTCATAAGATAGGTTGTTTTTAACCACTTTATATGCCAAATCCATAGCTTCACATGACACACTATTAAGGTGAATTCAACTATATATCTTATGCACAAAAATATGAATTCCAAATTTCAATTCTGATCTATAACACTACTAATTTTCATACCTCTGCCATCCTATTCAGCTAGGGTTTTCTTTTCCAACTTTACCTGACCTAGGGTTTTCATTTTTTTGGCTTTGGCTAGCATTGGGAGGAGAGTGATTTGATGAATCATCTTCTTTGTTATTAGAATTGGTTGTTCTAACCACAACTATCTATTATTCACCTAGCTAAGGATAAACCTAATCCATTTAATTTGAAATTCTCGAGGTATATGGGGAATATGTGTCAATCCTTTTGCTTCCAGATGTTGATGCCTGAGTTTTAGGGTTCTATCAACACATAATTGACCTAGGGCATCATCCATATCTATAGTAACAATTTCTTGAATAACACATTTAAAATGAGTACAAATGTCATTAACAAGAAGTACCTTGGGAGGGATTTAGTATTGAGCTTTACTTGGGTCTAGGGTTTCAGCAACTGCGAGCATGAGCTTGAAATTTGGCACTTTCCATTCAACTCCTTGAACCAACATGTCAGACCTTCTTTTGACCTTGTTGCTACTGGATGCCATTTTCACTCGGTAGCTTGAGAGAATTTCAAAAAACTTTGGCAAGAAATTTTTTCAAGTTGCTTTAATCACACTGAAAATAGCTCTTTGTAATAGCACTCAAAAATCATGGTAAAAAATGAATTCGATTCCATGCCTTATGTTAAAACTTCACCATTAATGCTTGGTATAGAGGTAGATAAGTTGATAGGCTATCATCCACTATATGACATTGATTACTTGGTGACATCTCCACAATTTGGTAACTATAAGTGCCTTTGCTACTCTTGACCTTGTTCGGTAGAGTCTATGACTCAATCTTTCTTAGTAGAGAAGGTAACTTGGTAATAACTGATACCGATCTTGCTCAACAATTCCTTTGTATCTTGTATACAAATTTGGATCTTTTTCATTGTTCAACTAGAACTAATCCAGATGTCTTCTTTGATAGCCTAGTTCTAGTTCTTCCTTGAGAACTTAATTAGAAATGGTAGAGTCACCTAATTCTTGAGTGACTTGACCATCATTTCTTAGACCAGTGTCCTCGGTAGACTTAGGAATCCATTTCTATCTCATCTTCTTTCAGATGTTATCAGCCTTTTATTTCTTCTTATATTTAATTCTACCAATATTCATACAATTCTTGGCAAGATGACCAAGTTTTGTACAAATAAAACATCTTTTAGTGGTATCTCTTTTCCTTATATGATGTTTAACACAATTCATACCAATGTTTCCAAATTCTCCATAGTAATGACATCTACACTAGGTATTGTAGTCCCAATCAAACATTGCTTTCATAATTTGTTCCATAGGATTCAATGTCTTTTTTTTCGTTTTGATGCCTTGTGTCCATGTTTCTTACATTTATGATAGTTACCTTCAAATCTTGGTTTATCTTTGCATTCATTAGCCCTATGACCATGCTGACTGCAATTGTAGCATTTTCCATTGAATTTTGCTTTTCCATTACTCCAACATTTGTTTGATGTATGACTTATCTTACCACAATGATTGCAACTAGGTCTTTGATTCTCTTAAGCACCTTGTTTGGAGGATTCACCTTCTTCTTTGTATCCAATTCTTGCTTTTCCCTTTTGTCTATAGAGGTTTTGCTCATTCAGTTGATCCATGTCTGCTTGAGATTTCATCATTCTCTCATTGATTTTCTTTTCAGAGTTTAGGGCATTCCTCAATCTTTCATTGATTTGTCTTTCAAATCTTAGATCATTTTTTATTCTTTCATTGATTTACCTTTCAAAATTTAGATCATTCCTTATTCTTTCATTTTCAAATCTTAGGCTTATGATTTTCTTATTTGCATTGGAGAGCTGATCAATAAGGTCTACTTGCTGAAGGGATTGGTTTTGAATTTCATTGTTTCTTCCATCCATTTCTTCTTTTATCTTGTTTCTTTATTCCAAGACTTCACATAACCTTACTAATTGAATTTCTTGTTCTCTTTTTAGCTTTCTTATTTCTTCTTGCAGGGAAACATTTTTCTCTAGGAGTTCTTTGATTGCATCATTTGCTTCATCTGAGCTGCTTGAAGGGTGAAAGTCTTCAATTCTTTCTTCAATGTAGCGATGATCATTCATTTGATTTGCAAGTTCCTTTCTTCTTTTTAGGGATTGGGAAATTTGCTCCATAGCTTTCTTGAGGGCGGCAATGGCCATTTCTAGATCCAACTTTTCATTGTCAATAGCTTTGTCAAGTTTTAATATCTCCATATCCTTGATCTTTACTCAAGCTATTAAACTTTATCCTGAGAACCACAAAGCTCTGATACTAATTTTTAGAAATATTCAAGACTATGCTAAGTTATTGAGAGGGGAGGGGTGAATTAGTAACTTCTAAAACTTTACAAAATTCAATTCTTAATCCAATAAATCAATTAACACTTAATTCATCACATCTAATCTAATTGCTTGCATGAGAAATTAAAAACATGAAAGCATCCATAACACTTGAACACACATATTTGGTGACCCAGAAACCTTCCAAATAGAAAATAAAACTAGGGTGGGGATGATACCCACAAACTTTAGTACTGCAACATAAAGCTAGCCTATTAAGGCTTATATTGATCACTTTTGGTGATCTGCCCTGTTAGGAGCAATTATAACTGCTAGGTCCACCTTGTGAGAGGATTTACAAAAACATAATGAAGTATGCACTTGGTAAAGAGATTTATAAAAGATTGTTAGGTCTACCTTGTTAAAGGATTTTGACTGGTTCACCTTTATGGATGAAGCAATAGATCTCTAATTTGCAACTGAGTTTGTTGATAGAGATTTCTTTGTGCATTGATCACCTTTCCATAATAGATATGTCTCTACTACTCCTTATACTATTATGGCCTTCAAAATTCTATATTTATCTACTATATTCATAATTTGAACTTTTCACATCCATATTACAATACATATGCTTCCACAATCACATTCTTACTCTTTTTGGATATAATACAATACATTACATATATATACCAATCCAAATTACAAAATTACAAAGTTAGCCATGATACAAGTTAACGCAAATATTACAAAGTTGGTCTATATGAAGATACTTGGGTTTTGAAGATTGATTCAATGAGGTTCTGATACTCAACATCCACTGTGAATGCTTGGCATCATCATGCACTCAATAGACATAGAAGCTCAATCCATACTAATCACTTTCAAGTAGTCTTGAACTTGGTTTGCACTGGTGACTTGGTAGATATTGTACAACTTGGAAAACACTAAATCACTTGGTTGGCATATAGTAGCTTGGTTAACACTAGCTTTACATCACATGAACTATGAACTTGGTAGACATTGCAATGCTTGGTAATCACTAATAAATTTGGTGTATACTAAAATGTACAGTTTGAATTGCTGGACTTCACACTGACTGAATCTTCTTGGTAACCACTGTAATTAGTCCAAAAGACTTGGTATCAACTATAGATCTTGGTGGCTACTAAATTATATTGCAAGCACTGCAAACTATTCAATGAGCTCAGTAGCTATACAAAATCTGAATAAGTGTGTGTCACTAATAACAAACTTGATTGATATGTCAACATGCCAAACCTGACAAAATGAATATCTAATTTTTCCACCTCATCCATAGCATAATGAACATTCATTCAACCATAATACAAGTATGTTGAATGATCCTCAACCTCACAAATAATATATAATGCAAATACCTAAAACTGTCAACCAAATTTTTTTATTGAGAGTAGTCTCCACAAAACTTTTGTAACTAACTCAAATCTTAAAAAATATTTTCATGAACATAGACATAGCAATAGGACATGATCCTAAATCTACCTTCAAGATCATATAGCATAACTTGCTTTCGATGAGCTACACTAAATGATTATTCCTTTGTAATTCTACTTGAACTAACTAGAAAAATGATATGTTGACGTCAATGAAAAACTTACTCATAAATGCAATACATAAGAACATAAACATTTCTCTAAAAATATGAGAAATTTAGTCATGAATGAAACACATAAGCACTGAAACATCTCTCTAAAAGTTTGAAAAACTCCCCCATATAGCTGCATCAAGCCTTCATTCTCAACAAAATTTCTATGATATGAAAATAATATGTACTTAACATTTTTATATCATATTTGAGACAACATAAATAATGCTCAAAAGGAAAAAATTCAAGAACATATAATAAAGGATAAATAAATGATTCAAACATAACAATGACAAAAATTCATAATATTAGTAGGTTCCTTTAAAGGAACACCATTCATATAAGCAATATTATGTGCACCAAATCCACATACTTCTATAATTATATAAGGACCTAACTAGTTGGGACTAAAATTTTCCTTTTCCCCATGTAGGCCATTCACATTCATCTTATTTTAATAAAGAACTAAATCACCTACCAAAAAGGATCATTCAATCACTTTACCATCAAAACTTTTATTGATAGTTTTCTGATATGCCATGATATGTTCTAGAGATTTAATTCATTTCTCATAAAATATTTCAAGCTCTTGTAATCATTGTTCTCTAAAATTATCCTTATCAATTTGTTGGTATCTCTAGGTTTTTTTGTCTGTTAGTGTCAAAAACTTAGTCAGATATATGTTAAAAACAATAGTCCAGCAAGATAAGTTGGGGGGGTGGGGGGGTGAATTAGTTATCCAAAAATTAAAAGATTTATCCACCTTAAATAATCCTAACCATTCAACCACATTAAAAAAGAACCATGACAAGATGCACACACATAATTACACCAGATATGTTAAATAGGGAAACCCTTGATCATAGGGGAAACCCTAGTGGGAATGATGCTCACAAGATGATGTACTAATATAAATATTCATTGTTAGAAGATGGAACCTGTTAGGAACCAATTACAACATTTAGTACACATGAGTCCTTGTTAGGGGTCTTTAAATCCTTGTTATAAGATTCCAACTCTGTTAGGAGTTGTACCAACCCTCCAGGAGTTGTAGAAGATAGAAAGACAAATTGTCCAAATAGCTTATGGGGCAAGACCACTAAAATCACTATCCAACTGATCTCTCAACTATTCCTTGTAGAATAATTGCTTGTACTATACTTTAACTTCTTTCCTTTGTCTTGTCA
This sequence comes from Cupressus sempervirens, assembly GCA_028749045.1. Lineage (NCBI taxonomy): Eukaryota > Viridiplantae > Streptophyta > Pinopsida > Cupressales > Cupressaceae > Cupressus > Cupressus sempervirens. The sequence goes on along the minus strand of CM053788.1, from coordinate 281,715,021 downwards.
ACTAGACCAATCACTATCAACCCTTCTAGACTAGGTCACGAACCTCAAATCCAAGTATCAAACTTCAGATCACACAATAAAACCTCAACAACAAAGTTTCCTTCACCTTCTCTCTGATCTACTTATCTTTGCAATTTTCTCTTTGTGCTACTTATAATCATTCACCTACATCCATACATGATAAAGGAAAATGTCCTTCCTTTATATCAAATCCATAAATCAATTCCCCAAGTTAGTTGTTACACTTTCTCAATTAATGATTATAGGAGCTCATTAAGAACATGTTACACTTAGCGGTAATATTAATCTTTCACCTTGTAACTTGAATAACTTTCCATACATGTAATATTTTGACCAGAAATCTTAACTACATCATATCCAAAATGTATTCTTCACATTTTTAACTTCTACTTCTTAGAATAACAAATTTGTTATGAGATACAAAAAGTTTACTAGAACATGCCTCTGTAAACTCTATCTCATAATAGTCTTCACCAAAACTTGCATAACTTCTTCTAGAATTAATATCTTATGCTTTTGAGGTTAGCTACATAAATTAGACACTTATTAGTATCTCCCTTTAAACTCACTTGGTGAAAGTACTCAACGATCAATCCATACCAACTTGATCTTTCCATTGTTCTTCTGTTAGATACCACAGAAAACTACTATGTTGATATCAATGAAAAACACAATCATGAATGTAACATACCATCATGATAGTGATCTAATCATGTTTCTAAAATAATCCTTCATAATATTATTGGCAATATTCATGCTTACAGAAATCTCCCTATTTGGCATTGATGGCAACCTAGATGAAAAACATCTAGTTCCAAAAATACCAACTTTAAAAGACTGACAACCTTTCTTTTCAAATCCTCTTCATCAATCATTAGGTTTTGTCATAGTCTATTCCTTTTTATTGCGAGTAACCTTTACATACCAATCTTTCTTTTTTCCTTACAACTTCATCTTATTCATTCATCTTTTTCCTAAATACCCATTTTGTTCTTATCACATTCTTGTCTACTGTTTTGGGGACCAATTACCATGTATCATTCTTCACTATTTGATCCAATTCTTCTTTCATAGCTTGCTTCCAATAGTCATCTTTACATGCTTCATCTACATTCTTTTGTTCAACTTGAGATATCAAATATAGTTCTTCATTGATTCTGCTTTTTTTCATCAGACCTTTATCTCTGCTTTCGATGATTTTCTTAGGTGGATGATTCTTTGTCCTATTCTTACTAGAAGTAGGAGTTGTTATCTCAACTCTTAGCTCTATTGCAGGTTCTGAGCTTTGTTCCTGCCTTAGCTCTCCTTCATTTTGCAAACATTGTTATTCTCAAAGAATAGTTCATCATTCCTTGGTTTAGTAACAACATTCTCATCATCTAAATTGTAGTCAACTATTCTTTTTTTTATCATGAATTTCTCATCAACTCTTACATTTGCACTTTCAACAATAGTTACCAAAGTTGTCTCTTCTATTACTTCCTCTTCATTAACCAATCTAGGATCATTATCATAGTCATTCATGAATATTTCCATACTTTCTTTAAATTATTCAACTCTATCAAAAAGTAAACTCTTTCTAGTTTTTATTTTTCTCTTAGGACATCTAGTCGAAAAATGACTAAACTCTTTACATGTCCAACAAATAAAAACTTCATACCTTCTGGCTCTCTTTTTGTAAGTAGATCAATACCTTCCTTTATCTTTATGTCTTCTTCAGATCTCAACTTATCTTTGCTTGTGCTACTATTCTTTTTCATACAATTGAAGGACTCTGGATCTGGATATTCAATGCTCTATTCTTTACATAGACCTTATAATTCACCAAGAATTTCCATCATCTAGGTGTCAACATTTCCTCTATCTAACTTAGGACTATCCTTTTTGAATATGTTTTCCATGGATCTCCCAAAGTTGTTAAACTTTATCTTCAAGGACCTAATCCTTTGATACCAATTGCTAGAAACAATAGTGCACATAGATAACTGAGAGGGGGGGAGGGGTGAATCAATTATCCAATAATAAAAACATTTATCCACCTTAAATAATCTTAACCATTCAACCAAAGTAAATAATAACAATAACAAGATGCACATACACAATTACACCAGATATGTTAACTAGGGAAACCCTTGATCAATGGGAAAACTTGAGTGGGAATGATGCCCACAAGATGATGTACTAATATAGATATTCCTTGTTAGAGGATGAACCCTGTTAGGAGTCAATTACAACAATTAGTACATATGAGTCCTTGTTAGGAGACTTTGAATCCTTGTTAGAAGATTCCAACTCTGTTAGGAGTTGTGCCAACCCTGTAGGAGTTGTAGAAGGTAAAAGGACCCACTATCTAAATAGCTTCTGGGGCAAGACCACTAAACTATCCAACTAATCTCTCAACTATTCCTTGTAGAATAATTTCCTGTACTATACTTTAACTTCTTTCCTTTGTACTATCAACTAGACCAATCACTATCAAACCTTGTAGAGTAGGTCATGAACCTTAAATTCAAGTATTGAACTTCAGATCACACAATAAACCTTAGCAATGAAATTTCTTTCACCTTCACTCTGGTTTGCTTATCTTTGTATTCTGCTCTTCATGCTACATACAGTCATTCAATTACATCCATATATGATAAAGGAAAATGTCCTTCCTTTATACCAAATCCATACAACAATTCCCTAATTCAGCTATTACACTTTCTCAATTAATTATTATAGGACCTCATTAAGAACATGTTACACTTAGCGGTAACATTAATTTTCACCTTGTAACTTGAATAACTTTCCATACATGTAATATTATGATAAGAAATCTTAGCTACATCATATCTATTTTTTTTTCTTCACATCTTTAACTTTGGCTTCTTAGAATAACAACTTTTCTAAGAGATACAACAAGTTTACTAGAACATGCCTCTGTAAACTCTATCTCATAATAGTCTTCACCAAAACTTGCACAACTTCTTGAAAACTTAATATCTTATGCTTTTGAGGTTAGCTACATATACTAGATACTTATTAGTATCTCCCTTTAACCTCTCTTGGTGAAATTACTCAATGATCTATCCGTACCAACTTGATCTTTCCGTTTTTCTTCTATCAGATACCAAAAAAAACTACTATGTTGACATCAATGGAAAACACAGTCATGAATGTAAGATATCATCATGATATTGATCTAATTGTGTTTCTAAAATACTCCTCGATAGGAGTATCATCAACATTCATACTTCCAACAATCTCCCCATTTGGCATTGATGGCAACATAGATGAAAAAATCTAGTTCCAAAAATACCAACTTAAAAAGATTGTTAACCTTTCTTTTCAAATCCTCTTCATCAATCATTCTTTCCTATTGTTTCCATGCTCAAAGTATTTTTCATGCTGTACTTCTTCCAAACTATTACTTCTCCCAAACTATTTTTCATCACAACAACCATCAATCTCTGTAAAATTTGTCTCTAACCTACTCAACTGTACAAAGAGACTATTAAAAACAACATCCAAAAAGATTCCTAAATGACTCTTTACATCATAGATACTCCCCCATATAGGAAGCATTATCATTTAGTCTAGACAAATAATAGTGCTTTGTTACACTAGACTGATGCACTCTTGCATCATCTACTCTGATGTAGGAAGGGGCATAGCCCCTAGCATACCTCACAAATAATCAAAAGTCTCTTTGGGAAGAAGCTTATTGAAAACATCTACAATCTTCTTTTTGGTGTTTACATACTCCAATGAAAGTAATGCAACCATTGTAGATCTATTGGAGAAGAACAATATTTTAAATGAAGAATTGAAAGGATTGAAAAGAGAACATAATATCATGTCTGTAAGGCTATGTGAAGTGACTAAATAAAAGAAGAAAGATGGAGAAGAAAAAGTTGTGGCTAAGGAATACAAAAGAAAAATAGCTATCAAACTTGAAGAAAGGTCATTTGATGCGCAAAATATTATAGACACTTAGCTAGACATGATGAATCATTTGATGCATGTAAACTAGGAATTGAATAGGAAAGACATGGAGATAGAAAATATGAGATCACATAGTGACTTGAGGAATGAGTTAACATTTGATAAAGAACTTGTGTAAAGGATGGACAAGCCTATTGAAGCAATAAGATACTTTAAAGAACTGATAAGATTACCTAGGTCATTTAGCAACACTTCTAGACTAAGACATATAAAGAAACATTCATCTACTAAAAAAGGAGAATAACCTAAGAGTGTAGAGCTAAAGAATGCAAAAAGAAAAGGAAAACCTACATGCTATCATTGTGATAAAATTGGACATACTGCAAATATTTTTAGAGGCAATAATGGTATGAAAAATCCTAAACTTAATTTATTGGTTACTATTTTTATTTAAAGAAGCAAGGACATCAAATACATGAGTGTAGATCAAAGATGAACAATACACCTACTACACATAGATTTGAGGGATATTGTTACAATTGTCAAAAGTTTGGACATAGAGCATATGAATGTAGATCATGGACAAGATCTAATGGGACAGACATAAGGCAAGTCAATGCACCTAAGAAATTTTATTCTAATTGTCACAAGGTTGGAAATGTGAATAAGAATTGTAGGACCTAAACACCAGTACCAAACAATGAACACATCAAGGGTAAAGACAAAGTAGATGTTGAAAAAAGAAAGAAACAGATGTATCAAACCTAGAAGAAAAAGGTGGAAGCTGGAAGATTCGGAAAAAATGAAGTTAAGATCACCCAATCCAATGGAGAAGGTGATCACACCACCTCAAACTAGTCAAGATGTAAGGAACTTTATATTTAATGACTTATCTTACATCAGTTTCTAACATTAAATGTGCAAAATTCATATCTAAATGAGATAAGATGCATTAAAACATATTAATGAAAAAGATAGTGCAACATAATCATTTACATTTTAGGTGTTGAGCATTAGTAATACTATCTATACTAATCACTTATTGCAATATAGACCTAGTACCCCAATGTCAAACTAATGTATAGGCTGAATTGATTGAGTTGTATAATGGAGATCAAGTTCAAAAGGTTAATGACAACTGAGATAGTTGGTTCCTATCTAATAGAGGACACAATATTTATGGAAGACCTAACTTGAATGAATGAAGGTATACATTAATAATTTGAAGGTATTTTTCACACCTTACACTCATATTTTGATTGCATAGAGAAATTTGAGAAATTAGTGAAGTAATTTTCAAAGGTGATTAAAAGAAAATTAGTAGTGGAAGAATTATCAAGTATTGATTTTCAGTTGTGCCAAGTTGTTCAGAAAGAAAAGTTTCAAAACCCCAATGAGGAAATATAATCTTCATCAACACAAGCAACAAAGAGTCAAGGAGAGGTAAGAAATGTTCAATTAGTGAAGAGTGACACTTTCCTCTACCTAAGTATCATGGTATTCCTAAAATTTCCATGAAAGGAGATTTGATGGGTGTGTTATCATTGATATGACCTAAATTCATTATGATTCATGATGTGAGGAGTTGTTACATGTGTAAAATTGGTGAAGTTGGAGACTATGAGATTCATGTAGCTTATAAAAAATTGTTTGATGAAGAAATATTAAAGGATGAATTTAAAATTGTTCAGAGGAAAGGGTTAACTCGCGCCCTAGATTTTTTGATAAATTTCAAGATTGAGTGGATTAAGGCTACGTTGAGCCAAATTCATGATATGGAGTTATGGTTAGATAATGGGCCAATCAAGATAAAAAAGAAGATGATAAATAATGTTACTAGTTACCTAATATTTGAAAAGAAGAAAATGTGTTTCCAAAGAAAAGAAGTTGTTGAGGTAAATGACAAAGCTGAGTGGAATGGGCATGGAATATCTATTTCAACCATCACTAATTCATTGATCAATTTTTATATGAAGGTGATCTCTCATAAGTTTTATTAGTCAAGATGACTAAATACTGTGTTGTGTATGGTAGTTGATGAAGAATGGAAGATTGTGATAAAAGATCATGAATATGATCTTGCTGAGTTACAATAGTTGCAACTGGTAGAAAACTTGATATCAATCAGGAAAGAAAAGACTTTAATGTGTAAGTTTGGATAATTGATTATGCATATTTTCTTTTACACCCAAATTTTTTTTCTAGCTATTGGGAATAATGCATGGGAACAAGAAAAACCTACTACAAGGAAAATTAGTGAGTATGTAACATATTTGGGAGAAAATTTTGAGAATTTTCTAGATGAATATTTTGAAGAATTCAGATTGAAAATGAGGAAGAGATTAAGGGTTCCTACATCCTTAGTAAAGAATAATTATAATGATGTATATTTTATAGGTGACACTAATAAAACATTTGTACATGTAGTTAAGTCAAGGATAACCTTGCTTAAATATCTTGGCTATGAAATTAAAATTGATGATTTGAGTGCAACTATTTTTGCACTACTAAAGGAAAAAATTGATGCAAAGGCCAATCCCTATGGAAAATTTGAAGAAGAAAAAGCTAGAATAATAGTAGATATCAAGATTGCTTCTACTAATAATAAAAGGAAGAAAATTATTGAATACCTAGAGGAAAAGATAGGTATACAAAAAAAATCCAAAGAACCTTTAATGTTGGCACAAGGTCTTGGAGAGGATAAAGAAAATGATAATGATGCAAATTTATTGGAAATATTCTTAACAAAGATAAGTTACTAAGATAGGAGGGGTGAATCAATAACTTCTAAAACTTCTAAAATTTTAACTCTTAATCCAATAGTCCAATTAGCATTTAATCCTTCACATATAATCTGATCTAATTGTATGCATAAGAAACTAAAAACATGAAAGCATTCATAACACTTTGACACAAAGATTTTGTGACCTAGAAACTTTCCAAATAGAAAGAAAAAATGGGGTGGGGATGATACCCACAAGCTTTATTACTTCAATATAAAGTTTCCTGTTAAGTCTTACATTGATCACTTCTAATGATCTGCCCTGTTAGGAGCAATAAGGACTGCTAGGTCCAACTTGTGAAAGGATTTACAAACATACAATGAAGTATGCAGTTGATAAAGAGATTTACAAAAGACTATTAGGTCTACCTTGTTAAAAGATTTGACTGATCCACCTGTTAGGATGAAATAGTAGCTAACCTCTGATCTACAACTTGTTTTGCTAAATGAGATTCCTTTAAGTGTAAAAATCACCTTGCTATGATAGATGAATCTTTCCTACTCTTTATACTACTGTAGCCTGTGTAATTTACACTTTCTACTCTTCTCTTGAGATTACATTATATATGCATTGTTACTATACACATTAGATGTGATACAATACACTACATATATACCAATCTAATTATACAAATTACAAAGTTGACCACTATACAAGTTTACACAAATCTTATAAAGTTAGCTAAAGTGTAGACACTCAGAATCTGAAGACTAACTTGATCAATACACTACATATATACTAATCTAATTATACAAATTAAAAAGTCAACCACTATACAAGTTTACACAAATCTTATAAAGTTAGCTAAAATGTAGACACCCAGACTCTAATACTTGACATCAACTGTCAATGCTTCGCATCATCATGCACTCACTAGATGTAGAAGCTCAATCTATATTGATCACTTTCAAGTAGTCTTGAACTTGGTTTGCACTGGTGACTTGGTAGATACTATGAAACTCATCATATAAACTAAATCACTTGTTTATCTCTACATATCTTGATAAACACTATCACCTTTAGCTCAGTATAAATTGAGTCACTTGGTTAACATTGAGTAGCTCAGTTAACAATGGACTTGCATCACTTTAACTACAAACTCGGTAAGCATGACACAACTTGGTTTGCACTGGTAAACTTGACATACACTAAGATGCTTGATTTGCACTGTCGATCTTCATGGTAATTATAATTGCTAGATAAACATTGGAATTTGTCCAAAGGAATGGGTAGCAATTGTAGAACTTGACAATAACTTAAATGCTTGGCAAACACTATTAACTATACAATAAGCTCGGTAGATACTTACAATCTGAATAAGTGTATGTCACTACACTAATAAAAAACTTGAATTTTATGTCAAAAATCTCACCCTTTGGCATTAGTGACAAAAAAAACTTATCATCCAAAACTGAATTCAAAAAGCTTCCTGAATACCTTTTTCCATCACCTAGTGATTCTTAACTTAGTAGAGTATACTATTTTTGAGATGTTTCAAAATTGGTTTTGTAAAATATATATCTATACATGGTAAGGCTCCTATATAGTATACTGTACATGTGAATACATTTCCTTGCTATATACAATGTATATTTCTATACAAATCTATCTCCCCCATTTCGTTTATGTATCAATTCTATAATGCATTTTCTCCCCCATAACTTATTATTTTCATATCTTCTTTGTATCTTCTTAGTCATAGTATATACTCCCCCTTTTTGACATCAATGCAAAATATTTATTATATATATTTACATGTTAATGCCAAAATGAGACAAAAATTTTGAATGTACCTTGAGTATTATAGCCAATGTTTTGTTCCAATTGTCTTATAAGACCTTACATGTGTGAAGTGCAACCTGCACTTCTGCTAGCAACTCAATCATGTGGTTTGCTATGGAGAATTTTTTTGTCATGGGTGAGGGTTTTGGAATGTGCAATATGTTTCTAAAGTGCATCTATGTTGGGAAGAATCATGTTTTGAATATCTACTAAGGTAGATCTAATTCTATCCTCTTCCTTAAGCAATTTTTCCTATAACTTAGTCAAAAATTTAATCTTATTGAAATGTACAAGGCTTGAACTAGGGTCAAGCTATAGGCTGAGAACTTGCCTTGAGGTTTTTATCTATCTTGGACAATTTGTCCTTTATTTCCTTGGTAAAATTTGAAACATCACATATCTTACCAAAAAGTGATGACACATTAGTACAAGATATTTTTAGAGAACCCAAAATGGTAGAGAGTTCTACTTGATAAATAGCAATTTTTTGAGCAATGTGCTCCAACACTTTATTCTGAAACTTCTTTTTTGCCTTTTGTAGTAACTTATCTTATCCATCTATATCTTCATTGAACTTTTGAATTGCCTCTGCTAGTTGATAGAAAATTGGCTGTGAAGAATCAACCTCTATACCTACCACTTCTGCCAAAATATTCTTGGCATCCTCAATGATTTTAGATTCCTTATCTCTTCCTTCTCTAAGCCTTTGCTTCTTGGCTTTCTTTTGGAGGAGTTCACCAAATGTCTACATTTGGTTTGGAGTGACCTAGGAAATGTCCCAATTTGTGATTACAATTTCCTTATCTAGGTCTATTTCTTCCTCCATCTCCTTTCCTTTGCCCAAAAATTTTGTGCTTGATTGAGCCTTGGTCTCAACTATCCTTGCACTTATTTCTTGTGTACCTAAAATAGAAACAACAGTAGACATACTAGGACTAGCTATAAAACTTGATACTACACTTATTGTAGAAATACTTGAAGTAATACTTGTAGTAGCTAAAATTGATGAATTCAAAACTGATGTTTCCAAAACTAATGAAGCAAACATGGTAGAAGAGGGAAGAGTTTGCAGCTCAGTAGATGAAGTGAAGGTCACTTCAGTCAATGATGTACTTAGCTGAGTTGGTGCAAAGATTATTTGGCTAGTTATGCTTTGATTGCTTGTCACAATCAATCCTACAGGGGCCATCTTTGTGCTTGATGTGGTCAATCCATTGCTTGGAGAATGAGGAAGTGAGGCTATAACTATTGCAACAATCTTAACTGGGTCAGTTTCCTCATCATCTTTCTTTTCTTCCTCGGTAGCCTCTTGCTCCTGTTCCTCCTCCTCATCAATGTTATCAAAATGAGTTGCTTCTTCAATATTTTCCTTTTCATCTTTCTCCTCTTTATCATCATCATCATCATCTTTTACTTCAACAAAAAAATCACTCAGTTTATGAATAAGATATATATTCTTCCATGTATGTATTGCATTCCTTACAACATGCTCAATATCTTTTATCAAAACCAGACAAGTACTGAATTTTAGAGTTAATTTCTCCTCATTTTTCTTTAGAGATTCCTTAATCTCCTTATCTATTAAGTTTGGAATAAGTTGCTTTAGGGTTTTCTCATAGATGTCTTTTGTAGTTTGCATGGAAAATTCCCATCTTGGCTTAATATTATCCAAAAAAATATTAGGGAGCTGAGAAGTAAGCTGGTCTGGTGAGTATTTCCACTTACCCATTTTGTTCATCACCAGGTCTTCAATCTGCTTCTTTTCTTCCTTAGTCCTAGTTTCATACTTTAATGCTTTAGAATTTTTTATACCTACTCCTTCCTACAATTCTTTCAGTCTATCTTGGAAGGTGGGTGGAGGTTTCCTAAATATTATATCTCCTCCTTATCAACTTTCTTTCTTGAAGATCTTCTTGTAAATACAATAATGGATCTCTTGGTAGGCTTGGTGATAATTACCTTGCCCTTCTCCTTTAATGGTTCTTCTTCCTTAGATTCTTCCTCATCCTTTGCTTCCTCATCCTCACCTTTTACTTTGGTCAACAAAAGGGTGAAGCTAGTTTTCAATTTAGCAATTCTTTTCTTTCTTTTGTTTATTGCTTGAGGGAGCTTGATCTCCTATTCTATCCTAGCTTTTGCTTCATCAGAGGTACCAAAATATGTAGCTTTAGGATCAACTGGTTCATTTACAAGTGTCTCAATGATATCCTTAGTTTCATCAATATTATCCTCATATCCAAGAGGTTTCACCCATGATATTCTAGCCTGACTTCCTAAATGTATACCTTATCACTATCTACCATGAAACATACATCATCCTTGTAGTCTTCCACTAATTTTCTTGGAATTCTGAATCTATTATTCATTTTCTCTTTAAATGCATCAAAATAGTTATCCATGATACTATTATAGTTCTCTCCCATCTAAGCAATATACTCATTAATTTGGTAGAGAATTGGCACATCTTTTTTCCATACAATTGATCCTTTTGAAGGGAAAAATTTTTGAACATAAAAGAATAAACAGGTCAGCAAAGAACCAAACTTACATGGGTTGTTCTTTTTTCTTCAGATGCTTTCCATGTTCTTATTGAATTGCTTCAATAGAAGCTTGGCAAGGTCAAATGAAAGATTGTTCTTGACTACCTTGTAAGAAAGGTCAACTACTTCACAAGGCACACTATTCAATTGGCTAGAGCTATAGATCTTGTGCACTATGATATGAATACCAAATTTTAATTCCATACCAGTCATACTGCTTATCTTCATCCCTCTACCATCCCATTTTTCTAGGGTTTTCTTCTCAATTTCATCCTGACCTAGGGTTTTGGTCATTTTAGCTTTGGCCAACATTGAGAGACCAATGACTCTATGTATCATCTTCGTCATGATTAAAATTAGCTGCTCCAACCATAACTGACCATTGTGCACTTGACTAATAATATACCTAATCCATTTAACTTGAAATTCATGGGGCATATGAGGAATGTGTGTCAACCCTTTTTTCTTTAGGTGTTGATGCTTAGGTTTCAAGACACCATTAACACACAACTATCCTAAGGCTTCATCCATTTCCAAAGAGCCAATATCTTGAATTGTGCATTTAAAGTGAGAACAAATTTCATTTATCAACAATACCTTTGGAGGGATTTGAGACTACGCTCCACTCGGATCTAGGGTTTCAGTGATTACAAGAGTGAGTTTGAAGTTTGGAGCTCTCCATTCACCAAGAACTAACATGTTAGAACCTCACTTTTCCTTGCTACTACTGCATGCCATATTTTCTTAGTAGGGTTTGGGAGAACTCAAATTTTTTAGTAACAATTTTCTCAAATCACTTGGAAGCTCTAAAGATTGTACTATGCAATAGCTCTCAAAAATTCGCAATAAAAATGACTTCAATTTCATTCATTTTATCAAATTTTTCCATAAGTGCTCATTATGGATGGTAGATCAAGTTGACAAACTCTCATCCACTTCTTTGCATTGATTACTTGGCAAAGTCTTCCATCATTTGGTTACCATATAAAATTTTAGTTACTCCTAACCTCGCTTAGGAGAGTCTGTGAACCAACCTCACTCGGTAAAGAAGGTAACTCAGTAGTGATTGGTACCCTTTTCACTTGATGATCCCTTTGTATCTTGAATATAGATATGGATCTTCTATCTTTTCAATCTAGAACTATTTTGAATGTTTTGGTAGCCTAGTCCTAGTTTCTCCTTTGAGAAATCAAGTAGAGATTGTGGAGTCACCCGATTCTTGAGTGACTTGTTCATCATTACTTGGACTTTAATTCTTGGTAGACTTTGGAATACATTGTTGTCTCATCTATTTTTAGATGTTACCAGATTTTGCCTTCTTCTTTTTCTTCAATTCTACTAGTATTCATGTAGTTTTTGGCAAGATGACCAAGTTTTGTACAAATGAATCATCTTTTAGTAGTATCTCTTTTCTTCAAATGATGCTTTACACAATTCATTCCAATGTGTCCAAATTTTTCACAGTAATGTCATCCACACAAAGTGTTGTAGTCCCAACCAAATATAGCTTTCTCAATTTGTTCTGCTAGATTTAATATCTTAGTTTTGCATTCTGATGATTTGTGCCCATGCTTCTTACATTTGTGACATTTACCTCCAAATCTGGCTTCTCTTTGCATTCATTAGCCTTATGACCATGCTAATTATAATTATAGAATTTTCCATTGAATTTTGCTTTACCATTGCTCCAAAATTTGTTTGATGTATGACCTATCTTACCAAAGTGACTACAAGTAGGTCTTTGATTCTTTTGAGCTCCTTGCTTGGATGATTCTCCTTCTTCTGTATATCCAATTCCTAATTTTCTTTTTTGTCCATAGAGATTTTACTCATTCAATTGATTCATGTCTGCTTGGGATTTCATCATTCTTTCATTGGTTTTCCTTTTAGAGTTTAGATCAATTTGTAATCTTTCATTCTTTGATCTCAGGTTTATGATTTCTTCATTTGCATCAATGAGCTGATCAATGAAGTCTTCTTGCTGAAGGGATAAGTGCTAGATTTCATTGTTCTTTCAAGATCTTTTCTTCTTTTCAGGGATTGAGAGAGTTGCTCCTTTTTTTTCTTGATTTGGGCAATAGCAATTTCCAAATCTAGCTTCTCATTGTTAATAGCTTTTTCAAGTTTGAATATCTCCATGACTTTGATATTTTCTCAAGCTATTAAAATTTCTTTTGAGAACCATAAAGCTCTAATACCAAGTTCTTATTCTTTACTTCTACCAGTATTCATGTAGTTTTTGGCAAGATAACCAAGTTATGTACAAATGAAACATCTTTTAGTGGTATATCTTTTCCTCAAATGATGCTTTACACAATTCATTCCAATGTGTCCAAATTCTCCACAATAATGACATCTACACCAAGTGTTGTAGTCCCAAGCTGGTTTTGTAAGATCTTTTCTTCTTTATAGGGATTGAGAGAGTTGCTCCTTTTCTTTCTTGATTTGGGGAATAGCCATTTCCAAATCTAGCTTCTGATTGTCGATAGCTTTTTCAAGTCTAAATATCTCCATGGCTTTGATACTTGCTCAAGCTATCAAACTTTCTTTTGGGAACCACAAAGCTTTAATAACAAGTTCTTGTTCTTTACTTCTACCTACATTCATGTAGTTTTTGGCAAGAAGACCAAGTTATGTACAAATGAAACATCATTTAGTAGTATCTCTTTTTCTCAAATGACGCTTTACACAATTCATTCCAATGTGTCTAAATTCTCCACAGTAATGGCATCTGCACCAGGTGTTGTAGTCCCAGCCAAATATAGCCTTTACAATTTTTTCTGCTGGATTTAATATCTTGGTTTTGCATTGTGATGATTTTTTCCCATGCATCTTACATTTGTGACATTTACCTTTGAATCTTGGCTTCTCTTTGCATTCATTACCCTTATGACCATGCTAATTGAAATTATAGCATTTTCCATTGAATTTTTCTTTACCATTGCTCCAAAATTTGTTTGATGTATGACCTATCTTACCATAGTGACTGCAAGTAGGTCTTTGATTCTTTTGATCTCCTTGTTTGGATGGTTCTCCTTCTTCTATATATCCAATTCCTACTTTTCCTTTTTGTCTATAGAGATTTTTCTCATTCAATTGATTCATGTCTACTTGGGATTTCATCATTCTTTCATTGGTTTTCTTTTTAGAGTTTAGATCATTCTATAATATTTCATTCTCTAATCTCAGGTTTATGATTTCTACATTTTTATCAGTGAGTTGATTAATGAACTCTACTTGCTGAAGGGATAGGTGCTAGATTTCATTGTTCTTTCCTTCTATCTCTTCTCTTATCTTGTTTTTCTCTTATATAACTTCACATAATCTTATTGACTAAATTTCTTGCTCTCTTCTTAGTTTTCTTACTTCTTCTTGCAGTGAACCATTTTTTCTAGGAGTTCTTTGATTGCTTCATTGGTTTCATTTGGATTTCTTGAATGAAGGTCTTTAATTATTTCTTCATTGTAGAGATGATCATTCATTTGAATTGTAAGTTTTTTCTTCTTTTTAGGGATTGAGAGAGTTTCTCCTTTTATTTCTTGATTTGGGAAATAGCCATTTCCCAATCTAGCTTCTCATTGTCAATAGCTTTTTCAAGTCTAAATATCTCCATGGCTTTGATATTTGCTCAAGCTATTAGACTTTCTTCTGAGAACAAAAAATCTCTGATACCAATTTTTGGAAATATTATTAACAAAGCTAAGTTACTAAGAGGGAAGGGGTGAATTAGTAACTTTTAAAACTTCTACATTTTAAACTCTTAATACAACAGTCTAATTAGCATTTAGTCCTTCACATATAATCTGATCTAATTATACACATAATAAACTAAAAACATGAAAGAATTCATAACATTTTGACACAAAGATTTGGTGACCCAAAAACCTTCCAAATAGAAAGTAAAACTAGGGTGGGGATGATACCCGCAAGCTTTAGTACTATAGTATAAAGTTTCCTATTAAGGCTTACATTGATCACTTCTAATGATCTACCTTGTTAGGAAAAATAAGGATTGTTAAGTCCACCTTGTGAAAGGATTTACAAACATATAATGAAGTATGCATTTGGTAAAAAGATTTACAAAAGATTGTTAGTCTACCTTGTTAAAAGATTTGACTGATCCACCTTTTAGGATGAAATAGTAGTTGATCTCTAATCTTCAACTTGGTTTCCCAAATGAGATTCCTTTAAGTGTACAAATCACCTTGTTGTGATAGATGAATCTTTGCTGCTCCTTATATTGTTGTATCCTTTGTAATTCATACTTTCTACTCTTCTCTTAAGATTACATTACATATGCATCATTATTAAACACATTGGATGTGATACAATACACTACATATATACCAATCCAATTATACAAATTACAAAGTTAGCCACTATACAAGTTTAGACAAATATTACAAAGTTAGCTCAAGTGTAGACACTTAGGCTCTGAAGACTAACTTAGTGAAGTTCTGATACTTGGAATCCACTATCAATGCTTGAAATCATCATGCACTCAATAGATGTAGAAGCTCGATCCATACTGATCACTTTCAAGTAGGCTTGAACTTGGTCTACATTGGTGACTCAGTAGATACTGTGAAACTCATCATATAAACTGAATCACTTGTTTACCTTTACATAGTTCAGTAAACACTATCACCTTGAGCTTAGTATAAATTGAGTCACTTGGTTAACACTGAGTAGCTTGTTAACATTGGACTTGCATCACATTAACTGTGAACTTGATAAGCACTGCATAGCTTAGTTTTTAGTACTAGTAAACTCGTCATACTCTAAGATGCTTGGTTTACATTACTGATCTTCACAATAACTTTAACTACTTGGTAAACACTAGAATTTTCCCAAAGGACTCAGTAGCAACTGTAGAACTTAGAAACAACTAAAATTCTTGGCAAGCACTATTAACTATACAATAAGCTTGATAGATACTTACAACTTAATAAGTGTATGTCACTAATAACAAACTTGACTATTATGTCAACAAGAAGAAGAGGAAGAAAGTGCATAGAAACAAGGTAAAGCCCTAGCACTTGTCACCCCACTAGTAAATAAGGCTAAAAAAATGAAAAATACTAAGCCTAAGGTGAGGAAGGATGCAAAAATGGTAAAACCTAAGCCCCTCTCTCCTCATGTACCAAAAAGACAAAGAATTAGGGAAGTAGCAACAACTAATGCTAAGCCACTAGTGAAGAAAGGAGTGGTAAAGATGACAAAACCAAGTGGCACAAGTATAGTGTAGAGAAAAATGTGAGCCTTTAAAAGTTAACATAAGAAAAGAAGGCTAATAAAGTAGAAAGATGTTGAAGAAGATTATGTAGAGAGGATTGAGTCTGATGAACTTGGTCACCACTGAGTCATTATGCCTACAAGGTCTAGAAATATTGATGAGGTATTTGCCAATATCAAAAAATCTACAGGCATATTAGGTTGTAGATATGTAAAGTATGAGGCACTTAATATTGATGACAAATCCAAGATAGAGGAGGCCGTGATAGAAATTATGGATAACAATAAGCTAGCACCTATATAATTTGAAAAGAAGATTCCAAATGATTCATCTACTAGGCTTGATTGAAAGTGGAAACAAGAAACTAAAATTGAGAAGAAAATAAAAGAACACACATTAACCAAAATTATGACAGAGTTTCAAATAAGAAAAAGGCAACATTTTTGGAGAAGTATAGAATGATTTGTTCCTAAATTTAGAACATTTATGATTTTACATAATAAAATTAAGGATGTTGTACACTAGAATGAATTCTCGTGGAAAAGCATTTTTGGACTAACTATAGAAGAGGCTGACAAGATTGGCAAAGAAGGTGAACACAATAAAGAAATGGAGACAATAACTATTGAAGATGTTCATAGTGATGAAGAAATTTTAGGTGTGTTGAGCCCATAGGGAAATGTATCACCAATTCATGATACTTCACCTGACACTCCTGTATTACAAAAATAAAGTACTATGCTTAGGTAGGAAGTACACCAATCAAAATTGTTGATTTTAATGAACAAATAAAGTGGATGGAGAAAAAAAACAACATGCTTCTCAAGAACAAAAATTTCTACTTGAATTCTTAGCAAGAAGCATGAATGGGATTTGGAATAGGAGATTCAGGTGTGGTAAGAGGGAAAGGTGGTTTTCAAATTTCAAAAGGGAATGACAATGGTGTAGGTCCATCTAGTGAAGGAGCTCAAGGGGAGAAGATGGTGAATGCAAAGAATGGGAAGGATCCTGATGGAGGTGGGGCACCTGGGGACTCGAGGGGGGGGGGGGGTACCCAGGCCAATGGATGTAGAAAATATTCTGGTCAAAAAATGGTCAATCCTATTTGACATCATGTTGGTGGGTAAGTCTTCCTTTCCTCTGGTTAAGAATGTTTTCCCTTCTGAGAAAGGTTTGATTACTCTAGAGATCCTAGACTAACCATAGACATGAATATATCTAGAATGGATTAGACTCTTTTTGGTGAGGTTCTTAGGGGCTAGACCAAAAATTGATATTTTTCATGCCTATGTTAAAATGCAATGGGCCTTGAAGGGACATGTTGACATAGCTACTATGTCAAAAGGATGTTTATCCTTTAGCTTCTCATGTGATGAAGATAGAAGGGAAATCTTATGCAATTTGACTATGGGTTGTGGGTAAGCATACTTTGATCTTGCATAGATGGTCCAAAAACCTAAACTCTCAAGATGAAACAATGGTCCAAGCCCCTATATGGATAAAACTTCTAGGTATGCCTCTTGAGTTTTGAGTTGAAAATGTTTTCCAAGGAATTGCTATGCTTTTGGTGAACTCTTATCCATGGACCTAGTTATAGTGTCTAGAAGAAGATTAACTTATGCTAGAATTTGTGTGGGGGTTATTCAAGGAGTCAATATTCTAGAGGCTATTACACTCAAATCTAAATTGGGAGTCTATCAGTAGAATATTGAATATGAAACCATACCTTTTTCCTATTTTTACTATAAAAAATTGGGCCATTAGGCAAAGAAATGCCCCACTTTGATTAGCATACAAAAAAATTTAAGAAAATTTGGGTCCGTAAAGGATCTAAGGATTTTGTGGGTGTTGATCAAAACTATGATGTGGAGGGAACTAGTATGGTTAGTGTCAGTTCTTAGGTAATGATGGCAAGATTACCAATAGGGTTGGGAATGATGATAGTGGAATTATTAGTAAAGATATTTTGAGAGACAATAGTAACAATTAAAATGAAATAAAATAATCAAACTTCCGAGAGGCACCTGAGTGCATCATTCTTGGGCTAGGCTCCTAGGTTAAGGATAGGCCTCATAGAGAAGATCCTTCTATGGATGGCTCATCAAAGTGGGGGGATGTTGAAGATATCTCTAGAGCCTTGAAGGAAGATGAAGAATTTATTGGAGTAGACTAGTTAGATGTGGGGGCTAAAAAGAAAAAAAGGAATAAAAAAAGGAGGATATTAGCTTTAAGAAGTAAAGAGAATGCTTTGGTGATTAAGAAAATGAGGAGTATCAAGATAGGGGATGCTATGCTTTTTAGTTCTCCTATTGGAAAGAGCTTTAAAAAAGGATATCTCAGGAATAAAAAAGCTAGGGATGGATGTCAACCCCTTACCCTAGTTGGGAAGGGTATCAAATTTGGGGATGTTGGCCAAACTGCTATTTCTGTAGGGAGACCTTCTAATGTGCAGAAAAGAATTGTGGAGACTAACAAAAGTATAGTGGATGGTAGTTAGAGGACTATCTTAGAGTCAAAATATTTCCATAAGAAATGAAGTTTATTTCATGGAATATTAGAGGATTCAATAATCCTCATAAGAAAGATATGGTCAGGAACATAGATAATAAGCCCGATATTGTTCTTCTACAAGAAACTAAGATGCTTAAAGATAAAGTTGAAAATCTATTATTGTTTAAAAGTGGCAAGATTCTAGGGAGTGATGCTGATGGGGCCTTAGGAGGTATGGCTATTTTTTGGAATGATAAATTTATTTGTGGGGAACTTGTTTCACAGAATAGAAATATGATGAATATTAGATTCTCTAATACTAAGGATGGCACTTCATGGGTGTTAACTAATATTTATGCTCCTAACACTATATGGGGTAGGAAAGATCTTTGGATTGATCTTTATAATTAGAGAAAGAATTTTGAAGATGAGAATTGGGTTATTACGGGTGACTTTAATGTACCTCTAAAAGAAAATGAGAAGATGGGGGGCAGTTAGACTAATTTGGACAATAGGTTGGATTTGATGAAGTTTATTGATAGCCATCTTCTGCATGCCATGGATATGCATGGTGCTAACTATGCTTGGACAAAAAGAAGGTTAGGGAAAGAACTTATCCAAGTGAGGTTGGATAGAGCCCTCATTAGTAATGATTGGTTTTTGTATTATAAGTGCTCTCTATTTGCTCATATAAGTGGGCTCTGACCACTACCCCATTTTTCTTTTGGATGACCCAATCACTACTAAGAAGCACTATCCATTTTGATTTGAAACTCTCCATCTTAGGTTGGAAAACCTTATCAAGGTTTGGTGGGGTATTCAAGTGGAGGGAACGACTATGTTTAAAGTTTCTAAAAAATTGATAAATATTAAAGATAATATCAAAAGATGGAACAAGGAAAACTTTGAGAACATATTTGATAGTAAAAGGAGGATTCTTGAGGAATTAAAAGATATTTATGATAGCATTCCATCTAAGGGTTATGAGTGCATGTCTAAGAAGGAGAAATATTTGAACCTAATTGAGATGCATGATATTATTACCAAGGAAGAGATGTACTAGATACAACAGTCTAGAAAAGTTTTTTTAAAAGAGGGGGATAGGATTACTAAATTTTTCCATATGACTATTTGAAGCATAGAATGGTTAATAAGATGTCTAGACTCAATGTTCATGGTATTTTTACTGATGACAATGAGGCTATCAAAAGGGAAGCCATGAATTTTTTTAGTGGACTGTTAGAGAGTGAACCCAATCTAGATAAGGATAAGAATTTTTTTTTTAGAATGTATCCCTAATAGCATCTTTGATGATCAAAATAAAAATCTCACCGCTATCCCTACCAATTATGAAATTACCAAGGTTATTTTTTCCTTTAAGGGAGATAAAGCTCCTAGTCTGAATGGCTTCCCCTTCCTCTTTTTTCATACTTACTGGAATATCATTAAAGAGAATGTTTTTAATGGTGTTAAAGAATTCTTTGGGTCTAGAAAAATCCTAAGGAATTGAATGGTGCTTTTTTGGCTTTGATCCCCAAAATGACTGGTGCTAATTGTATGGACCAATTTAGACCAATTAGTCTTTGTAAATATTTTTTATAAAATCATATCCAAAGTTCTTACTCTAAGGATTTAATCTTTATTACCTTCTCTGATTTCAAGATAGTAGAATGAGTTTGCTAATTCCAAGAAAGAGGGATTCTTATTAAAGCTTGATTTATCCAAAGCTTATGATAGGGTATATTGGGAGTATTTAAAATGTGGGTTGGAAGCTTTTAGGTTTAATAAAAGATCTTTGGAATTGGTCCTTATGATGTTTTCCTCTACCACCTTTTTGTTCTTGTCAATGGTTCTCTGACTCCCTTCTTTGAGGCTTCTCATTGCTTAAGACGAGGGGATCCACTACCTTCTCTTCTATTCATTCTCATGGTTGAATGTTTAGGTAGATATGTGGAAAAAATGGTTCTTAAGGGGGATTTTGTGGGTCTAAGACCTTCTTCTTAGAATTTAACTTGCTCTCATCAACAATTTGTTGATGACTCAATTGTGATGGGAGAACACTTTTTCAAATGTGAGAAATATCAAGAAGGCTCTTGAAGATTATGGGTAGGTTACTAGACAAATTATTAACTGGAACAAAAGTTTGATTTACTTTATAAATGTTAATGAGAATATACAAAACAAAATTAGAAGAATCATTGGTTGTGAGGTTCATAGCTTTTCAGGATCTTACCTTGGTCTTCCTCTTTTTCTTGATCCTCTTGTGTCTTTTTGGAGTTCTTTGATAGAAAAAATCCACTCAAAGTTAGCTAGTTGGAAAGGTTCCCTCTTGAGCTAGGCTAGTAACATTACTGTTCTTAAATCCACTTTACAAAACATGCCTTTGTATGCCTTGAGTGTTTTTAAGATTCCTAGGAAATATGCTTTGGCCATTGAAAACATTTAGAAAATTTTCTTATGGATGGGTACAGAAAAGAAGAAAAGAATGGATTTGATTTCTTGGGATAAAGTCTACATGCCAATCAAAAAATGACTAGGACTAAGAAAGATCAATAGTATGAAAAATTATTTACTTGCCAAGCTAATATGGAGAAGGTATAAAGAGGAGGGTGAATGGAAAGATATATGGAATGATAAATGTAATAGGGAGGATCAAGGGTTTAATCTCTTCCTTTGTAGTGAGGTAACTCAAGGGAAATCTATGATTTGGAAGCATGCTCAAAAAAATAAGCAGTTGATCAAAAAATGGGTTAGATGGAAAGTTGGTAATTGTAGGACTATTCATTTTTGGGAGGACATTTGGATTATTTATCATGCCCTGAGTTTAGATTAGAGGTGGAATGGGTATTTGGATGAATGCAAGAACTTTTTTGGTAATTTTGTTGTTGAATATTGGGAAGAGGATAAATGGATGAGCCTTAATAGAGTGGATGACAGCCTTAATGAACTTAACAAACATCTAAGCATTATCTTTTTAGTTCAAAAGGATGATAATTTAATATGGAAGTATAATCCTAATGGGTTGTACTCTATTTCCTCTTTGTATGGAAATGTTTTCAAAGACTATTAGGTGCCTTGCAAGGCTAAAGCTTGGTTTAAAGGCTTGACCCCTAAAGTTAACATTTTTTTTGGATTCTTTCGTAGGATAAAATTCTCACCACTGACAATTTAATGAAGAAAGGTATGTGTCTTGTCAGTAGGTGTTATATTTTCAAGGAAGAGGAAGAGTCAACTAATCATATGACTATTCAATACTCTTATACTAGAAGGTTATGGGAAAGGATCTGTGGTATGCTAGACATGGATTGGGTTGTCCTCCTCTATATTTAAGAGTTATTACTAGCATGCAAGTCTCCTTCTCATAATACCTTGATTATGAAGTTATGAGAGCTTATCCTCCTATTTCTTTGTTGGGATGTGTGGAAGGAAAGAAATGATAGGGTGTTTAGAGGTAAGGAGACTAATTCTATTTAGTTATTTCATAAGATTAAGCATATGGTGATTGAGAATATTTTGATTTTCAGGAAGTTCATAAACCTCAAAATGAATGGGAAGGTAAAATGATTTAGAATTGGAATTTGGAAAGGTTCAATATCTCTCAAAATGATATTAATCTTAGGAATTTGGCTAGGTGGGATTATCCATAATAAGTCTGGTGTAAGATTAATTTTAATGGGGTCTCAAAGGGCAATTGAGGGACTATGGGTTGTAGTGTCACTATCAAAAATATGAATGGGGATAGTTTGGGTATTATGGCTATTCCTATTGGGGAACAAACTAACCATCTTACAGAAGCTAGTGCACCTCTCCATGATCTTAATTTTGCCAAGAGTATGAAATTGAAGAAAATTTGGCTTGAAGAGATTCTCTTAATATTATTAATTATCTAAATAAAATTAATAATCCCTCTTGGACTATCCATAATATTATATGCAAAGATCTTAATCTTATTAATTCTTTTGAGGATTGTGTTATCACTCACAACTATACAGAAACAAACCAAGTTGCTAACTAGGCTATGAATGTGCATGCAATAGTAATGCAAAGATAATTTGGAATCATGGTGACAACATCCCTACCGATGGGCTATCCTTGACAGAGTATGACAAGGTTAGAAGTTTGCAAAAAACCTTGAATAATGATGAACATGACATTTAGGAATAATTATGATTTGGGAAAGAATGGGGATTTGTGGGCTATGATTAGTTTTTATTTGTTCATTTTCACATAGATTGTGGGTCTTTATGCATAAAAAAATCTTTGTTGAGATACTGACACAGAGTATTCCTTATTGTCTATTTTTGCTACAACTGGGAGAATTTGTTGTAGATGGGAGGCAAGAGAAAGAGGGTTGAGCCTAAAAGCTGCAAGGAATGGAAGAAGAAGATGGATATTTGGGATATTTTGGAACAGGGTCATTTCACAGGCTTCATGGAGAAGTTAAAGGGTAGCAATCCTTCCATTGCTCACCAATTTGTTAAGACCTAGAAGGATGGTAGTATTCTAGTGGGAAACCAAATAATGGATGTCACAAAGGACATTATAGTAGAAGCTACTGGTCTTGATATGAAGGGTATCAACTTCTATAGGGATAGGAAGCTATTAGATCATGCTGTTGAAGAGTTTGCAAAGATGACTAGGGAACATAACAAGTTGGTTAAAATTGCCAATGCCTATTTTAGCCCTAGCTCCATTTCTTGTCCTTGGGGGTTTATCATGTTCATGGTGATTGAATACCTAACCTTGGATGGTTTTTTTATTGAGATTTTTGGGCATCATTATGTGTTGGTTAACCATTTTAGGCATAGGGTTAGACTTAATCTCCCCTTCTACCTTAGGCAGTCATTGGGTAATATCATTTTGGCTATACAGAAAAATCTTGAGAGTGACCATGCTTGCCATGAAGGCTTGATAGTTCTAATTTTGAATCTTCTTAAAGCCAAGAAATTGGACATACCAAATTTTAGTACAAAAAATTTGGAGTGTGAAACTGAGGGGAGTGAAAGATAAGGGCAATGATAAAGACATAGAGGAGGAAGATGATGAGATGGAGGTTAAGAAGAGGAAAAAGATTTCTCTTGGGAGCTCATTTGCGAAGAAAAGAAAGACTAAGGAGATGGATTATGAGATGGACACATAATCTAAAGAGGACCCAAAGGAGGGTACATGGAAGAAAACCACTAGTAATTCTAGTATTGCTTCTAGAAATAAGGTGAAGAAAATTGATAGAGTTTTAAATGTTCCCTTTCATGATGAACTTTTAATAAGAGGATGGAGTAGAAAGGAAAGAATTTAATTTTTCAAGGGAGGGCTAATGAGAAAGGTTTTAAGGAGGAAAATTCTGATCATAACAAGAACTATGTGGAATAGGGGTATTGAAAGGGTATGATTGGTAATCTTGGATTGATGAAAAGGGATATTAGTAGAATGCAAGATCATATGCAAGACATTAGGAGAGAGAAATCTTGGTCAACATCTTCATAGAATTTCTAAGGTGATTGGTAATGTAGAAGAGGTTAATAATATTATGAAGAGAATCCCACCCTTGGAAGCATTCAAAAAAGCTATAGAACAAAAGATGAAAGATTTGCAGAAAAGGCTGGAGGGCATGGATAATAGAGTGGTCAACACTGAGATAGTGGTTAAGAAACTTTTTGATTAGATTTGTTCCATCTTGAAGAATGTGGCAAACAAAATTAGCACTCTGCTAGACAAAATGGAATAGGAGAGAATTCAAGGTTTAAAGGACTTGAAAGAGGACCACGGTTCGAACTAACATACTAGGGCTAACTCTAAGAAAACTGAGGTCATGAAAGCCAAAGAAATGGATGATCTAAAGGCCTCTATGGTTAACATGAATATCCTTGTATATTAGGTTGTTGATGTATTGAAGACCCCATAGTTTGTTAGCTTTTTGTTTTCTTTTCTTGCTTTTTATATTAAGACTTATGGTCTTAGTTAGTTCTATTTTTTGGTGCTGATGTACAATACTTATGGGCTTCTTTTCTCTTGTTGTTAGCTACTTTTAAAAAGTTTTTAGGTCCTTTAAAACTTGTTTTTATTTAATCAAAACAATATTCTTCTTAAACCTAAACATTGATAATAGAAGCTAAGAAGTCAGTAAAGGAGAAGCAAGAACAAAATGAGCTAGAAAAGAAAATAAATGTAGAGCCATCTACTATAAGTCAAATGGGACCACATGTCTCAAGACCTCAAGATGAGGAAAAATAAGTTGACTATATAGAAAGAAGTAGAAAAAGAAAAAGATAATATAGTGTTGAGTGCTACTATTGTTGTTCCCAACATTAAAACTCAAGTGAGACCGAGTGTTGACACCCCCTCACCTACTCTAACTCAAGTTGTGTCGAGTAGCAACACTCTAAAGAAAATAAAAGGAAATATGAAAAAGGATATTTCTCTAATTAATATTGTTTCTTTGGGTGAATTTATTGAAATGCCAAATTGGGATCTAAATAATCTCACATTAGAAAACTGTCATCATGCAAGATATTTTAGCAAGAAATAAAAGACAAGAAGAGATGAGAGAAGAATAAAAGAAACATGTATTGCATGATATCAAAGATATATTTGTTGATGCCTTTGGTATATAGACTATTGATGAATAGACCCCCATTATCTCTCAACTAGTGAAATTTTTTTTAAAAGTCAACACTGAGGATATTGAAGAAAATAAAAAACTAATGGCTTGGTTTGAGAAGAAGTTTGAAAAGAAAGTAATAGAGAAAGTTTCTACTATCATTGTAGTATGAAAAGTAGAGTTGCAAGCACCAGTAAAAATATAGAAAAACTTGTGAAGAAGGTACAATATTTGTACAATATTCTTTGCGATGTGGCCAGATTTACTAATGAATATTAGGCAAACAGTTAGAGGATTCAAGTTGACATAAACCTATCAAGAAGTTCTATCTCTTAGTCAGTTGAATCAAGTTCAATGCATTATAATAGATTATTGTTTTCATAAGGAATGTTGGTTGAGCTACAAACAATAGATAGCAGAATGAGGGATAAACTTATCTCTATCTAGTCCATGTTGAAACCTCACTCAAAGGTTATCCAACATGAGTTGGCATCAACAATGGATCTAGTTCACAGAGATCATGATCTTTCTATTGTTGATAGGTTAATTGGTTTGGCTAAAAATCTAGACCTAAAGATTTATGTTTTAGATTCAATAGGAACCACATGGGATAATGCTCTTTCCATGATTATTCAAACCCATAAATAATTCATTAACAAATATGGGTTCTACCTACTCAACCCCAACAAAAAACATTTTTGTCAAAAATAAGGGGAATTGATATAAATAGATGGTATGAAGACATGTCATAGGGGGTAGATAAAAAAGAACTCATGGGAATAGAATGGTAAAGATACAAAGATATGAAGCTAAGAATGGACAAAGATAGACAGGGTATGACAAGTTACATCAAACTATTTTGAGTCATGTAAAATATGTGTTGTAAAAGAAAGTTTTAAAGTTCTAGAAGAACCAAGTCATAGATTTAGGGGGAGCACTATTACTATGTAATGTAAAGATGTAATCATGAAAAATTGTTTTTTCCACTAATGTCAAAGGGGGGATTGTTGGTATCTCAAAGTTTTGTTGTCTATTAGTGTCAAACACTTAGTCATATATAAGGCAAAGTTGATTGGTCATTACTACAATTGAGTTACTCTATATAGGCCGAGTCATTGAAAGACTTATAAATAATCATGTATAAGTTGAGCCATATAGGAGTCGAGCAAGTCTTTGGTTTCCAAGTGCTTCCATACAAGACAAGTTAAGAAATGTCAACTAGACAATACACATAGATGCCAAGTCATATAGAAGGAGATGAGTTCAATTAAGGTTGAGCAACAATAGTAAGAATAGTTACAATTGAGCATCAAAGACAATGTGTTTTGAGTAACATAGAGTGAACATAAATGCCTGAAATGGTACAAAATTTGAGGTAAACCATTTTGAGCCAACATGTAAATAAAAATTAATGATCACAAAGTTTTTCACAATGGTTGTTATGCATTTTGATATGGTTCATTGATACCTATGACAAATGAACAACCAATTAGATGAATAGGAAAAATGGGAAGCCTCTAGAAGACTCTACAGATGTTTTTAAATAGGTAGATTCAAATGCTATTTCTATATATCATGGTTAAGAATGAAAATTATGTGAAGGAAGTGAAGCATTGTGTGAAGGAGTTGTGTTTTTTAAATAGGTATATTCAAACCCTATTTCTATATAGCATGGTTAAGAATGCAAAGTATTTGAAGGAAGTGAAGCATTATGTAAAGGAGTTTTGTTTTGGATGTTGCATGCAAAAGTTGTGAAGAATAGAGTTAGCAACCTAATGAAGTAGTGAATGGCAAAGTAAAGATATATCAGATAAGAGTTTAGACTAGAGATTGGAAGGAGGAGATCCATAATAAGAAATTGCAAGTGCAGACGATCAGGTACTGAATAAACTTTGATAGATTGAATTAGGGTGAATCTCTTAACATAGTGGTTTTAACAGTCCTTTTAAAACCTCTTAGTAGAGTCCTTACTTCATTGTAAGTGTTAAATCCTTTAATCAAGGCATACCTAACAATCTTATATATCTTTTAATAGGGCAATCCCCTCATAAGGTAGATCATCAAAAGTGATCAAATTTGTAGTCCTAATAGGCTAACTTTTTTACTATAGTAGTAAAGATTTGTGGGTGCCATCCCCACCCCAATTTTACCTTTACCTTGGAGGGTCTGTGGGTTACCAAAATATTTTGAAATATGTGTTTAAATTTCATGAATGTGATACTTAGCTAGATTTATTTCAGCATTTGATATTTCAAATAAAGTTATACATAAGCTAGATATGAGAAAGTTAATGTGGTGAATACAATCAAGTTTTTTTGAATGATAAAAGTTTAATTGATCTTGATTTGCCCCCACCCCCCCCCACACACATGCTCATTATCTCAATTTCCAAATAAAGGATGATGAAATGATTCAAACATAATAATGACATAAATGCATAATATTAGTAGGTTCCTTTAGAGGAACACTATTCATATCAGCAATATTATATGAACCAAATCTATATACTTCTATAATTATATAAGGACCTAACCAGTTGGGACTAGAATTTCCCTTTTCCCCAAGTATGATATTTGCATGCCTCTTATTTTCATAAAGAGATAAATCACCTATGAAAAAGGATCATTCAATAACTTTACCATCTAACCTTTTATTGATAGTTTTGTGATACACCATGATGGTTGAAAATAGATTGATACAAGTATGAGAAATGTGTTTCAATAATTGTTTTCTCACTGATGTCAAACCTACTACTTGCTGGTAAGATAATCACTTAGATGATTTAAGTACTATCATTTGTTTGATTGATGAAGAGGATTTGATCAAAATGAGGTAACAATAACATCTAGAGGAAAGGTTGAGTTATGATATGAGAAGGAGTACACGTATCAATTAAGACAATGATATTATAGTGCATTGATAATCTACTTAAGGTTGCAAAGGTTGGTCACACTAAGTTAGTTTAGAGGAACAAGTAAAAAAAAGTATGTCTATCAAGCTTAATAATCTTCATAGTAGGTGCTGAGAAAAATTAGTGTAAGATGAGCAAAAAATCAGTTGGAGTTGAGAAAAGTCAAATTCAATGTAAGATGAGTGATACAGTGTAAGCCAAGTAAAGTTTAGTTGATGTCAAGCGCTAATAAAATTTAGTCCATACCAAGTGATTTGATAGTGGATGTTGAGCAATGCAATACATGTCGAGCATTAGAAGCCAATTAATGTTGAGTGTTAGCATTATGAGAAAGAAGATCAAGAATTCGATGAATCTAAGCTAACAAGTTTGATTTCTTGGATTATGTGAGCCATGTGGAAGATAAGCTTGTTGAGCTAGTGGTATAGAATTCAAGATGAACCATTTTGAGGTGAACTCAAAGAGGATTGAAGGAGAAGTTTCTAGAAGGGAATGGAATGAAATGATGGATAGATTCATTTAATCTTACCTAATCTAACCTAATCCTAAAATGGATGAAGGAGGATGAATGATACAAGATATAAAATTCTATATTTATAGAGATGGCTAGTCAGAAGTGAAGGTTGTCATGTGTGAGAACCTAAGGAAGATAAGAAGTCTAGGGTATTGCTTCATTTCATGGCCTAAGAGAAGAGACTCCATTAACAAGCAAAGCAAGAAGGCTTAAGGGTAAAGAAGCTTGAAGAGTGAACAAGATATAAGAGCTAGTCTGTGTGAAAGCCAAGTGATATGGAGGTCTAAAACATAGATCTATAATCTACAAGTGCATTATAATTTGTTATTAGATCAAGCCTTACTATTATTCTCTAATAATTGTATCAGTCTAGGGTAAATGATTTGGATTAAGGTTGACCTAATAGTCATTTTTAAATCAATGAAATTCCTTGTGAATGATCTAAAGTCCTCTAATAATGCTCACTCCTAATAGGGTGATTAAAATCCTTTAACTAGGTCACACTTAACAATGTGCATTGTAACCTTTAACAAGGTTAGCCTTTCACAAGGCATCACTTTAGAAGAGTGAGAATGAGTAGCAAGTTACTAGTAGTTTTCCCCAAATTGGGTTTCCACATTAAATCATTATGTCAAATGTATGATTGAATCTATTGTGTTTCATGTTGACATTTCTACAAATTGATTTGATAGTTACCTACAAGTTTAAGTGATTGCATAATCTAATGGATGCATGCATGATGAAAATGTTTTATGGATACGGGTTCACTAACCTATGAAAAGTATTATTTATACATCTAGACAATGCAGAACTGATTCATCCCCCCCAGTTATTCTAAAGAATTTCAACAATTGGTATTAGAGTCATCTGCTTAAGAGGACTAGTTTGAAGGTATTAGAAGCACAAAGATCAAGATGTCAAAAAAAAAAGTACCCAAGCTTAATAAAGATAACTTTCCTACATGGAAAATTTTGATGAAGCTACACCTAGGAGGTATTAGAGATCATGCATAATCTACCATTATTGTTGAACATATTAATAATGCTGGAACCCTAACTGCTGAAGATCTAAAAAAGAAGAGAGAACACAACCATGCAATGTTAGAGATTGCCTCTGCCCTAAGCTATGTTGAGTTTGATGATATCAAAGGTTGTGATAGTGCAAAAAAAATGTGGAATTCTCTATACACTATCTATAGAGGTGACAAGAATTTTCTAAGAGCCAAAGTTGAAAGTCTCAGAGGTAAGTTTGATGATACGAGACTGCAAGAAGGTGAGAATATTGTTCAATATTGCTCTAGGATAAAAGATGTTGTTAATGCAATAAGAGGAGCTACTAGTAAAATAGATGATGATACTGTGCTAAGAAATTTTTTGAGAACACTACTACTTATTTATGCTATTATAGTTTTTGTAATACAAGAATTGAGATGTATGTCAAGGAATGATCTAACTCTTGAAGGTTTGGTAGGTAGGCTTACTACTTTTGAGCCATCTAGCTTTGATAATTACACAACTAAAAAATATTGAATTTACTTTCAAAGCTAAGTTGTCATTAAAGGAACTTGATGAGAAGAAGACGAAAAAGACAAAATATGTGTCTAGTGATAGTGATACAAACAAGGAAGATGTAGATCAACTTGAAGCACTATTAGCAAGGAGATTTCACACAGGTAAAGATAAGTTTAAAGGTAAGTTAGCTATCATGTATTTCAATTGCAATGAGGTTGGTCATATTGTTGATAGATGTCTAGAGAAGAACAATTACTGAGGTGGTGACAAGTAAAAAAGTAAAAGAGATGAAGACAACAAAAACTACAAAGACAAAGGCAAGAAGTCTTGCTATATTTTTGAAGAGGAAACAAAAGAATGATCTAAAGATTGTGATGATGAAGTGATGCATGTTGCAATGAAGGATGAATCTAATGAGGATGAGGAAACTGCACTAGTGTCTTGTGTGAACATGAATGATAGATGGATCATTGATAGTGGGTGTTCATATCACATTACTAGAGATAAAAGTAAGTTCATTACCTTGAAATATTATGATGGAATTAGTGTAAGGTTTGGTTATGATGCACCATGTTTGATAAAAGAAAAACGTTCTATCAAGCTCACAAAAAAGACTTTATGTGACAATTCTTACTATATTGAAGGACTTAACTATAATTTTTTGAGTGCATCACAACTAAATAATTTGGGATGTAAGGTTGAGTTTGAGAACAAAATTGCTAAGAAAGCTAATTGGAAAAGGTGATCATACTAGAGGTAATCCATTCTACCTTGATATAGAGGATGCTACTTGTTTAGTTGTAGAATTTGATGATGTATGGCTATGACACAAGAGGTTATGTCATGTTAATTTTGGTAACTTGGTTAATATCAATAACACGAGAAGAGTTAGAGGTTTGCCTACATTGAAGAAGCTTGAAAATATAATATGCAAACAATGTCAATTAGGCAAAATGACAAAGTCAAGTTTTAAGAGTAAGACTGACACCTCTAAAGGAATATTAGAGATTGTTCATGCTGACTTGTGTGGACTAATTGAAGTGTAAAACTACAAAGGATATAATTATATTATGCTACTTGTTGATGATTATTCTAGAATGATGTCTATTATATTTTTTAAATAAAAATTTGATGCTTTCCAAATGTTTATGCAGTACTTAGCAAGAGTTGAGAAGGAAACATGTAGAAGTCTAAAATGTTTGAGATCTGACAGAGGAGGAGAATTTACATCAAATGAGTTTGAGATGTTTTGTAATGACAAAGGAATCAAAAGAAAAACATCTTCTCCTAGAACCCCTCCACAAAATGGAATTGCTAAAATGAGGAATAAATCTATAATGGATTGTGCTAGGACACTCATGATGGAGAAAATTTGTGCATTGAAATACTACAGAGTAGCTGTAAGTATAGCTAATTATACCTTGAACCATGTACAAGTCAAGAAAGGTACTCATTCAACACCTTTTGAACTATGGTATGGATACTCACCCAATGTAAAAAATTTTAAGGTATTAGGAAGAAAATGCTATATTCTTAAAGATTTCAAGAATGCTAAACTAGATGCAAAAAGTGAAGAAGGTATATTTTTTGGTTATTGTACAAGAAGTAAAGCTTATAAGTGTTTAAATACTAACACTAACAAAGTTGTAGAAAGTGCAAACAAGAAATTTGATGAATATATAGAAGTATATGAGGCTAAACCTATGAAGGAGCTAGAAGAGTACAAATCATTTGTATACTTTTATGAAAACATGCCTACTGATAGAGATATTGTAAATCAAGTTGCAAACCAACAATAAGTTTTAGTGACTACCGAGTCACATAGTATGAATGTCAAGTTGCATATAGTAATCGTGTTACATTCAGGTGCTGAGTTACAAAATAAAGTTGAGGCACATTCTAATTTTGAATAGTGTACATGAAAGAGATGCTAAACTACCTAACAGAGAAGTACATAGTGATTCAAAATTTTAGAGACCAAATGTAGAAGCTAGATCTAAACCAAGATTATCTAAGTATGTCAAGAGACATCACCCTGCTACACAAATCATCGGAGGTAAAGATGTTAGACCAATGACAAGGAGAAAGTTGAGAAATGATACATGTTTGTTGAGCATGTAAGAACCTAAAACAATGAAATATGCATTAGAAGATGTGGGATGGAGTAAAGCCATGGAAGAATAGAATGAACAAATGGAGAAAAATAAGACATGGACTCTAGTTCCTAGACTAGAAGACAAAAATGTGATTGTACCAAGTGGGTATAAAGAAAAAAGTTAGATGAAAATGGTGAAGTCACAAGGAATAAGGAAATATTAGTTTGTAAAGGAGATGCACAAGAAGAAGGGATAGACTATGGAGAGACATATTCCTTGTTGCAAGACTAGAAAGAGTAAGAACTCTGCTTGCTTACTTTGCATACAAAGGTTTCAAAGTTTATCAAATGGATGTTAAGTTTGCATTTTTGAATGATATATTGGAGGAAGAAGTTTATATAGAACAACCAAAAGGATTTATTGATGCTAACAACAAAAAAATGGTATTTAGACTACATAAAGCTTTATATGGTTTGAAGTAAGCACAAAGAGCATGGTATGAGAGACTTCATAATTATCTAGTGAAGATTGGATTTGAAAGGATTGATGATAACAACAATCAGTACTTGAAGATAGAAAAAGGAAAAGGTATTTTTTTATCTAAAATTTTTGTTGATGATATCATATTTGGAGGTCAAGATACATTATGTAATGATTTTGCAAATGAAATGAAGAAAGAATTTGAGATGTCTATGTTTGGAGAGATCAAGTTATTTGTGGGTTTGTAAGCACATCACATGAAATATGGTATATACATCACTCAATCAAAGTATGTAAAGGAGATAGTGAAAACTTTTGAATTGGAGGATTCCAAGCTAATAAGTACACCTATGGTGATAGAACATAAATTGTCAAAGAATGATGATTCAACTGAGGTGAATCAAACTTTATACAGGTCTATGATTGGAAAATTATAGTATGTAGTACAACAGGCCTAATATTACATTATTTGTAGGGATAGTTGCAAGATTCTTTGCTAATCCCAAGGATAATCACTTGATGGAAGTTAAGAGAATAATGAGATATTTGAAAGGAACAAAGGAATATGGTCTATACTACAAGAAGAATGAGAAATTTGAATTGAGAGCCTATACTGATGTTGATTGGGCTGGAAATATTGATGACAGAAAGAGTACCAGTGAAGGAGCATTTTTTTAAGGTAAAAGGCTAGTTACATGGACTAGCAAGAAGCAAAACTATATTTCTCAATCTACTGCTAAAGATAAATATGTTGCTACCACAATAAATTGTACAAACATTGTATAGATCAAATAACTACTCAAAGGTATGAAGAAGGAAATCATTGAACCTATGATACTTTATTGTGATAATACAAGTGCTATAAATATATCAAAGAATCCTTTGATGCATACAAAGACTAAGAAAATTGCAATCAAGTATCATTACTTGAGAGAATTAGTTCAAGATAAAGAGGTGAAGATGGAATATGTTAACACAAAAGAGCAAATAGTTGATATCTTTACAAAAGCATTACCTAAGGATTCTCATGAGTGTCTAGAAAGTAAACTAGGGGTGATACCCCTATCAAAGGCTATCTAAGAAGCATGATGAGTTTGCTACATCAACAAAGTTGATTGACATATGTTACACATTGATGCAATGGATATTACTTTAGGAGCTGCCTATAGTAATCAAAGAGCTAGAACTATACATTAGTCACAAGTAAGGTGATAGAGGGAGAAACTATAAATATTCATATCTACATATGAAGATGACACATCTTTAGTATTATTGTCAAAGAGAGAAAAATTGTTGTCAAGAATAGTATATTGAGTTTAGGAAATCATAGCGGGAGAAATCCAGATATAGAAGATGCAAAACTTTGGAATATCTACTTAGAAGGAGAAAGTGTACAAGTGTACCTATTGATTACATTTGCCTAGTAAGAGGAAGATAATGTTGAGGGAGTCATAAGGATGAGTTGATTGATTGTATATTGAACAAAATAGAATTTTGTAACCTATTCAAAAGATGGAAGTTGCTAATAGAGGGAGAGATTTCAATACAAGGTATTATTTTCTTTTTGGTATTTTGTTGGTCATACTGATTAAGTCTTGTCAATTTGGGTTCCCATCAATGCCAAAGAGGGAGATTATTGAAAAGAGATTGATACAAGTATGATAAATGTGTTTTAATCATTGTTTTATTACTGATATTAAACCTACTACTTGCTGGTAAGACAATTGCTTATATGATTTAAGTACTATCATTTGTTTGATTGATGAAGATGATTTGATCAAAATGAGGTAACAATAGAACCTAGAGGAAAGGTTGAGCTAAGATATGAAAAGGAGTATAAGAATCACTTAAGATAGTGATATTATATTGCATTAATAATCTACTTAAGGTTGCAAAGATTGGTTACATTTAGTCAATTTAGAAGAACAAGTTAAATAAAGTATGTTTTCCAAGCTTAACAATCTGCATAGTGGGTGTTGAGAAAAGTTAGTAAATGCCAAGTAGAAAATTAGTTGGAGCCAAGAAAAGCCAATTTTAGTGTAAGCTAAATGATAGTAAAGTTTAGTTGATTCCAAGCACCAAAAAACTTTAGTTCATGCCGAATGATTTGATAATGGATGCTAAGCAATGCAGTATATGCTAAGCATCAGAAACCAGTTAATGCCCAGTGTTAGCATTATGAGAAAGATCGAGAATTCAATGAATCTAAGCTAACAAGTTTGATTTCTTAGATTGTGTGAACCATGTGGAAGATAAGCTTGATGAGCTAGTGGCATAGAATTCAAGATGAACCATTTTGAGGTGAATTCAAGGAGAATTAAAGGAGAAATTTCTAGAAGGGAATGAAATGAAATGATGGGTAGATTCATTGAATCCTACCTAATCTAACCTAACCCTTAAATGGATGGAGGAGGATGAATGAAAAAATATCTTAATTCTCTATTTATAGAGATGGCTGGTTAGAAGTAAAGGTTGTCATGTACGAGAACCTAAGGAAGACAAGGAGTCTAGGGTATTGCTTCATTCAATGACCTAAGAGAAGAGACTACATTGTTAAGAAAAGTAAGAAGGCTTAAGGGTATAGATGCTTAAAGAGTGAACAAGCTATCAGAGTTGAAGTGTGTGAAAGCTAAGAAAAATGGAGGACTGAAACATAGATCTATAATATGCAAGTGTGTTGTAAGTTTTTATCACTTACTATTACTCTCTAATCATTGTATTAGTCTAGGGTAAATTCTTTGGATTAAGGTTGACCTAATAGTCATTTGTAAATCCTTTAACCAAGTGAAATTCCATGTGAATGATCTAAAAACCTCCAACAAGACATTCCAGATGATATTCAAACACTAGTTTTATAAGCCCATAAGGTATAGCTTAATTATGTATGTCAATCCTTAGCATGTTTATAAACTATTTTCTAAAGGATTTTTTTAATAACCTTGTTATAAGCTTTAACTTGACCATTAGATTGTGAAAAGTAAGAAGTGGAGAAACATTAATGAATATGATATGTTTGAGATAAGGTTTTTCTTCTTTCTTTTTAGTTTGAGTTCCATTATCAGAAATGCTTTCCATGGGAATACCAAATTGAGAAATGATGTTTTGAAGAATTACATCATAAATAAAATCTACATTAGTCAAGTAAAGAGGGATAACTTTAACCCACTTAGTAAGGTAATCAGTAGCCATAAGGATGTATGTGCATCCTTGAGAAGGAGAAGAAATTCTACCAATAAGATCAAGACCCCATATGCTAAAAGGCCATGGTGGAACTTGTGAACATAGTGCATGAGCAAGAGCATCAATGAGATTATTATGATCCTGATAGTGTGAGTACTTTTTGATAGAAGAGAATGAGTCTTGTTGCATAGTTTTCCAATATTACCCTATGCAAAGGAGTTTCTTGACTAATGAATTTCCTCCAAAATTCCCATCACATGATCTTGCAAGAGAAAAAGACCATCATATCAATATTTGTAATGGATATTCACAAGGATGATATAATGAGCTATGAGCTTTTAGATTCTATTTCTATAATTACTAGTAGCTAACTCATCAAATTTAGCCATCCTTTAAATATTGATAAATATGTGAATATTAGTCATCTAGATGCATACTGAGACAAAAAAAATCCAGTGAGGTATTCCTAAGATTGTTGGATCTAAAAAAGTTTGGATAGTAAATTAAAAATTTAACATACCCTTGTCTATAGAAATAAGGGATGCCACACTAGCCATAGTGTCAGTATGCCAATTATCTTTTCAAAGTAAGGTTTGAATGGAGAAATAAGAAAAGTTTGCAAGAAAAAGTTATGGAAAGTTCTTGATACTTGGCCAATTTATCATTCTTTGTTTGATATGTACCACTCATTTGTTGCATGATAAATTAAAAATAACCAAATATCTTAATATGGTTATTGTGATGAGACAAAGAAACCTTTAGTCTCATGATTAGGGATTCATACTCAACTAACTTATTGGTGCAATAAAATTTTAGCTTATATGATAGAGCAAAAGGCTTCCTAAATGGGGTTATTAATATAACACCTGTGCTAGACCCTGTCTAACATCTAGATCCATTTAAATATAATTCCCATTTTTCATATAATTCAATAGGAAATTTAATTTCATCAAGGATTTTGATTTATTATGATGTAGTGAGAGAAGAAGGAGCTTCAACTAGAGTATTAGTTAAAGCTTTCCATTTGATCAATTTATGAGAAATAAACTTAAGTCAAACTCAACTAAGAGATTGACCCATTTAGCAAGACATTGTGATAAGTATATGTTTTAAAGGATTAAATTTCAAATATACATTAACCTTGACATTAATGAGATAATTTTTGAGGTTTTGACAAGAAAAAAATAAGGCAAGACATTGCTTTTCAATTGTGGTGTAACAAGTCTCATAATCAATTAGTGTGTGACTTAAGTAATATACATGTCACTTTCTACCTTCTTGATCATGTTTAGATAAAACAAAACTAAAAACCTTAGAGGGAGAAGATATGTAGAGGAAGAATGACTCATTAGGTTGGGTCATTTGTAAAGTTGGTAGATTAGTGAGATAATTTTTGAATTGTTCAAATGAAATCTTACAATCTTCATTTGAAGAGAAAGTGTTGTCTTTCTTAAGAAAGGAAGTGAAAGGGATGGTCCAATCCACTAGATTAGAAACAAATATATGAATATCTTGTATCTTACCTTTTGCATTATGAAGTTATGAGTGTCAAAAATAATTCTTCAATTGTATATTTCATTGATGTTCACACAAATATTAGTATTAACTGAGCAATGTAGAGTTTGCAGTATTAACCTTGTATATGTTAGTTTTAACCAAGTAGTCAAGTAAAGAAGCCTTTTCTAGTATTAACCAAGTAGTTAGTTACTTGATTGGTTAATGAAGGGATTCTTGCTTGCAATATTGACTGAGTGGTCAGGCATCAAAGGATTCGTATTCTTAACCAAGCATTCAATCCTAGTATTAACCGAGTGACATCATAAATCTAATATTTTATTAATTAAGGCCAAATTTTTGGATGTTTATTATTATTTTGGAAGGTTATTCAAGATGACATGTTTAGCCTTATGAGGATAGAATGTAGAAGTGGAATATGGAATAAGATGGTTATGCAAGAAAAGGCAAAGGCATAGAAAGAAAGTGTGGAAGATAAGATACACAGAACGTCTGATCAGAAAAGATCCAAAGGTAAAGACATAATAGATATTTGAATTTGCAAAGGAATTTGCTTCATCAATTAGGTCAAAATTATTGTTTCTTTCTAACCATTGTAGTAGTAAAGAGATATCTTAATAGAGTTGACTTAACAATCATTTTTTAAGTCCTCTTACAAAGTGATATTTCATGATTGAAGTGTTTAAGGACCTCTAACAAGGCCATTCCTAATAGGGTGATCTAAATCCTCTAATAGAGTCATACTTAACAATTTGTTTTTTAACCTTTAATAGGGTTAGCTATTAATAAGGCTCACTTCAGAACAATGAAAATGATTGTGAATAGTTGCAAGGTGGTTTTTCCCAAATTTGGTTTCCACATTAAATCTTGGTGTCATCTGTGTTCATGTAATTTTCTTATGCTTTATATTTCTACAACTAAGTTACTAAAGGTTAAAAAAAATTGATAAATCTTAATATTTCTTCATTAACTAAATGACAGTAATATTCTATTATTAACCAAGCTGAACAATATTGCATGATTAGTCAAAGTTTATATTGACATCAAAGGGACAAGAAAATATTTTATTATAATTGATTCACCTCTCTCTTCTTAGTTACACTCTTAGATTTCCAAAAATTGGTATTAGAGTTGTTGGTGCTTGTAGGAAAACATTTTAAGGACATGAGCTAATGATCAAGATGTCTTACTGAAGGGAGATCCCTAATCTTAACAGAGATACCATTTTAGCATGGTAGGAGTTAATGAAGCTATATATTGTTAGAAATAGGAATTATTGAGAGGGGGGGTGAATCAATAATTTACAAATTTTAGTCACCAAATAGATATTATTAACTACTTTGAACCATACATAAAAAATTAAACAAGTAATGATGAACAATAACAATAACCATGCACAAAGATAACTCATAACACCATATTTTGTTAACTAGGGAAACCCTGGCTAAGGGAAAACCATGGTGGGGATGATAACCACTAGATAATATATTGATATATAAGTTCCTTTTTAGAGGATGGAATGTTAGGAGAAAATTTGGTATAGAGAATCCTTGTTAGGAGATTCCAACCCTGTTAGGAGTTGTAGTACAGTAAATGCAAGATGAGCCCACTGCCCAAACATGCACTTTTCAATTACAATAAGAGCTCACTGCCCAAAGTAATTAGATCTCTAGAATATAGATTCTATAACTTCTTCCTTGACTGATCTGATCTTTAGCTCAATCTTGGATCATAAAAATAGCTTTACAAAATGTCACATACAATTGCTCAACACAACATATCACAATTACTTCTCCATTTTGAATTTGTAAGATGTACTTTGCATACATACCATGCCTTTACACAAATTTTTTCTAGGTCAGCTAAGACAACAATATACTTTTCCAACTTAGAGAAAACATCTAGGATGTCAACCCTAATTGGTCAAGTAATTATTTTGTAAACAAAATAATTCCTTTCCTTTAATTTCGCTATCCTATTTCACTGGTAAAACACAAATATCTCTTTTTTGTACAATTTTTACTAACTTCCAAGGTTATAAAAGTCATTATCAACATGTATACTATCTCCATCTAACTTTTCTAGTCATATTATAATGTCAATAACAAGTTACATACAATACAATACACTGCTGTAAATTAAATTCATACTTAGACAATATTCTGAGTACCAAAAGCTAAGTATCATTATTTCTCAGGGTTCCCTATAAGCATGTACATCATGTGTTGCCATAAATGACAAAAATTTCATATCTCATTAGCTAATTTTCAACAATCTCTCCCTTTGGCATTGATGGCAACAAAATTGGCTAAGTATCAAAAACTTGTCAAAAATAATAAAGTAACTTTATATTAATCATCTATTACAACTTGTCCATCTTACATATTCTCCCCCTTACAATATGATTTCATACCTTACAATTTTATCTTCTCCCCTTTACCTAATTTTCAATTTTCTTATGCATCTTCTCCCCCTTTGACATTAATGACAAAGGTTAGAATGTCAAAAACTATGAAAAACTGCTGTCAAAAGCTTTGTTCTTCTTCCTTAAGCTGATAGTATCTTCATGCAATCATCAAAACTTTCCTTAAGATTGGTTAAGCCTTTTATCCATGTATCCTTGGCTATTGTAGTAGAGGTGAGAATGACACATAGGGCATACGATGAAATCTCAACTACATTAAGATCAAAGTATAAGAAGTTTGAATAGGTGTCCTTGGCTTTGACACACTCCTCGACCTATCTCTCATGAATAGATACCTTTAGAGAAATAGACTCTTTAAAATATGATAATCTCTTAAAAATTTGTTCCTTCTAAAGCTCTAGTTTCTTGATATCATAATGAATACTAGCCACTTGTCCTTCAAAGTCATCAATTTTACTAGAATGTTGTTGTATCTAGCTACATAGAGCCTCTAACTGACTCATCTTACCTTCAATCTTACTATCAAGATCCTTGGTCAACTTGTAAGATAGGGTACACTTGATGTATAATACCTTTTCATCCTATTGAAATTTCTAAAGTTCCTTGATACAAGTATCAAGACTTATCAAATCGTTCTTGATGTTCTAACAAATAGTGTTGAAAAAGTTAGCATCATGTGAAATCTGTGCCTTTTACTTTGCAACATTCAAAAAATTTGTAAATTACTCATCAAAATATTTTAGCACTGCTTGTGCCCTCTATTTAGGATCTTCCTCTATATGATGGACTACCAGAGTACTATGCAATCTATTAGTAACCTCCATTAAGGTTCTTTGTAAGCTCTTCATTGTTCTATTCTTTTCAATAAGTTTTGACAAAGATGAGATCAAGTCACTTTGATCATCATCATAAATTGTTAGGCTAGCAAACAAAAGTGGAGTAGATGAACTAGAAGGTTTAGATTCATCTTTCCTTTTCTTCTTTTTAGCTACCTATTTGACTCTTCTTTTTTCTTTGTCTTTTTCTTCTTTTTCTTTTCTTTCTTTTTCTCTCTTTTCTTCTTCCTCTATTCTCTTCTTCTTATCTTCCTCTATTTTCCTTTTCATTTCTTCTTCAATTATTATTTTCTTTTCTTCTTATGTCTTCTTCAAGCAATTTCTACTTGGATTCTACTATTTTCTTCTTCTCTTCCTCTAAGAGCTTATTCTCCTTTTCAATTTGTTTCAATTGATCTTCAATATCCTTGGCATGAGATTAACTAAGTTTTGAACTCTCAAAAAGGTTAGTATCATCAATGTTAATGGTAATATTGGTATGATCAATTTGTATTGTGTCACCACTTGCTGATACTTCTAAGGTTCTAGTTGCTAGTGAAGGTGTTGCCTTAGATTCTATCATCACTTGACTTATAGCTGACCTAGTTTCACTTCTTATTTTGTCCTTCTCATCAACCATAAAAAGAAATGGTCTCACCTTGTTTCTCAAGTAAGGTGTCAGATTGTTCAACAATCTCTTAACTTATTCTTCATCATTAGTCTTGCATATTTTCCTTATCGTAGACTTCCAAAGTTCTATGTCCTCTTCTTGAGTTGGTGTCTTCTTTTCTATGAGTCTATCATAGACCTTCTAATTTACCATGCCTTCAATATCCTTGAGTTTTAAATTGTTAGCTATTATGTATCTCACAGTAGAGCTATCTGTTGGCGCTCAAAATTGCATTCCCATTTTGAGCATCTATTTGAAATTTTGAGTCAATTCAAGCCCTTTAAATGCCCATAAATGCATGTCCACTTGGCTGTACCTTTGAGCCCCTAAGGTGTTCAATGCTTCTAACACCTTCCATTCAACCTGTCTAAGTGTTTCATGAAGTTAATTTGTGATTCTGAGTCATTTCATGAAGTTCTGTTTTGAGTAAATTCCAAATTTGCATTTTGCCCAAGTGTCAAACAACGACATGAAGCCATGTTTTTTAGTAAATATCTCGCACCCAGAAATGTTTTGTGATTTTCAGATTTGGGAGTGTTTAGTGTCCATACCTGAGAACCTATGTTTCATATTTTGATTCGTTTCAAGTCCGTTTGACTAGATTTTGAATCCCTCAAAGTTGGTAGTTTACTATTTTCATGCTGATGCAAAATGTTCAGAATTCTAGGAAGCCTTGTTTGATGAGTTATAACTTTTGACCTATTGACCCAAATGTTGAAATTTATTTTGCATTGCATTGTAGACATCAGAGACTTATTATGTTTCAATTTTCAACTTATGATGAATCTGTTTGATCAGTTTTCAAAAGTGATTCCAAATGTAATTTATAACTTTTTATTGGTGTCAGCATTTGCAGATTTGTTAGAACCCCTGTTTGTAACATCGTAACTTGAAATCCATGATTGGTGAGATCAAATAGATTGTACCACTATGTTTTCCTCTATAAATAATCTAAGTGTGCCCATTTTCAAGTCATGATGAATCCATTTGCACACTTTTACAGGTCCATTCCATTTGCAAAAAATGCTTTCTATCAGTGTTTCTAGTTTGCAAAAATCCAAGTAGCCCAATTTGACTACTTTCCATTTGCATCCAATTATTCGTCATGAGCCCAAATCACATATTTATAGTCTCCTCATGACAGTGAACCAACATCCTAGTTTTCATCCTCCTAGGTGTCCGTCTACCTAATTTTCAAAGCCAAATTCGAATGAGATTTATTGTTTTCGAACTTGTTTACTTGTAGGTAGTTTTGAAAGGGTCACTTTGATGGTCAATATCTTTTGACCTCAAATTTTTTATGAGATTAGATTCGATAGGGTGCAAGTTTGTGGAACAGAGAATTGATATGTTTGATTTTAGAGCATGGTCAGATGTTCAGGTCAGTTTTTGAGGCCAGTTAATAGACCTCCTGGCACAAAATTGATAGTTTGCAGAAACTGATAAAATGAGTTCTAATTGGCAGAGCATTGATCTAATTTGAATCCAGTCAATGTTAGATGTTCATTAGGTTAGTTTGAGAATTTAGTTGTTCGGAAACAAATTTTTTTTTAGTCGGACCCACTTTGGGGCCCGACTGATTCCATCTAACCGATAAAGATTGGGTGCAAATTGAAGTCTTAGAAAGTGAAATTAATATGGAAATATAATATATTTTGATGGAGGCCCAAGTTGGTATAAAAATTAAGATGAAAAGTTTTCAATTATATTGCAAAGAATGTGATCATCATGTTCATCTTTTGGAAAATGCAAACATTCATCAGTCTTCATTTTCAAAAGCCATCTGCTATCATCCATGGACTTGAGAAAGATTACCACCTCTCTTGATCTTGGACTGCCTAGCAATGAAAATTGTTCATTTTCTTTATTCTCAAATTAAAAACACAACAATTGTTAGGCTGAGTGAAGGACATATTTCAGCACTATGCACATGATTGGGAGAGGGAAGCCCTCATGAAGGTGTTATCAATGACAATGGATCTCTTTGTAGCTCGCACCATATTCACTAAGGCTTCTCTCCACTACCAAGGAGTGATACAAATCTCAGAAAGCTAGCTTGTGTCATTGAAGAGTTTTCATGTGAGGCTCATGAGCATTGTGTTAGATGTGAATGTGGAACTTGCCTCTACACTATGGGATCCTACAAAAGCATATGTGTTTATTCCTCTCATAGCTGAAAAAGTCTTAAAACTAGTAATGGAGATTGATTGGCTTCTCATTGAAAGGGTCTTTGGAACTAGAGCTTGGAATAATCTGCTCCAATGCACTCGACCCGATGATTACCTTGGTACTGATGAATGAACATTTGGTGGTGACCAAAGAGAGTATGGCTTTGGGAAATTGAGAAACGAAATGTTAGTTGGACAAAAGTCACATCCAACTTATGGGATCAAAGGAGTAGTAGCATAGTTTGATGTTGTAAAAGCTTTAGAATTAGTTCATTCTCATAATGAAATAGAAAAGTTGCAGGATGAAGCTCCTCCCCTAGGAAAGTTAATGATGGCAGATGGATATGTTGATATAGAGGACCTTGCAGGCAAGATTGGGGAGATTGCAGAGAGAGTAGGTAGCGATTTAAAAAGGGAGCCTCTCATGCATAAGTAGAAAAAAGACCATAAGAAACTAAAAACCAAAACTCACGCAATATGGATGGAAGGGCGTTTGAAAGAAAGCCCTTGTAGTAGGGGAGTCTGCCATGCCAACAAAGAAACCCACAAAAAGTGCCAATTTTTAGAAGGAGAATCTGCAGTCATAAAAGGGGTGGCTTATAATAAAAAGGGAAAGCTTTTGTGCCCATGGTCTATGATGAGGAAGAATCCATCACCATGGTCTATGATATGTAAAACCACAGGAG
Source organism: Cupressus sempervirens (assembly GCA_028749045.1). Taxonomy (NCBI): domain Eukaryota; kingdom Viridiplantae; phylum Streptophyta; class Pinopsida; order Cupressales; family Cupressaceae; genus Cupressus; species Cupressus sempervirens. The sequence goes on along the minus strand of CM053788.1, from coordinate 281,670,673 downwards.
CAAATTGTTGAAGGCAAGGCAACAGGCGGCTTCTAGACACATGGCAGCAAGAAGAATTTGTCAGTGAAGACCACATCAATTCAAGCTACCACACAATTAGCACAACTAAAGCATATTCCATGTAGGAAGCCATCCATAAGAAGAGGTAGTGCAAAGGAATCTTCACATGCAATGGAGAAATAGGTCACATGCCATGCAAAGCAGAGGGAAAACAATGAAAAAGTCAATATCCCACATTGAGCAGGTGGGAGTATTTTTAATGTTTATATACTTTTTCACTCATACTACTTAATGTGAACAAGAAAGATGCTTTTGGAACTCAGCTGCTTGCATGTGGGCCCTAGTGCTAAGCTGTGAAGATGACAAGTCATAAATTTTGAACGAACATGCACATTTAGGAAGATGACATCAGTAGGTGTGAAGCCACCAAAAAATCCAAAATTTGGCTTGTCGCTATGTCGCTAGTTGGAAAATCTAGGATTTTCTAGCTAGCGACATAGCTACTAGCTGAAAAACTTTAAAATCCAGCAAGATAGTATGGGACCAGCTGGTTGTGATGTGGTGCTGTATTGGTGCTAGTATGGCCGAAAAAGGTCATTGAAATCTGGGGGGTTGCTAAGTTGCCATCGAGAAAGTTGGAGAAATTTTGGCAAGCAACATGGTGACTTGCCAAAAAATTCAAAGAACCCAATAGAGTTGAGAGGTGGGTCCTGTTGCACCTAGTGACTAATCCCATGGTGATACGTGGGACTGTTGCACAAGCTCGAGCCAGTAAGATGATGACAAATGGCGTTGCCCAATGGATTAAGGGGAAATGAGGATATTTTTAAAATGAAAATATCTTGCCCTTGTAGGTCCATCCTTAAAGTGGAAAATTTGATTTCAAATGATAAATTTCTATAGTTTAAACTATAGAGTATTTTAAATTTTTCATTTTTATTCTTTTATTTGTGCAAAGCCATGAACAAAGCTTGAAACTTCAGAGGGCCATAACCTAGGCAATTTTTATCAAAAATGGACACTCTAATATACCACAAGAATCAAAAGAATCTAAATTTTCCATTTTTGAAGTCAATTTTTGCACAGGTGTTCACCAGTTCAGTCTGTAAGCCAATTTGTAAACTTTGGGGCATTCTCAACAGAATAGGCAAATTTCAAAACTGATCATCAAAATTGGTTAAAAAATAGATATGAAGGTTTGATGAAATGTGAAAATGAAGAAAATACATTTTGAGATGTTTTCTTGGCTTTTGAAGGTTATTGTAATTGGTTTTTCACTTTTATCGTGATTTCATTTTAACAACAAAATCAGTTACATTCTTTCATCATGAGATTTCTAAGATATTTTTTCCTTGTAGAGGCCAAATGATGGGGTTTGATATGCAGTTGAAGAAGGAGAGTAGAAAGAGGTTTTTTCATCTTCTTGGGAAGGAATTCTGAGTGGACAACTGTTAGTTGTAGAATAGATCTGAGAGATCATTTCTTCCTATATCATTCCCTTTCTTTCTCATTGTAGAGGTTCCAATTTTTGGAGAAAATTTGCACACTACTATGATACCAGGGTTTTGGTTCCAGTCTTGATGCATTCCCAATAGTGAGACACCATATTTTTCAGCATAATTCTCTTGTATGAACAACATTAGGAAGGACAATATAGATAGTTCAAATCTATTAGGTGTTTTCATGTTTTCATTTCATGTATATGGTTGTATTGTTTCAAAGAAATTAATACAAAGAACGTCAGGTCGAGTTTCATCTTGAATCTTGTCTCCTATCTCAGTGAGCTTCAATGTTTTATGATCTTTAAACAAAGAGCCTAGATCATAGTTGTAGTCCCTTAAGGCTATATGTTGTCTTATTGTTGCTTGTAACTCAAGGGGTTATGTAAATGCTTCAGTGAATCAATAGGGTTGCAGGTTTATTGAGAAGGATATCATGTAAGAATGAGGTTTGGATTGAGCACAGATGTTTATTTACAAGGTAAATAGATAGATCATATATTTGAATATATACATAAGTATCAGATATCCATATGCATGCATTTGATTCATGGATTTGCCCGATGGATTAGGCACTAGTCAGCTACATGATCATTAAAGTCTTATTGTTGCATATCTGAGGGTTTGTTGAATTCAACATTATTAATCAAACATTCTTTCCCTTTTGTGTTGAAGAAATAAAATGTGATGCCCTCACTTAGCTTGTGCATTCCATAGAGTTGTAATTTGCTATTGCACTTCTTTGTTACTGCATAGGTTATTAGGAGAAATAAGGGCTTTTATCTGCTTTGAATAGATTCAAGAATATGTCTGCATTGGTACCATATTAATTGGATTTGAGGTCTACCCACCTAGGTTTTTTCAGAGCTTGAAGTAAAGAAGGAGTAATGCCTTATAGTTGGCCCAAGACTGTAGTCAGGTGTATCTGTCATAGGAAGTTGCTAGCCTTAGATGCATTCGTCTAGTTTCTTGGTTATTTGCAAAACTGTTAAATCAGGAGCCAACAATATCAATCTAATCTTTCTCAATATTATTATACAAGTCATAAAATTTGTTCATTTGAACAAATTTCCCTTCATTATCAATGGCTGAATTAATCTTCTCTATCTTTGGCTTCCAGGGTTTCTAAGCTTTTCTTGCTAACTTTTTAGAAGTAGTAACTTTCTCTACCTATTTAGATTCTTGTTCTTCTTCACTAGATTCAATAATTATCAATAATCTATTTTGTCTCTTTCCTGATCTAGTGGCTTGTTGATTGACCCTTTTTGTCTTTATGGTCACAACTTCCACTTCCTCTTCGAATCACTTGGTTGTACATATAACACTATTGCTTATGGAATGCTCTATTTTGAAGATGTGTCTACAATATACATTAATAAAGGTTGCACATTTATTATACCTTGTTTCATAATATGTCTAACTACCTGTGACCCACTTTCAATCATATCAACCTTTGTTAAAAATTTCTTCATTATTGTCTCTATCTTCTTGTGAGATGCCTTCTCTAAGGATGCCTGATGAGTTGATTGGGTAATTTCTTCATAAGTCCCAAATCTATATTCAGCTTGTTCCCTCTTATATTTTAACAATATATATATATATATATCCAACTACTACTTCATCACTTAATTCCCTTAATATTTTTTGAGGTTCTACTACTTGAATATAAGTAAAATTCTTATCAACCATAAGACATATATCTTATTTAAATATTTCTACAATTATAGATGCAATTCTGAATCTTTGTCTCATCTCATTCTAAAATGTTTTCATTATTGAATTCCCACTATCCAAGATTTTATCTATTGGATGTCTTCTACATACATTTTTTATCTTCTCCATTGTACATCTCTCACTGCTCATAATCTCTACGACTAAAAAATATGGAAATCTTTTAAGTACATGAAAGAATATATGATTGATTAGTGACTACAATCTAAACACACAATTATTAATCCTCTTGATTTTCTCAAGTTTTCAAGAAGTTGTATTCTTATAATTTTATTAAGGTTAACTTGTTCTTTCTCTATGCATATCTTATAGGCTACATAGATGAATCTAATTGACAATTCATCAATCTTAGAACTTGCACATATACAGTAGGCAATGATTCTACTCAGGAATCTTACATCATCTTGTTTAATGGTGTTGATCACCATGGCCTTTCTATTATAAATTTCTTTTGTGTAGTTCTCAACTTTCTTCTTAACTAGTTTCTCACCTATAGGTACATTGCCTTGTTTGCCAAGACTAGTTACCCCATGAATAAGGTCTACTGAAATATCAACTACATTATCTTCCATCCATGGTTTTCCATCATGTGCACTACTTAGTATGATCTTAGTCCACTCATTGATGTTCAATTCTTGGATAGAAATGATATTTGAAAAGATCTAATTCCATCAAGTGTTCAAATTCAAGTTTCACAGTCATATCGTGGTTAAAGACTAGTTCCATATCCTTGTTCATATACTCTCTCCCAATAGATTCAGACTTTCTATTATGATAACTTCGTACATCTTCTAAATATACAACATTTTTTAGAGTAATGGATAATGTTGAATTAGGGTTTCCTTCTATGAGTTTCATAGAAACAACCTTCAATTTTGGTATCTCCTCATTCTCAATGTTATGAACTACTAACATATCCATGATTCTATCAAATATAAACTTTATCAAATAATTTTTTTGGATAAATGATAAATACCTCTTTTTGAAAGTAGGGTTTGCTTCAAAATTGCCTTGTTAAGTCACTTCTCAATGCTCTATGCTTATGATGTAATTGCAATGAAGTGGTAATCATGTCTATACTCCATTTTATTCCTCCAATTCAAACTTGCATTAATTGCATACGTTGCAAACACAAAAAAGCCATCAATTACATTCTAAAATCAAATATCTACTCAAGATCTTCTATTTGATCTTTAGATGCTATCCAAATTTTACCATAGCTTCCTTCCATCATGAAAATACTCCATGAAATTCTCTATAAAAACATAGTTTTCATCTTCTGCAATAGAATGAACTTTTTCTATAATAATAATAACTCTTAATTCCTTCGTAACTATCTCAAATAAGCTCCAAATTTTAAGTGAGCTTATAAATAGTCTAAACTTATCACAATACACCTTTTCCCAACTTCTCTACCTATAATTCAATCTCTAGATGAAGTTTCAAATTCTAGTGATGTGAACAAGCTTAATTCAACTTAATTGAATCAAACTCGATTACTAACTTTGATATTCCTATCTCATCATCTTCTAGATTTTCTTTCGAGATGTCTAATCCTTTTATAAATGCCTCACTGAGTTCTTCTTGAAGTTCATTGACTACATTTCTTTTTTCCTCATTCTCTTTCTTAGTTTTGGAGTTCCTCTCATGGTTCCTTCTATCATTTTCAATGTTTCTTCCATCATTCCTTCTATTTCCAAAGTTTCTTCCATTTTTGCTTCTATCTTCAAAGTTTCTATCCATTCTATAATAATTTTCTATATGTCTGAAGTTGTTGCATAACTAACATACTGGAGTTTTGCTTCTAAGATTTTGTTGATCATCATGTGCATGACAATTGTAATCTATGTGACCAAAGTTGTTATACTTATAAGACACAATTTTTCTTCTTTATCATATTTAGGTTTTCTATAATCAATTTATTTATGACCCATACCATGATAATTATGGCAATAAAATCCTTAAACTGATTAAATGACTTATTTGCACAATCTCTTTTCATATGACCTATTTCATTACGTAAAAAACACTTACCTCTAAATTCATACCTAGTTTCTTTATGAGATTACATTTTCTTTGGTTCATCCAATATCTCAACTTCGTTGTCTTGTCCAACTTCTTTAGGTTTATTAGAAGATTGACTGGATTCAATCTGATCATCAGATTTATCTTTTTCTTTTGGATCTAATCTAATCTCAAGTTCCTTGTAGACATGTTAAATAAATAACCAAGACCAGTCTTATCATAAGTAGGTTTTTGTATAAACATTGAATCATCAAGATTTTCTCTTCTAGAATAAAGTTTCTCAAGTTTTTTCTTGCACTAAGTTAATTCACCTTTCACAATAGTGTTGTACTTATGAAGTTCTTCATGATCTTCTTTCAATGTTTCAAATTTAGATGTCTTCTTTGCTAGAATTTCTCTAAGATTTGTATTCTCAATCTTCAAATCAATTTTAATTTTTCTAGGATCACTCCTCAAAGTCAACTTTAGATTCATAATCTTTAATTCATACTTCAAGATCTTCTACTCTGTCTTTGGCTTTGAATAATCATCATCACTAGTTTTAGATTAAGTAGATTCAGGCTTGGATTTGAGATGTTCAATCTTGTCCTTCAATTATCCAATTTATACTTTGGAGTCTTCATATCTATCCTTCAACTTATCTCTTTCTTTAGTAAGGAGATCAATTTTTTCAAGTGCCTCTTCAAGGTTCTTCATCAATTGTTCCATATCCATAGAGATCTTACTTAAGCTTTTAAGCCTCTTCTAAGAAACTATGCTCTCATACCAATTGTTAGAAAGAGGAATTAATATTGGGGGTGGGGGGGGGGGCTTGAATCAATAACTTACAAACTTTAGTCCCCAACTAGATATTATTAATTACATTGAACCATACATATCAAAGTAAACAAGAAATATTGAACAGTAACAGTAACCATGCACAAAGATAACTCATAACACAATATTTTGTAAACTAGTGAAACCTTGGCCAAGGGAAAACCCTAGTGGGGATGATACCCACTAGATAATATACTGATAAATAAGTTCCTTGTTAGAGGATGGACCCTATTAGGAGTTGTAGTACAATAGATACAAGATGAGCCCACTGCTCAAATATGCACTTCCAATTACAAGAAGAGCTCACTGCCCAAACATGTAATTAGATCTCTGGAATATAGATTCTATAACTTCTTCCTTGACTAATATTTGATCTTCAACTTGATCTTAGATCACAAGAATAGCTTTACAAAACTTTGCATACAATTTCTCAACACAATGTATCATAATTACTTCTCCATTTGAATTTTCAAGATGTTCTTTTCATAAATACCATGCCTTTACAAAAATTGCTACTAGGTCAGCTAAGACCACAATATACTTTTCCAACTTAGAGTAAACATCTAGGATGTTGATCCTAATTGGTCAAGTAATTATTTTGTAAACAAAATAATTCCTTTCCTTTAATTCGGCTATTCTATTTCACTGGTAAAACACAAATATCTCTTTTTTGTACAATTTGTACTAACTTTCGAGGTTATACACATCATCATCAACATCTATACTATCTCCATCTAACTTTGCTAGTCATAATATGACATTAGTAACAAGTTACAAAACAATACACTATTGTAAACCAAATTCATACTTAGACAATTTTCTGAGTACCAAAAGCTAAGTATCTTTATTTTTGAGATTTCTTGTAAACATGTATAGCATGTGTTGTCATAAATGACAATGATTACATATTCTTCATTAGCCAATTGTCAACACAAATATCAAGAATTAGTGATGTTCGTTTGTTCTACTTGGAAAATAAATGTATACCACCACCTAAACCTATGACTGTCAAGCAAATAAAAGAAGCAAAGGATCACAATACAATGATGATTGATATAGCTTCCCCCTTAAACTATTCTAAGTTTGATGAGGTCAAGGATTATCCTACTACACTTGATATGTGGGAAAAATTGTAGAAAGTCTATGGAGGTGATAAAAATGTGCAAAGAGCCAAGGAAAAAATTTTAAGAGGTAAGTTTAATTGATTAAAAATATATAAGGTGAGAAAATTTCCCAATACAATGAAAAAATCAAAGAAAGTGTAATTGCATTCAAAGATGCAAGAGGTAAAGTTGATAATTAAATGGTAATTAGCAAGGTACTAAGAACTCTTCTTCCTATTTATGCAATTAGAGTTTCACCTATTCAAGAGATGAGATGCTATCCAACAAATGATTTAACCATAGATGTTCTTGTGGGAAGATTAACATCTTTTGAGTTGGATAACTTTGATAACTATGTTCCTACTTCTAGCAATCTTGAAATTGTATTCAAAGGCAAACTAACTCTTTGTAGAAAAGGAGGGAACTCAAAAAGAAAATAAATTGGTAGTGAAGAAGAAGAAGAAGAATTAGATGAAGACCTTGAAGTCATTGAAGCCCTACTTGCAAAAAGAGTAGCAAAAGAGAAAGGAAAATTCAAAGGTCAATTTCATTGATTTTTTCTCATGTGAAGAAGTTGGTCATATTATTGCAAGATGTCAAAACAAATAAGACAATAATGAGAAAATCTACAAGTTCAAAGGCAAGAAAGAATTCAAAGGCTACAAGGACTACAAAGATAAAGGTAAGAAAGCATGTTACATTGCAATATATTCTGATAGTGATAATGATGAAGATGAAGTAGTCTATATTATTGTTAAAGATAAATCTAATAATGAGGAAAATGAAAAGATGGAACTTATCTCTCATGTTAGTAAAAATAATACATGGATCATAGATAGTGGTCATTCCCATCACATGACTGGTGAAAAAACTAAGTTTGAACATTTAGAACACTATGGTGGTGGAAGTGCTAGATATGGAAACAATGAACCATGGTATGTTAAAGGAAAAGGAATCATAGCATTAAAAGAAGGAATAAAATATGAAAATGCCTACTGTCTTGAAGAATTAAGACATAATATACTTACTGTAGCATAGTTGAACAATATAGGATACAAGGTAGAATTCATGAATTGCAAAGCTAAACTATTGGATGGAAAAGAAAACCTAGTTGGAATTGGCAATTAGACAAAAGGAAATTTCTTTTACATAGATCCTATTGAAAATACATGTTTGCTAGCTCAGATAGAGGAAATTTTGTTATGGCATAAGAGGATGCATCATGTTAACTTTGATAACCTAATTGCCATAAGCAAGAAAAAAAGAGTAAGAGGCATACCTTAGTTGAAGAAACCTAAGATAGGCATGTGCAAATAGTGTTAAATTGGAAAAATGAGTAAAATAAGTTTCACAAGTAAGTATTACAATTCTGAAGAACTTTTGGAACTAGTTCATACAAATCTTTGTGGTCCAATAGGTGTGGAAAGCTACTATGGAGACATATATTTTATTCTAATTTTTGATGATTAGTCTAGAATGATGACTATAATATTTTTAAAAGTTAAGTCTGATGCTTTTCAAAAGTCCAAATGGTATTTTTCTAGAGTTGAGAAAGAAATAGGGAAGAATCTGAAAATCTTGAGATTAGATATAGGAGGAGACTTCATCTCAAATGGATTCAATGAGTTCTGCAATGAAAGAGGAATCGAAAGACATGTATCAACACCTATAACTCTAGAGAAAAATGGAATCATAGAAAGAAGAAATAGATCCATCATGGAATGTACAAGAACACTAATTTTAGAGAACAATTTTACACAAAAATACTAGAGAGAAGCAATCAACTAGTAATTCATATATTGAACCAAGTTAAACTAAAGAAAGGTACAAAAAAACACCTTATGAAATGTGGTATGGATACAAGCCCAATGTTTGTTATCTTAGAGTATTTGGAAGAAAATGTTATATCTTAAATTATGTAAGGAAAGGAAATCTTGATATAAAAAGTGATGAAAGGATATTCCTAAGGTACTCCAATAGAAGCAAAGGATACAAATGTTGGAATCTTACTACTCACAAAGTGATAGAAAGTGCACATGTAAAGATTGATGAGTTTGTAGAAAGAAGTAAATAATAGAGAAGAAAAGAGCCTAAAGATTATAGAAAGTTTGTTTATTATGAAGAGGAACCTAAAACTTTACCTCAAAAAGTTGAATCCAATCAAAAATCAAGTGTACCTAACAATTGACTGGTAGTTCAACATGAGTCACACATAGTTCAATTTGAGTTGTAGCCTCAGGTAGTGCAACCTGAGTCATAGGTAGTGCAACCCAAGTTACGAAAAAATCTACCAGAAGAGCTTGAAAAAAAGGATGATGATCTTGAAGATCAAGGTGAACCAGGTTTAGACTAAAGTAAGAAAGATACAAGACTTGCAAAGTTTGTCAGAAAGCATCATGCACCTGAACAAATAATTGGAGGAGGGAAAAAAGGCATACTGACAAGGAACAAATTAAAAGGTACATGTTTACTTAGTGAATTTGAGCCTAGAACTATAAAAGATTCTTTAGAAAATGAAAGTTGGATAGAAGCAATGAACGAAGAAATAGAGAAAATAGAAAAGAATAAAACTTATTCTCTTGTTCCTAGACCCAAGGATGAAAATGTGATTGGTAAAAAATGGATATTTAGAAATAAGTTGAATGAGAAAGGAGAAGTGACAAGAAATAAGGCAAGACTTGTATGTAAAGGGTAAGCTCAAGAAGAAGGTATTAATTATGGGGAAACATTTTCCCCTATTGCAAGACTTGAAGGAGTCAGAATACTTCTAGCATATGCAGCACAAAAGGGATTTGAAGTATATTAGATGGATGTTAAATCAACTTTCTTGAATGGAGTCCTAGAAGAAGAAGTCTATATTAAACAACCTGAAGGTTTCATTGATTTGAGCCAAGGAAATATGGTACGTAAACTTCATAAACTTTTATAGAGATTGAAACAAGATCCTAGGGCATGGTATGAAAGACTACATGGATATATGGTAAGAATTGATTTTAAGAAGACAAATGACAATAGTAACTTGAATATCAAAGAAGGACCATAGGACAAGACATTGCTTGCTTAAATATTTGTAGATGATATCATATTTGGAGGATATGAGATGTTATGTAAGACATTTGCTGAAGAAATGAGGAAAGAATTTGAAATTTCTATATTTGGAGAGATTAAATTCTTTGTGTGTCTACAAGTTCATTAGATGAAGGATGGGATATTCATCACTCAATCAAAGTACATTAAAGAAACATTAAAAGTATTTAAAATCAAAGATTCCAAACCCATTAGAACACCTATGTCTACTAGACATAAGATCTCAAAGAATGATGATTCAAAGGAGGTAAACCAAACTACTTATAGATCAATAATCGGAAAACTTTAGTATGTGATACACACTAGACCTGATATTGCATTAAGAGTTGGCATAGTTACAAGATTTTTTGCTAATGCTAAAGAAAATCACATGATGGCAGTCAAAAGAATTCTAAGATATCTAAATGAAACTAAAAATATGTATTATGGTATAAGAAAGGATGAATTCTTGAGAGCCTTTATTGATATATATTGGGCAGGAAGCATTGATGACAAAAAAAGCACTAGTGGAGGAGCATTCTTTCTTGGAAAGAGGCTACTGTTTTGGACAAGAAAGAAGCAAAATTATATCTCTTAATCCACAGAAAAAGTAGAGTATGTTGTTGCAGTAGTTAATTGTTCTAACATAATATGGATCAAGCAACTAATGTCAGGAATGAAGGAAGAAATCAAGGAACTAGTGGTTATCTATTATGATAAAACCAGTGCTATCAACATATCCAAAAATCTTGTGATGCACAAAAATACAAAACACATTGCAATAAAGTATCATTTCTTAAGGGAATTGGTTCAAGACAAAGAGGTTAGATTGGAATATATGAACACCAAGGAGTAGATAGTAGATATATTTACTAAGGCTTTACCTAACAATGCATTTATATATCTAAGAGGTAAACTAGGGGTCATTCCCCTATTTGATGCTCACTAAAGAAAAAGATAGTGAGGCATCAACCAAGTTCTATTGAAGATCAATCAAGTTGATGCAAGTTGTCACACTTCAAGTGTGAAATGCATAGCATATTACATATGAATTAGTAAAAAAGGTACATTATATTTTTACAATTTTAATCCTTTTGAATTTGATGTCAAAGAGGGAGAATTCAATAATTTCAACAAGGAAGAGCAAGGGAGGGTTAATCAAGGAAGAGTGAAAGAGATCTTAGTGTTAGAGTGAAAGAGGGAGAGTTATTGTATGTCAACAAGGAAGAGCAAGGGAGATTTAATCAAGGAAGAGTGAAAGAGAGCTTAGTGTCAGAGTGAAAGAGGGAGAGTTATTATATCTCATAAGATATTTAGATGATGGAATGTACAACAAAAAGGGAGAAAATGATAGTAGAGTGTTGATAGGAAAGTAGCAAAGACAAATACAAGCATAATCTTAGAGGGATCTAGTATGGATGAGAATAAGAATGAATCTAAGGATATTATCTCATTTCTCATACTTTTATCAGTCTAAGTTGACGTGTTGTTTTGTCATCAATACCAAAGAGGGAGTTTGTTGGTAACAATTCTCAATTGTACATTGTCATTGATGTTCACACAAATGTCATTATTAACTAAGCAGTTGGTTAATGAAGGTATTCTTTCTTGCAGTATTGACTGAGTGTTTGGGCATCAAAGGACTCAAAGTATTGATTGAGCATTCAATCCTAGTATTGACTAACTGACAATAGAATGCAAGTGGTTCAATATTTTATTAATTGAGGCTAACTATTTGGATGTTTATTATTGTTTTGGAAGGGTATTCATGTCAACTTGTCCAATCTTATGATATATGAGAAAGATTAAGTTGTAAGGATAGAATGTAGAAGTGGAATATGTAATAAGATGGCTATGAAAGAAAAGACAAAGGAAGAGTAGGGAAGTGTGGAAGATAAGATGCAAAGAACATCTGATTAGGAAGAATCCAGAGGTCAAGGTAGAAAAATGATCTAAATTTGAAAAGAAAGTTACTTCATCGATCATGTCAAAATTGTTGTTTCTTTCTAACCATTATAGTAGTAAAGAAATCTCTTAACAAAGTTGACTTAACAATCATTTTGTAAATCTTGTAATAAGGTGATATTTCATGATTGAAGTGTTTAAAGACCTCTAACAAGTCCATTCCAAATAGGGTAATCTAAATCCTTTAATAGGGTCATACTTAACAATATATTTTGTAACCTTTAATAGGGTTGGTTCTTGATAGGACTCACTTCAAAAGAGTGAAAATTATTGTGACTAGTTCCAAGGTAGTTTTTCCCAATTTGGGTTTCCACGTTAAATCTTGGTGTCATCTGTTTTCATGTAATTTTCTTATGATTAACATTTCTACAACTAAGTTACTAAAGGTTAAAACAAATTGATAAATCTTAATATCTATTCATTAACTGAGTGATAGTAATATTCTATTATTAGCTGACTTGAACAATATTGCATGATTAGTGAAAGTTTGTATTAACATCTAAGGGATGAGAAAATGTTTTATTGTAACTAATTTATCCCTCCCTTCTCAGTTGCACTCTTATATTTCCAACAACAAGATGTTTTGAGGAGGAGGCATATTAAAAATAACATCAATTTTCTATGTATCTACCTCACTGCCTCCATTAGAGATGATAAATCCCATTATTTTTCCATTATGCACCCCAAAGGCATACTTTTGGGAATTCAAATGTATCTTACATTTCCATATATTCTCAAAGATCTATCTAAGTGTAGGGACATACTCACTTTTTTTCATAGATTTAGCTAGACTGTCATCCATAAAGTCTTCAAGTATCTTATGGATGTTATAATGAAATATCAATATCATAGCTCATTGATAAGTAGCACTTGCATTTCTTAACCTGAAAGGCATAACCACCCAATAAAAGGTTCCTCACAGAGTAATGAAGAAAGTCTTGTATTAATCATAAGGAGGAATGGAAATCTGATTATATCCTAAAAATCCATCCATAAAAGATAATAAGGCATGTCTTTTTGTGAAATCTAGTATCATATCAATGTCAGATAGGCAAAAATTATCCTTCAAGGAAGCCTTGTTCAAATTTTTAAGTGGTAAAATAGAAAATTTTTAATAAGATTTAGACTTCCACTTTAGGGGGTCACTAAGCTATTCAAACATGTCCACTTATGATACAATTTAGATTAGCTAGGACCCAAAGGAATAAGGGACCTAATACTAAATTTGAATTACAAAGAGGAATTCAATACAAGGAAATGTACTCTCTTTGGCCCTTAAGAGGATAATGTTGTTGACATTAAGGTCAATTTTTCTATTAGTGACTCAACAGTTAGTAAAATGGCTACATTACTACCAAGCTCTACATTTTCTACCAAGCTTATCTTTCATCTAGCAATATTAACCAAGTGTCTCATTTGCTAGCAAGCTAACATATAGTTTGAAGTTCATGCTGAGCTAAACAACAGGTACTAAGCATCAAAGATAGTTTAAAATATAGCCCAAGTGTAGAAGTATCTACCAATCTATCTAGTGGATGTGATGAAGACTCTAGTGTTAAGTGAGCTTTTTAGTGTTAACCAAGATCTATAGTGTCTACCAAGCTCACAGTGTTAACTAAAAAAAATTAGTGTTGTCCGAGTCATGTAATGTTAACCAAGTGATTTAGTAGCTAATGAGTTTCTCAGTGTTCACTGAGTTATGTTGTGTTGACCAAGTTCAAGCTACTTGAAGAGTGATTAGTATGGACTAAACTTCAACTTCAACCAAGTGCCAAAGTTTTTCAAGCACTGATAGTGTTTTTCATGTATCAAAACTTCACCGAGTTTGTCTTTAGAACTTGAGTTATAGTAGTTGGGCTGACTTTGTGAATTATGATGAATTTGGTATTGTGTCTAACTCCAAAAGGTAATGAATTAGATTGGTAATATATGTAATGCATTTTCAGATATCCATATATGAATGTGAAGAATAATAAGGAGTGTATGAGTGTGAATTGAAGAAGGATACAAGAAGTATAAGGGACAACATATATTTATCTATCACAGCTAGGTGATCATTGCAATACAAGGAATCTCATTCAACAAGTTAGAGTTGCAGATTAGAGATCAACCACTGACTTATCCTAATAGGTACATTAGCTAGATCCTTTAACAAGGTAGACTTAATAGTCTTTTTCTAAATCTCTTAACCAAGTGCATGCTTCATTGTATGTTTGTAAATCCTTTTACAAGGTGGACCTCATAGTCCTTATTTCTCCTAACAAGGTAGATCACCATAAGTGGTCAATTGAAAGCCTTAAAAGGTTAAATTTATCTTGTGGTACTAAAGCTTGTGGGTATCATCACCACACTAGTTTTATTTTCTAATTGGAAGGTTTCTAGGTCACCATGTCTTGTGTCAAAGTGTTATGAATGTTTTATTGGTTTTATTTTTTCATGCATATAGTTAGATCAAAATAATATATGAAGGATTAATTGGTGAAGTACAATAAAGCTTTATTGGTTCCTAATTCATCTCTCCTCTCTTAGTAACCTATCCTACTTTATATTTCCAACAATTGGTATCAAAGTTGTTGGATTTCACATCAAAAGTTTGACAGTTTGAGATAAGATCAGAGCTAATGGAGGTATATAGGATAGATAAGGCTACTAAGAATGAAAAGTTGGATTTGGAATTGGCTATTGAACAACTCAAGAAAGAAAAGGAGCAACTCTCTCAATCATTAAAAAGAAGGAAATATATTGTAGTACAAATGTATGATAGTCTCTACATTGAAACTATAATTGAAGACTTATGTCCAAAAAGAAATTCAAATGAAGCTGATGTAGTAATAAAATGACCTATTGGAGAAGAATTCCAATCTTCAAGAAGAAGTCAAAAAACTAAACAGAGAGCAAGAAGTCCAATCAATTAGATTATGTGAAGTTGTGAAAGAAAAAGACAAAGCCAAAGAAGTGATAGAAGAGAAGGACAATGAAATTCAACAACTATCACTTCAACAAGAAAACTTTATTGATCAACTCAATGATGCAAATCAAGAGCTTATCAATCTAAGGAAATAGTGAGAGATTATAGAATGATCTTAGTATTGAAAATCAAACCAATGAAAGAATGATGAAATCTCAAAAAAGCATGAATCAATTAAATTAGAAAAGTTAGTATAAACACAAAGGAAAAGCTAGATTAGGATATACGGAAGAAGGTGAATCATCTTAGCAAGGAGCTCAAAATAATAAAAGGTCTACTTGCAATCATTGTGGTAAGATAGGTCATATATCAAAAAAATGCTAGAGCAATTGTAAAACAAACTTCAATGGAAAGTGTTACAGTTGCAACAAGCATGGACATAGAGAAAGTGAATGCATAAAGAAACCTAGGTTTGAAGAAAAGTGTCATAACTGCAAGAAACATAGACACAAATCTTCAGAGTGCAAAACCAAGAAATGGAACTTAGCTGAATAAATTGTGAAAGCAATACTTAGATGGGATTATAATACTTGGTGTAGATGTCACTACTATAGTGAGTTTGGGCACATTGGAGAAAATTGTGTGAAATATCAAATGAGGAAAAGAGATACTACAAAAAGATGTTTTATTTGTATAGAAATTGGATATCTTTTCAAGAATTGTATGAACACAAGAAGAATCAAAGATGAAAAGAAAGCCAAAGCTGACAACATCAAAAAATAATGAGGCATAAATGGGTACCAAAATATCTAAAGAATGAAAGCCAAAATAATGAAGTGGATGACAACCAAGTCAATGAGTTGGGTGGCCCAACCATTTCAACTTAGTTCCCTTGGGAGATCACTAGAGCTATGATTCAGAAGAAGTCATCTAACATCAATTCTAATGAGAAAGCAAAAGGATCCAAATTAGCATTCAAGATGCACAAGAGTCATCGAGTGATAATAGAAGTTCAAGACCTTACCGAACATGGTCAAGTTACATATCATTTCATAATGTAGACACCAAGTTAGTGACCCTACTAAGTACCAAAGTAAGATAGAATGCTAGTAATGTTATTGAGTTTTGAAGTTCTCTAAGTTGGTAGTTCCTACTGAGTTAGGAGACCTTACCGAGTTGAAGGTGTCTTCCAAGAACTAAAGACCAAACTGAGTGGAGGATAGCCTATCATTGAGTGAGTATACATACAAATCATTATTGGTGATTTAAAAAAAAAGGAAATTCATTAAAAGGGAAGAAATCAAATGCATTATTTCACCACAAATTTTTAGAGCATAGAGTGAAGAACAAATTTAGAGTTTAGAGTGATTTGAGAAATTGTTGTTGAAGATTTTTTTATTTTTTAAACCCTACTAAGTGATGGTTTCTTTGAGAAAAAAAGTGAAGAAAGGATTAGAAATTTTGGTTCATGGAGTGGATTGAAAGGCTCTTGCATTCAAGCTAATTTCGATAATTATAGAGGTATTATACCCTACTGGAGCACAATTGCAAATTCTACCTAAGGTACTTCTTGTCCACAATATACATTCATTCTATCATTGTTCAATCCAAGAGCTTAGAACCTTGGAAATGAATGAAGTTTTCAATGAGTTATGTGTGGATGGAATTCCCAAACCAAAGCATAATCATTTGGAAATAGAGTGCTTAATAGATATTCTACATATGTCGAAGGACTTTCAAGTTAAGTGGATTAGATTTATTCTAAGCTAAGTTCATAATGGACAGTTTTGGTTAGATCACCCTATATTGATAACAAAGAAGATGATACACAAAATCACTAGATTGCTAATGTTGAACAAAGCTAAGAGCACTAAAACCGTAGGTTGGGAAAATTTGAAAAAGTGGACTCTTGCCGATTAGGAAAGAAGATGCATGAAGCTAAGTGGTGTGACAAACACAAAGTTGAAGATTGGGATCCATGTGATTTCTCACAAGATATACAACTCTATCTAGTTGAACAATATGTCATGTGAGGTTGTTGACATGGCATACAAGGTGGTGAAGAGAAACTTGTCTTTTGACCATGCCAAGTTATAGTTGATACAATTCAACAAGAATATGTAAAGCATCAAAGTGTCAAAGAACAACTAGTGTAAGTTCAATTCTCTTTTGACATGTATATTTTCCTTTTTTCAAAATCTTTTTCCTTCCAAAGGATCTATTGTATGGAGAAAGGATGTTCAAGTTTATCACAAATTAATGAGTACATAGTAGAAATGGGTGAAAATTTTAGCAGCATTATGGGTAATTAGTTTAAGTCATTCAAGGAAAAGATGCAAAATAGATTTAGGATACCCAGGAAGCTTTTAGAGAATTATGAGCAAGATATTTATTTCATGGTTAACTATGAAAAAGTTTATATTCAAGCAATCAAACCCAGTGGCATGGGTTAAACCTCTATATTATGAGGTTAAAAATGATGACACTAAGGATATTATTGAAGCTCTACTGAATGAGCCTATGGATCCTAAAGCCATCTTTTTTGGAACCTATGATGACGCCAAGGCAAGAATTGAGCTTGAGATCAAGCTACCTCAAGATGTAAGCAAAGGAAGAAAGAGGATAACAAAGATAATCAAGAATGAAAAATCATCAAATTCTCCTCTTATTCTTATTGAGGGAAAAGGAGATGATGTAGAAGATGAAGATGAAGAGGATGAAGTAGAGGAAACTGAATCTAAGAAGAGCCTCCCAAGAAGAAGAGGAAGGTTGTTATAACTAAACCTATTAAGTCCTCCCCTATAGTATTTGCAAGAAGAGAAGCCAAGTCCAAAAATAAGATGAAGTTGGGTGAAGATGAAGTAGAAAAAATTATCTTCAAATGGTTTACACCTATACTTCAATAAAAATTAAAGTAGATGGAAGAAGGAGTAGGCATGACATGTTTCAAGTCTCTTAAGTATGAGACTAGAAGTGATGAAGAGAAAATGCAGATAGAATATACACTTATGGAAAAATTGGGCAAGTGGAAATACTCACCTTATGAGCTTTCACAATAAATTTCAAATAAACTTTTGAATGTAGTTAAGCCTAGATGGGATAGTATAATGAAGACTGCCAAATACATCTATGAGCAAACTTTGAGATAGCTTATGTTGAGTCTTAGTGAAAAGGAGGTGAAGGAATCCTTCAAGAAAAATGAGAAGAAGCTCACTCTAAAATTCAAAACATGTCTAATATTTCTTAACGATATTGAATTTTTGGTGTAGTTTACTTCTACCACATGGAAGAACATCTATGGGTTGCAAAAACCTAGTGACTTTGTGGTGCATGTTTATGACAAGGATGATAATGATGAGGATGTAGAAGGAGTAGAAATAAAAGATAATGAGATAGATGATGTTGATCTTGATGATGAAGAGGAAGGACATAAAGCTACCAAGGAAAGTCTTCTAGAAATACAAAGCATTGAAGAATTTTATGTAAAGAATACAACATTAGTGTGACTTCATTTCCTCACTCTTTGAGCAAAGCTTTAGTGAAATTAGGCTCCAAGAAGGTATCTTCCAAGTTGGTTGTAGTTACCACTACTACACAAAGCACCCAATCAATCTTAGGATCTCTACTACTAAGTGTTACATTGATTGAAGTCCCCAACACTTCATTTGCTGAGCAAAAAGTTATTCCAACATTAGGCTTGACTATGTAATAGGAAGGTATTCCTATTGTTAGTGCTATTTTTACATTTATTTCTATTTCATCTATTTCTACAATGTTTTCTATTATGAGTGTATCCATAGCTAGTGCCATGAAAATTGAGAAGCAATCTCAACTGAGCACTAAAGTTCTCAATAAGGGTAAAGAAAATGTTTCTACCATTCCAAACATTAAGGGTAAAGAAGAAGAGGAAGAAAGTGATTTGGATGAGGACATAGTTATTCCAAATTGGGATATTTCTATCCTCACCCCTAATCAAATAGATACCTTGGGTGAGCTATTGAAGAAAAGAACTAAGCAATAGAAACTTAAAGAAGAGAAGAAGAAGAAAAACCAAGTCCTTGAGGACATAAAAAGCATATTTGTTGATGCTCTAAGTATTGAGGTTGATAGATAACAACCTATTCTAGACCAATTAGCTAAAATTGTTCACAAGTATAATGAATATTTGAATGGACAAGGAAAAATACTAAAAAGAAATGAAAGGAAGTTTGAAAACAAAGTGTTGGAGAAAAGTGCACTGAAGATTGCAATAGATCAAGTAGAACTATCTAAAATTCTTGCTTCACTAGAAACATCTACCAATAATGTTGTTTCATTGTTTGTCAAAATAAGTGACACATCTATCTTCACAAAGGAGATCAAGGATAAATTGTCCAAGATAGATGAGGATATGAAGGTGTGTGTAGGAAATGTGGACACACTTCTATAAATTGTTATTCTTGAGAATACCCATGAAAGAGGGTATCTCAAGAGGCAACTTATAGCTCTCTATCTATGAAGTGCAAAAGCTATGAGATGGTGGCTCTTAAATGAACCAAACTATGAAACCCTTGTAAGTGCACCATAAAATGAGAGATTCAAAGAGTAAAGGAAAGAGTGCCAATATCCAAGAATCTAGAATAAAATACAATGCAAATGCAAGCTATTCTAAATGAAATGCAAGCTATCAAAGAAAACTAAGTTAAAGCATAAAGGAAACTAAGAAAAAAAGTATGCCATATGTAAGTAGAATCATAGCTAAGCTCAAATATGAAATTTCAAGAATACTCCAAGTCTCCAAAATCACCAAAAAATCTAGTAGCATAACAATACCATGAGAGACTAAGATTTTGGAATGAGGAGAGAGCCTTTCCTTTTAAGAAAAAATGGACAATAGAGGTTACGAGGAAAAAGAGGCATAGTCAAGGGAGGAGAATGCATCTAGAGTGATTCATGTGCATAAGCATCTCAACCAATTAAAATTAATTTTTGACTTTTGAGAGGGTTTGAAATGTGTGGAGAATTAAAGTTATTTAAAAAATAGAAGATTTCTCTCACATAGAAAATATTGACATGTTCTTTTAATTAAATATGAACTTGGGATAAAGTGGTCACACCATGGGTTATAATTGAATAAATAGATTTTTGAGGATTTGATCAAAAATAAATAATGGATAAATTATTCAAAAATGATAGAAAGGGGGATCATAGTCTAGATGACCATTTTTGGGTGATTAAATTTTTTACTCTTTAACTAATGTGTGATCAGTTTGTGAACACATTATTTCAAAGAATAAAGAAGCCAAGATGATAGAGAGATCTGATTATGAAGAACAAAGCAAATAGAGATAAAAAAATCCTAAATACACAGTTAGATAGTGGTAGTACTGAACATTAGGATAGAGTATATATTAAAACTCAAGACGAGTATTAACACAAAGAAAAGTAGATAGATCAAGAGAAAATAGATAGTTGTAGCAGAAAGTAATTTGCAACAATGATAGAATATTCATGCCCCCTCGAGATTAAAATCAAAATGAGATAGAGGAGATGCATAAATAAGCTAGATTTGATCAAATTAGAACAAAGAAAAGTTTATGATGATAGATAAGAGATTAAGACCAATGAGTGACCACCAAGCAATGAAGATATGCCCTAGTTTGACTAAGTTTGACCAATAAAAATAAAGCATAAGAATTAGGTCAAAGAAAGAAGAAAGAAGAAATGAGATGAAATAGAAATGAAAGTGAAGAGTGGAAGAGAGTAGAAATGAAGAAATGATGATTGCCCCAACAAGATTTAAAGATTAAGCCTTAATAGGTCAGCCAACTACGTAGAAAAAGGAAGAAATCTTGAGTAGCAAGATGAACTCGAATTCAAATTTCAATTCCAAAAATGGATCTAGGATGTCAAGATTAGAAAAGATAGGTCAAAAGCATTGATAAGATGGTAAGATAGAAAATAATAGATAAATAGGAAAGAAGAGATAAGATAAGATTGAGAAGAGGTAAGAGAAGGATGAATGTAGTTAGCTAATATGTCCACGAAAGATAAAGAAGAGAGCTCTCTCAACATGAAAAATGCAAATCTAAGCTAGAATGAATCATAGAATGCAAGCTAGTATGAAAAGGTGCAATTGCAAGGGTTACATAAGTATGTCCTATTTTTTTATCATCGAGCCTTATTAGGGACATCAGAAGATCATACAATCATCACTAGCATAAACTGTGAGGATGTGAATATGATCTATATTGGACAGGAATTTGGGAATCCAACCTATGCATCAAAAAAATATAGGTGAATATGATTATATAATTAGATTCCCTAAGTTTAGGATAGCAAGATTACACTTGCATCAATGCATAAGCACTAGGATAACCCCTGAGTGCGGTCTTGTGAAAAAATAGTCAAGGATGATACATTTGTAAGCCAAAGTATTAAGTAGGACAAACATGAACACTTGAAACACTATAGATGAACAAAGTATACCCACAATTAGAAAGCAAGAAAACATGCCCCATGGCCCCAATCTTCTAGTTCATGAAATCCTCAAAAGTCTATTAAGGAGGGAACACATAGAAAATAAATCATCATAGACGACACACAAAGTAGATAAAGTTTATCATAGCTCAGTTGTTTACATGTTTAAGTGCATGTGTGCAAGTCACTTGGCCATTTCTTCAAGACTTAATTCTAATAGTGACAAATATTGTGACATTAGAGACTATCATAAAACTATCTAAAAAGTGTTGAGAAATAGTTGATGTCAAAGGGGGTAGTTTTGAGAAACATTATTTTGTGAGTTACCAAAGAAACTTTAATGCACAAGGAAACCTCAAATAGGCTAAGAAGATATGCCCCAGAGATGAGGACAAGAAACAATTCCAAGCTAGGAGATGTGTTGCAGAGTGAGTGCTTGAGACTGATAGACATAGGTGCAAGGGTCTCAAGTAGCACTTGTTTCCAAGTTTTCACCACTTGACAGATCTTTTCAATACTTTTTTCAATTTTTTTTGTATTTTTGTATTTTTTATTTGTTTGATGATACATCAAAGTGCCTATTGCTATTTTTGCACTAAGATGATTATTTTTTTAGGACATTTTCTACTTTTTAGGATTTTTTTCAGCATCATATATGATTTTTTTGGATTTTTTAAAATGAATTAGAGATCACTAGTTCTCAAGAAAGATCACATTATTTTCTCTCAATGTCTACCAAGGTATAAGATGTGATAGAGCACCAAGCTGGTGGATAAGCAAAGATAGATAAGAAAGGAGTATGAAGCAAGTGAAAGTGATCCTCAAGGACTAACACCTCAAGAGTACCCAAGCTAGGGAAAAATAGTCATATGAAGCAAGTTTTGGATAAGCCAAGAAATCCATGAAAGGATATAGCATGTAGGATAAGAAGTGGAATTCAATAAGTGTGATAGCATATAGGATGAGTGATGAAAGCCAATAGCATGTAAGTGTGTAGTCCAAAAGAGTAGGCATGCCAAGAGGCCTAAGAACCATGTTTTTCTTTGTGTGATCAAGACCAAGGGGTCAACTAGATAGGATAGTGATGGGATAGATAAATAAGAATGGAATTGGATATCAAGGCTATGAGTGAATGAACAAGCACAATAATGAAGTTGATGGATAGGATAGCCAATATGCAAGGATAGCTCAACATTATCAAGGTCAAGGAGGAAGAGGGAATAGATGGATGATGGAAGAATTATGCATGATGCTTATTTACCAAGTTTTCATCATGTTACTTATCCTAGGTGCCACAAGAAGTGGATTTCACCATAGGATAATTTTATTTCTCTTTACTTTTGCTACTAGGGTGCCACAAGAAGTGGTTTTCACTAAGGCACATTTTTTTTCTTTTTCTTTATTTTATAGAAATAAGTCAAGCTTTTTCAATTTAGATAGAGCTCCTATAGGAAAGATAAGTCATGATAAGCTAAGGCCATAGATAATTATGCTCAAATATGTTTATAGGGTGATGGAAGAGAGATGGTAGTAGGATAATTATATGAAGGATAAGAGTTCATACCTTGAAAGGATTGTAGGAGTATGGATAGCAGGTAAGTGTAATTTTTAGAGGATTTCATGAGGGTAGGTGGAAAAGTGGGCAAGATCAACATTTATACACACCTTGAAGGGTGATGCAATGATGGAGGAATCACAAAGGAAATAGCTTGAGGTTTAGATGTACGAGGTGGTAGGATAATTTTAGAAGATGGAGTGGAAGGCTTTAGATTCATTTTATAAAGATATTTGAAAGAATATAGAATGGAAGCCTTTGGAAGCTTGAATGTCAAATTTGATTTATTTTTTCAATACTCAAGTCACTCAAGTGAGACTTGGGAATCCATATAGCTTTAGATTTTTCTTTTCCTTTAGATGCTTTAGAGTGCATTTCTTCAATGATGGATTTAGGAAAGCATATGTTATTTGATTCCGCTCTTTGGGTAGTATAGCTTTGTAGTCTCTTGAATGTTTTATCTTTCTTAGAATTCACATGTCAATTAGATAGGGCATAGTGATATTCATTTTTCAATGAATTCTTATATTTATTATCACTTCCAAAAGACTTGGGATTTGTGGATGGACAAGGCTGATATGACTGGTTTAGATGGATAGATGGGTGAAAATTCATCAAGGATGAGTGTCTTTGTTGATCTTGAGGTGTGATGGGAGACCTAGGAATGGAAAATGTAGGAGATGAAGGAACATATGGCCCCAATATGGAAGGAAGGTTTGAAGGTTTTAGCTTTGATGGATAAGAACCAAGGATAGACTCAGGAGATGAAAATTGATAGTGGAAACATATATCAACATCTTTACAACGAGCAACATGGTCAAAGCTATCAATAGACTCATGAGTAGCTTTGATAGGAACAACATTTTAAATAGGAGAACTTGAAGCTTGAGCACAATTTTGAAGTGGATATGGAGAAGTAGAACATGAGGGGACACTTTGATCTTGACAAGTGGCTTTGGATAGCATAGGAAGATAATTTTTCTCATAATTTTCATTAAGCTTAGGGAAATAGTTGAAGTGGTGTCTTCATCATATTTAGGAGGTGGATACGATATATGATATGGAAGAATGACCTCTTGAAGAAGATGAAAGGGTTCTTGATATTGATCTATTTTGATATTTATAGCTTGAGCTTTTTAAGAGTCCTCTTGACATGGAGCCACTTCTATGGACATTGGAAAAATATGAGGTTTGCATGATAGGATCTTGAAGAGGTAATGAGGGATTAGCTGAAGTGGGCATATAATTGTATGAAGGTTGAGGATTTTTAGTTGTAGTAGCATGAAAAAGGTTTGTAGCCAAGTGAAGGTTAACTTGAGTTTCTTTTGGAGGTAGCCCTTGAGGG
The DNA here is from genome assembly GCA_028749045.1 of Cupressus sempervirens. Lineage (NCBI taxonomy): Eukaryota > Viridiplantae > Streptophyta > Pinopsida > Cupressales > Cupressaceae > Cupressus > Cupressus sempervirens. Next base: position 281,646,201 of record CM053788.1, on the reverse strand, counting down.
TATGCATATTCCATATAGAAATGGCTAAGTTCTTTGTTTGATGGAGTCATGTTGGAAAGATTTGAAGTGTTTGGAGATGCACAAGTGTTGGAATAAGTAGAGGTGTCAATGAAACCACCTCTAGACATAGGTTCATTAATATGATCTTGCTTAAGAGAACTATCCTCACCACATGAGTCATTAGATGTATTAAAAATCCCATCATCAATAAGATCTTGGATTTTATGTTTCAACTCTATACAATCTAAAGTACTATGCTCATTATGTCAATGATAAGCAATATAGATATCCAAGAATGGGTTTCCATATGAGCTAGACTTAGGTAACATGATGAGCTTGGTGCCAAGAAATGATTTCAAAGTGTCATCATAAGAATCTTCCAAGGGAGAAAATGTTCTATCAAAAGTATTTCTAGAGTCCTTTTATCATTTCTCAAGTGCATAGTATGCATCTATGTCTTCATAATTGTCTTGGTCAAAGATAGTTCCATCATGACAGATTGACATAGGCTCAAAGGAGGTATCACTTGCTTGTTCTCTAAAGAGGTCTTTAGATCTAGAAGATGAATACATTTGATGTCTTGGAGTAGATTATGTAGACCTTGAAGAAGATGACCCGTGTGTATTTAAAGGTCTTAAGAGAGATTGATTTAAGAATGAAATCTTCTCCTCTAATCTTTTCTCAAGTTTAGACTTCATTTATATCATGCACTTAGAGAGATGAAGGTAAGAAAGATCATTTGTCTCTTCTAGTTCTTTGTATTGACTATATAGATCTTGAAACTCTTTAGTGGCACAAAGGATATCATGAGCATCTAGATTTGGTTAAAGTTTGGTAGCATAAGGCTTGAATTCCATAGTGGTAGATAGATAATCAAGCATGAAGGAGACTAGAGGAAGCTAAGAAGGTGATACAAGATAACTTGATGTCCAAACTAGAGATTTATATTACTTACTTGCCAATATAGTAAAGATAGGGTAAAATGACTTGTCAAGAAAAGTGTCCAAGAAATTTATGACACTAGTGACTCAATTCAAGAGCAAGGAAAGTAGCCAAATAGCTAAATAGATAGAGCAAGTGAGGTGACAAGTGAACAACTTTCCCAACCCAAAAGTGTAGTCAAAAAATTAAGGTAACCATTTTAGCAAAAAGATAACTAGAAAGAAGATATAGACCATGAAGTAAAAAGACCAAGAGCACTAAGACCAAAGAAAAAGAAAGGGAAAAAGAAGCCTTGCATGACATAAGAATTTGTGAGGTCTCAAAAGAAAGCCCTAGAACTATCATCACATGTATATTCAAAATATTTCTACAGGTCTATCACATTCAAGAAAAAATCAAGAAATATCTACCTAAAGGACATGGTTCATTACTCAACAACTTGACCCACACTAAGTGCTCCATCACCTCACACCAAGTGGTTTCCTACAAGAGATATTGGCTTTGTCATAAAAGTTTCATAAGAACAACCAAAGGAACACAAATGGTGAGTGTAAATTCTTGGGGTGATCTGAGTAGTCCACTAGGATCAATCCTTGCACCAAGAAGTTGAGTGAAAAAGGGTAGCTACTAACTTAGAGTGTTTAGAAAATATTTTCATTCATAACACTCCTCTTGCTCCTAAACAGGACACCTCACCTTGTGATGAGTAACTAGTCTCACAACCACAAGAGTACCTTAATCATTCCTCCCTAGTGATCTCCTCATGGTTGCAATTCCACAAGCAATCACACTAGGTAAGACAAGTGCTACATCTACCAAGGTTTTGTGTCCTTAATAGCCTTGAGATTATAGTGGGTTAGAATAGCTAGATTCTCTTATCCCCTCTTGGTTTGTTCCTCTTGATTTCCCAAGAGCAAGCCCTCTAAAAGATTCTAGACTAAACAAGAAATAGATCAACCTTTGAAAGTCAAGATTTATAATTCCCCACTAAGGTGAAGGGAATACTTTCCCATCTCAAAATATTTTCCCAAACATGCCAAATAATATTCAATTAACCCTCTTTCTTTCAAAATCTAGAGGTGGGTTAAGATTTCTGATTCACCACAAGGATGAGGAGCATACTTTCCTACCACCAAAAGACTCTAATGACAAGATCTTAAGTGCCTAATAAAATGAAAAATTAGTACAATGCCACACTTAAAAATGAAAAGAAAGAACAAGAATTTTGTTGTTTGGTTTTTATGCTTTGGGCAGCCCTATAAACAAGTGCTAGTAGCCCTTACACATTTGAAGCTTTGACATGCATTCTTTTTAGCAATGAGATGAGAAAATTCTACAAAAAAATAAAGGTTAGGGCATAATAACCAAGTAATACCTACAATACAAAGTGTTTAGTTGCTTAAAAAATCCAATTTATCTTCCAACCAAGTGTATGCAAAGAAAGAAGAAGCTAATCTCAAATGCTCTCATTTTTACTCTTTTCTTTTGACTTGTTTGGACTTTGAAGAAGTAAAAAAGATTGGACTTGTTTGCTATTATTTTGGCTCCAAAAATAGAAATGAAAAGAAGAGACCTCTACTAAAAACTAGAGATCTTTTTAAAAATATAAGAAATTTAGAAATATCTCTTCATTTGTTCCCTATAGACTCATTTTGTCAAAATGGATCAGATTTATCAAATCAAGTTTTTGGACCCTAATATGACCTCTTAATTCAAAATACAAAGAATAGTCCCCCTATATAATTTAAAGACCTTTCCAAAATGTAAATTTTTCCAAAAAAATTGTTGATTTGCAACCAAAAGTGATTTTTAAGAAAAACATAGAAAAATTCATTATGAATGGAAATTAATTCAAAACAATATGAAAATTGGACTAAAACATTTTGGATGCATACCCAACCTGCAAAAAAAATTTAGATCCTAACTCAAAGCAATTTGGAATATATGCTCAAATCTTTCAAAACTAGGGTTTTGACATTCAAACAAATCTACAGAAGGGTTAGCCTTAAAACCAAAGTAAGAAACTTGTAAAACCACTTGATTAGATCTAAGAAGTTTTTATTAAAAATCAGAAATTATAATGTAACCAAAATGAAAGAAATAAAATGGAGCTATAAATTTGGTTCTAGCCCCATGGTGGATGCCAAAAATGTGTGTATAAAATGTAGACACACTTCTATAAACCATTATTCTTGAGAATACCCATGAAAGAGGGTATCTCAAGAGGTGGCTTATAGCTCTCTATCTATGATGTGCAAAGGCTATGAGATGATGGATCTCAAATGAACCAAACTATGCAACGCTTGCAAGGTGCACCATAGAATGAGAGATTCAAAGAGTAGAGGCAAGAGTGCCAATATCTAAGAATCTAGAATAAAATACAATGCAAGTGCAAGCTATTCTAAATTAAATGCAAGATACCAAAGAGAACTAAGTTAAAGCATATAGGAAACTAAGTGAAAAATGATGCCATATGTAAGTAGAATGATAGCTAAGCTAAAATGAAAAAATGCAAGAATGCTCCAAGTCTTCAAAATCATCAAGAAAACCTATAGCATAATGATAGCATGGGAGGCTAAGATAAGAGATGAGTGGGGTATTTTATTTAATTAAAAGGAGGACATGTTCTTTTAATTAAATATGAACTTGTGATAAAGTGGTCACACCATAGGTTATAATCAAATAAATAGATTTTTGAGGATTTGATTAAAGATAAACAATGGATAAATTATGCAAAAATGATAGAAAGGGGGTTCATAGTCTAGATGACCATTTTTGGGTGATTATAAAAGAAAAGTGTACACCAACTATCTCTTGATCTGAGTTATACTTCTACACATTACATAAGGATCAAATATTTGAGAAATTTTTAGGTAGAATTATTGAGGGAAGAAGCCAGAATTAGGGCCACACTTGTAAAAATCCAGGGCATGATTCTTCCAAAAATGGATGCACTGCAAAATAAAATTGCACATGCAAAGACTCCCATCCATGATAATAACTTCTCCATAGCTGACCACATGATGGAACTATTAGTAGAAGTACACATAGCCTTGCACGCAAGTAAGGAATTACAAGAGAATTGGGACAAGACTCTGGTACTAATTCTAAAGGTACATTTTGATTTCTTATCACATTTTTTTATTAACTTGTAGATATTATACACCTTTGACATTTATGTCAAAAAGGGGGAGAAGTAAATATGTTTAATATGCAGAGTAGGAGAAGTAAACATATTAATATCATCTATATGAATATTCTAATTAAAGAGGAAAATACTATACGTGCATAGGAGAGATATATGTATGGGGGAGTAGTATAGTATTATGTAGATACATGTAGAGATAAGCAAATAATATCTTTACAAAAGTAATTTTGAAAAGTTAGAGAAATAGAGTATGTTACTGAGCTACAACAACTAGAAGTCAAAATTGAGTTGAAGACACAATATGGTAATAAATAAAGTTTTGACTTGTAATTTTGAGCATTCATTTTTTGTTTTGATAAGTGTCTTTGTCACTAATGCCAAAGGGGGATATTGTTGACATTAAGGTCAATTTGTCTATCAGTGACTCAAGACTTAGTCAAATGGTCACATTTCTACCAAGCTCTACAATTGCAACTAAGCTTATCTTTCATCTAGCAGTGTTAACCAAGTGTCTCAGTTGCTACCAAGCTAAACAGTCTATTTATAGTTCATGTTGAGCCATACAACATCTACCAAGCATCAAACATAGCTTATAGTATAGCCCAAGCATAGAAGTTTCTATTGAGCTATCTAGTGGATGTGATGAAGACTCCAATGTTAACCAAGCTCTATAGTGTTAACTAATCTCTATAGTGTCTACCAAGCTCATAGTGTTAACTCAGTGAATCTAGTGTTGACCTAGTCATGCGGTGACAACCAAGTGATTCAATAGCTAATGAATTTCTCAGAGCTCACTAAGTTACATAGTATTGACTGAGTTCAAGCTACTTGAAGAGTGATCAGTATGAACCAAGCTTCAACTTCAACTAAGTGCTAGATTTTTATGAGTGTTGACAATGTTTTCTTTGTATTAGAACATCACCAAGTTTGTCTTCAAAATCTGAGTTATAATAGTTGGCCCAACTTTGTGAATTATGATGAATTTGGTATTGTAGCCAACTCCACAAGGTAATGAATTAGATTGGTATATATGTAATTCATTATATCATATCCATATATGAATGTGAAGAAGAATAAGGAGTGTATGAGTGTGAATTGAAGAAGGCTACAAGAAATATAAGGGACATCCAAGATTTATCTATCATAGCCAAGTGATCATTGCAATGCAAGGAATCTCATTCAGCAAGTCAATGTAGTAGATTAGAGATCAGCCACTAATTCATCCTAATAGGTGCATTAGCTAAATCCTTTAACAGGGTAGATTTGATAGTCTTTTGTTAAATCTCTTAACTGAGTGCATACTTCATTATATGTTTGTAAATCCCTTAACAAGGTGGACCTCATAGTCTTTATTGCTCCTAACAAGGAAGGTCACCAGAAGTATTCAATTGTAAGCCTTAATAGGTTAACTTTATACTATAGTATTAAAGCTTGTGGGTATTATCCTCACCCCAATTTCTTAAATAATTTAAATCTAGATTCTATGTAAAAAACAATTTGCCCAATTAATATATTAATCTAGGGTAAACATATGGAAGGAAATAAAATATAAATGGCTCACCTTGAAATATGTAGAGGAAGATGCATTTTTGCACTAAAACTTGTAAATCAGAATTGTATATGAGTATTTGTCTACAAATCTCATAATAAAATGAAAAAAGGAATAAATCCCATAAATCTCCCAAAAATCTGAGATTGAAGGACTAGGTGAACTTGGGAAGACATCCTACAAGTAGGTTGGTATAGTCTAGTGATCTGCAACTAACAACTCTAGAAAGCTTGTGAACAATAGGATCTAGATCTATATTCCTTTTCACTCCCAACTTGTAAATCAAAATAGAAAAGAAAGGTTTTGGATTTGGAGTTTAATGAGGGCTTTCCTTGGTGAAGCTCTAGGTTAAATAATATACCATAATTGAGAAATGAAAATGTAAATGAGTGAAAGACAAGATAAATGTTAGGATTAACTTTACTTGAAACCCTTTTTTGTAAGGATTTTGTATGTGAATATAGTGTAAAACTCAAATTAGGAATGTAGGATATCTCCACTCTTTGAAATAGATCTACCATAATCCCATCATGGTGCCATGGATATAAAAGTGCATCACTGAAGAAGATGATTTTTGGTTAATAGTTTGTCCCTCTTGCTAACTTGGCTTTACCTTGACTCTAGATGCCCAAAATGTGAGGAAACAAAAGGATGTTACCAAAAAATGGGTCAATGTATGTGTTATATCACTGCCCTCTAAATTGTAAGGTACAACTCCCTTATATGAAATATATGTAATGAATTGTGTTTTTAATAGATCATTGGAATATGGGGTATGCTCTTAACCTGAGAGAAAAAGAGGATAAACTAGGATGTTCATAACAACAAACACCCTAGGAAAAAATAGATTTGGGCAAATTACAAAACCTAGTGGAATTAATATCATAAGCTACCTTAAAGTTCTTCTAACATCTACTCCTCTTTCTAAGTGCAGATTTACCATCTAAATACAAAAGAGGAATGAAGAGATATGAATACGAGGGAAAATGGAATTGCTTTAACTATCAGCCTTGAATGAATTGGAATCCAACCAATAACTAATAGATTCATATACATTTATCTTTCATTTCCCAATGAAACTATCTAACATGATATGAAATGAACAAGAGAGGAAGTAGAATCATATATGAGGAAAGTAAATAGAATCACTTTTACCACAGATATCAAAATGAAATGGAATCTATCTAATTGTCATAGGATCACATATAATTATCCTTCAACTCTTAATGTAAAACTAATCTATGCATGGACAACAAAACATGACAAGAAAATAGGGTAAATGGAATTACAAACCAATTCACCATCAAGTTTTCCAACCCTTTCATCGCCAAATAAGGTTACATTTATAGTCTTTTGTTATCCATTCTTATTTTTGGTAGAGCAATAGTCACAAATACAAAATAAAATGAGAATAAAATATAAAATTATCTAATCTGTATTGTGATATGACCATGTGGTATCTCTTCTACTAATGATTCTAAATCCATGGTATTCCTAAAAATTCCCAATGCCTTTTCAACTTCCCATGGTTTTAGAAAATCCTATGAAAATCATTTATTCTTCATCCTATGTTGTTTAATACCAAATACATATATTTCATATTACAACGGTCACTATATTTTCAAATTATAGCCATCAATCTCAAATTAATGATCATGATTTAAACATTATGACTTCCTTGATAACTTCCTCTATGGGTCCCTCTGTGTACACATGTTGAACTATCGCTTTATCACATAGAATAATGGTCAATCAACTTTACATAGCAAGGAAGTAAAAGATGTAGATCTTTTTTGATCTGATGATGATAATAAAATGAGGTTAAGTCTCTTTATTTTGCAACACATGTCCCTTTTTTGAACTAGGCACATTGTGGCAAATAGTTGGCACCATTCCATTGCTTGGAGAATCTGATGTTGACTTTCTTTCTTTTGTGGCACCTCATGACTAGATTCTAACTACATTTTGTGAAATGCGATGATCGACTAGACACATGTCTTCACATCTCTTTATCACATAAATTAACAAATGAGCATCTTTATACAGTGAAATTATGACCTTTGTAGATCTTCTTTGATCTCATAGCCGAAGGCATCTAACTTTCATTTAATATTTGAACATGACCCAATATGATTGGTAAGCATCTAACTTTCAACTAGATAATAGCATTCATTCTTTCATTGAATTGACTTTTCAACTAGTGATGTGGATAATTAGATGTGTTTGATTCATTGAATTGATTTTAACTTTGGTCTTCACCACCTTTGACCTAATTCTTTCACCATTTATGCATTTTTGAGTGCTCACTTTGCATCAAATTCAACTAATTTTACTTTATCTCATTCTCATAATCTATATTTTGTCTTTAAGCCTCAGTCCTTGATATTCTTTGTCATCTTTTTCTCTAAATATGTCTATGATATCTTCATTCTACCTGTATTATGTCTTTAATGGAGCACTTGATCATAGAGTTAGGATTTCATATGAATATAACTTGATTCTTTCTTTCTCTCTCTCATCTAGGGTATGCAAAAACTTACCATCCCAAATCCTAGTCACATAGATTGATTGAATCTATTACATTATTCTTTTATTCCCACCTAGGAAACTCAGGGATAAAGATGAGAGAGGAAAAACACTAATAGAATCTTGGACCAGACACATATGTGAAACATTAACACAACCCTAATCCTATGATCTTGAAAAATATAGGGGTTGATATCATGGAAATAGTGATGAATGCTTCAATTTAGATCTCCTCTCTTGATGGCCAATAATAAGCTAAATCTTGAAGAGGAAATGCTCACAAAGGACCCTTCAACACAAGATATAAATCTCCTTGCTTAAATTCTTGAAAAAATTGAATACTTGAACTCTTTGAATGTAAAAGGAAAGAATATGAACTTGAAAGCAAGAGATTGAATGCTTGAATGAATGAGATTCTTAAGATTAGGTGAGATATGAAATAAAGCCTCCAAATCTCCTTATATATGATTTTTGGGTGGGAAAATAATACAGGTTGACTAGATAACAATAATCTAATTGAAACCCCAAGGACTTTCAAGCCCTGAGCTTCAAAACTTCAAAGGACTAGGTTGACTTGGGTTGACCTATTCTAGACTAGGTCTATTTGAGTCAACCAAGTCCTGGAGGTCAAGTCCTAGGTGCCATAGAAAGAAGGGGTAGGTGTCAAAAAGATAAGGGTGGAAAGAAGAAGAAGATAGGAGAAAAAGGAGATTGAGCACAGACATATCCATGGTCCATAGAGGGAATTATGAAGAGGGAGAAAAAAGGTCTTAAAGGGAAAGTGTGTCTATTTTAGGATGGTGCATATAGCCCCCACTTTAGTGGGAGTATGAGCTTCCTCAAACTCATAGTAAAGTATATCAACAAAAAAAGAGAAAATCTTATCATGATTTAGGAGGAAAGAAATCATCAAGTCCCCAAAAAACTTGAGTCTTTTTCACATCTAGACTCATAGTAAGAGAGATAAACACTACAAAAAGGGTTTAGTTACTTTCCCAATAAGGTTTGTGTGCCTTATTGTGAACCACACAAGGAAAAGAAAAATAAAGGGGATGACATTGAATAGTCTAGCAAGTATGTGTGGCATGCTAGTCAACCCATCAAAGATTAACCAAATGGTCTAGAAAGTGTGTGTGGCATGCTAGTTGATCCATCAAGGAATTCAACTTCAAGGGAACTCCATATCTCAAAAAGAAGAATTGAAAAGTAACCCAAGCACAAGGACATGTGTGTCCTTAAGGTATTAGAATAAGACTAGGCTTCCTTGATTATTAGTAGTCAAAAGAAGGGTCAAAACTAACAATATTTTAGAGAGAGATCCAAAAAGAAAAGATCGAGGCCCCAGGAACAATTCCTAAAAACTAGAAGGAAAAAGAGAAAGATGAGATAAATATGAAATAAAAATGTATATGTTTGGGTATACCATCAAAATCATATGAAGAACTAAATGCTGAAGTGCTCCAAGTTATACACAAAATTTAAATTTTTATTCCATGGACAATGTATGAGTGTAGTTTATTCTCCAAGTTAAAGAAATTGCAAACAACTTAACAAGAGTAATAGCTTTAACAAAAGTGTACACAAATTCACTAAATAATGTTTCCACTATGACATGCCCCCAAGAAGAGAAACTTATCAAGGGAATGAGCATATAAAAAAAAGAGCACAAAAGGGATTTACTAACTTTGGGGTCAATTTGGTCATATGATAACATGTAATATAATATAAAGTATGAAAATATCATCATTTCCCAAAGGAGCTAGAAGTATGACACGATGGAGGAAAAGACACATCTACAAAGAAGAGTCTTTTTGTTCCAATAAAATAGAGACCAAAAAGAACCAATATACCATATCATAAGAAACCAAGAAGACTACACAAGATCACTAATATGAATAATAGAATGAGAACAACATAACACACAACAACACATAGAAGAAAAGAAATGCAAATAAAAGATTATGTATAATGGGATGATTAATTTATTCTCTTGAGCTCAAAAATGCTACAAGGATCATATAAAGCAACCAAAAGACAAAACATAAAACCAAAATACAATGGGGTAAAAAACAACACAAGAACACAAAGACTACTATGATGAATAAAGTCCACATCAACTATTCTACATCCCCTCCATCTTACTCTAAATTCTAGGGGAAGGATGCCCACTCGTGAGAGGAACAATATCCATTATAGAAGGAATCACAAGAAGTTCTAAGCAAATAATTTGAGTGTTGATAGGCCAACAATGGGGCAAATAATTAAGAAAAAATTAACAATTTCTGATGAATTTTGGTTGGTTTATATGTGTCAACCTAAGAGCGTAAAATTGCAAAAGGTGTTTGAGCAATATGCTATTAAGGGATGATAATTGTGAGATGAGGGATTATGAATGCAACTAACACACACAAAAGAAAATCTATGAAAAACTAAGTAAATCCAAGCAACATGAACTGTCACTTCCTAGCAATAGGAACATTAGAAATATAAATAAACATTAATATATCAAATATTAAAACCAATAATTATGAAAGAAATAGTGAAAGTATTAATAGTTATAGAAACAATGCATTCAGATCTAAATTAACTAATCTAAAAAATTAGTAAACAAATAAAAAAATATGAACATCTAATTTATCAAATAGACTAATTACAAAGTTAAATGCTTAAATAATATATTAAAAAAATACATACTAAATATAAATACCATCATGCTTCGCCAAAGAGCAGGCCCTAACTCCTCAATTTGCATGATGGATAGAGCAAAATAATTTCTACACTACTACGACCATGTAAAAATGCTTCTTTTATTTACTTTGCAAATATTGTAGTTTAGATCTATGTACAACAACCTATAAAATGAATATATTTTCTTATAATAATATTTGTCCTTCTAATATTACATTATACATATATTTATATGTGTTAAGTTTACAAATATAGCATAAAACAAAAATGATTTTGTTTTGCTAAAAACTAGGGAATATGAGAGTACATACAAACTCATTTTTTGCCCACAAATTAGAAACTAATTTGTTAAAATAGTAGACAGAAATGGAAGATATCATGGTTTGTTCATATCTTCACAAATGGACAACATGGAATGGAAGATAGCCTACATTAACAATGCTAATACCCATGTACTCCTTGCTAGCTACATGTGTTTGGAAACTATATTGAATGGTAGAATATGTAAGGACTTTAGTGGTTTATATTGATTCAACCCCCATTTCCATCCATCAGCCATGTAGTAAATACATACTATTTGATGTGTGTTTGAGATCCCTTGTTAAGATACTTGTAATATCTTATGTAGAAATAGTAAAGAAATCATCTATAATAGTTTCTACCCAAATGCAACAGGAAGAAATGTCCCATACATAAACATACTGCGATAATAAAAATTAGTTAAAAGCAACCAATAATAAATTCTCCATATGTTAATCCCAAAACAATATTAAATATGACTTATTTATGTTAAACCATATGCAACATAAAAATGGTAATAATGAGCTGGAATGGAATAGAAATGGAATAGGGAAGTAACCATGAAAGTGTATGGAATGGATTAAAATATGGCATAAAATGGGTCGTAAATGGCTCTCATCATTTACCCCAACCTAGCATATTGCACGTTCTTGTGCAATCATTATGATCATGAGGTTTCTAGTTTTAAATATAAGCACTTTAGGTTTATGGAGTTTGGCTTTGTCTCCACCTTGAACCATGATAACTCATATATAAACACAAATCCCTTTCTTTGCTTCAAATGACAAGCTTTGTTTTTTTTTTTGTTTTCCTTCAATAGAGATATCAATTTTGAATTTTCATAAGTTTTTCTCTTTTCTCTTTTCTTTTTCTTTTATTTTCATTTTTTTTATAGTATCATGGTTCACAATGTTACATATTGGAGAAATTTATCTCAATTTGCAAAAGAGAAGTGTAAATGGGTGAAATAGGAGAGATAAGAGACAGAACAAAGGATATTGTATGATGGGATTATTAAGGGCAATGGGTGATAATAAAATGAGATTCCTTCCACCAACTTATAGGTTGATCATCCATGGGAAATAAGGAGAGGATAGGGAGGGGTGTTTCATAGTGATCAATGATGAGGCATATTGATGTCTCAAATTTGATATAGTTTTTACATAGTCTCAACTTACTCTCTGAGCCATGTGAAAAACATTTCCAATATATTTGTTTTAAATTTTTTGTGAACTTATGCTGAATGTAGCTAGAACCTATTAAACCTATAGATAGTGGATACAACATACCTTGCTTAATATTATATATAAAGTGCAGTATTTCATATAAATGTTTTAAGCTATGTTTTAATATTTGAATGAGAGTAGAAATTTTGTTGTGCATATGGTTTGAATGTTTCCAATTTTTAAGAAATGGAGAAGTGGCACAAAGAGTGGAGAGCACCATATTAAAAAGGAGTAATGAAGACCAATCATAGCATGAGAAGCATAGGTCAGATCCAAGTGATAAGCAACATCTGCGAGGGGAGTTATTCCAAGAGACCCGACTTGTTACATTATTTGTGGATCATTATTCTTTTTCTTAATCAATGTTTTGAAGTCATGGTTGACATTCTACCTTTTTCTTCTAACAATGTTTCCTCCCAGTTTGTTTTATGTTATGTTTGTAATAATTTCCAATCCTCTATATATATGGGGAAAAAAAGAAGAGAAAGAGTTAGTTGAAAAGGATTCTGAAGTTGTTTTATCTGTTCTCTATGTATTATTTAGTCATGTAATAAAAGAAGAATTCTAATGAAAGAGTGATTTTGGACTACCTATTGTGTTCTTAGTTAGTTGAAGCCAACCAAGGGGGGCCACTTGGGAGGTGGAATAGATTTAGGTAGAGTAGGTTTTTTTATTGCAATTTCCTATTTAAGATAGATTTATTGTATTAGTCCTACAACATAATTACTATGAAAGTTCCTACAACACTTGTGGAAAATGATCATAGTGGATGTTTGAATTGTTAATTAGTTTAGAATTCTCTTTTCTATACTTTCCACAATTCTCTATTGATAGTCTAAGTGTGTTTTCTATTCTATGTCAGTAGTATAGATTCCTTTCATGCATTTTATTTTCCTACAGCATAGGTGTTAAGACTCTTAAAGGAACTTAGTGCATATACTAGCTGAACCATTTCAAGTCCTACATCCCTGGGTTGACAATTCAAATGTATTTTTATAATGAAATAGATAGTCCTTAAAGTGGATATAGCATCCTTGTGAGAGGAATAGTGGTGTGATTATCTTGACCTATTGTGGAAACCTCCATTTTTGGTGTCATTGCCGAGGATGGTGTCAAACTAGGAACCCTCATGAGTCCTCGATTTTTAGAATAGTGTGTTAGTAAAAAACCACAAGATTGAGTGCTTGATTCACAAGTCACCAATTCAATTGCATGCATTAAAGAGGCAGACAATGAGATGACTATGGGAGATTTCTTCCACAAGAACCTATTAATATGAATGAAGAAATTGAAGAAGAAGTTGAGTTTCCTTTTTTAGATGCAAGCCCTATTTTTCCTACAGAATCGTCCTCAAGAACAGAACCTTTGGATATAAGTGGTCTTCAACCTTTTGCTAAATTTTGCCAATTTTCTTAGTACTGCTCCAAATCCACTAGCTTTTAACAATATAGTGCCCAATGTTCCTTTTCAACAACAACCTCATAGTCAAATACCTCCAGTAATGGCACAATCTACCTTTCCATTTCCTCTCCCAAGCCTTGTAACCAATGCTAATCTTAAAAATATACCTCCAAATGCTCTTCCAAAGTTTTATGGCCTTGCCATTGAAGATCCATATATCTTCTTATTTGAGTTTGATATACTCTGTCATAGGTTTGACTACAACACTAATGCCCATAAGCTCAAATTATTTCCAACAACACTGAAAAAGTTAGCTTTATGATTGTTCATGGGTTTAGGAGCCAATGTAGCAAGTACTTGGGATGAAATGCAAACTCTATTTCTGGACAAATACAAAGAGTGTTGCAAAGAAAATGATTCAAGAGGAGATGATATCTTTAAAATATCACAAAAGAAGGAAAAAACATTGGAAGATATGTTTCACATTTCTTGTATACACTACAGAAGAACCCTTAGCATGTGTTGTCTAAGGATTCACAAAAGCTAGTCTTTTTGAGAGGTGTGAAGGATAGTTGTCTAGAAGCATTAGACTTGATGGCTAGATGAGATGTATATCAATCTTCTTGGGATGACCTCAAGAAATTTTTTTTGAATTACTCGAGATAAAAAATGAAGAAAGAAAAATGACACCAAACTACAGCTATTAAAGGAATCAATCAGGGTATTTCAAAGCTTAAGATATCTAATCTTCTCTCAGATTTTGAGTAGGACATTATAAATGATATTGCTACACATCTCAACACAATGACTATAAAGAAGAAATATGCAGAAGCTAAGGTACAAATAGCTAAATACTACACACATTGTCGGAAGCAAAATAAAGATTGCCAATGCAAATTGGTCACTAACGTGGCGAACCAACATCTTCCAAATCAGTACATCAAGATAGATGGAGATGATGAGAAAGTATTATTTTTTGCTCAATGCTAGCCATGGGCCCAATGTCAAGGTATGCCTTAGACCCTTTGCAAAATTCAAATCTATATGGTAATCAATGGCAAAACTGTAATACCCATGGCCCTCCACAATATAGTCAACCTAATTGGAATAATGCTTGGAAAAATAATCCACAACATCCTCAATGGCCTCAAAATTCCCAACCTTCCTGGCCAAACCAATAGAATAATCAATGGCAGTATTAGCAGGACCAATGGAAACCACCCCAAGGGAATTAGAAGTCTAAAAATCAATGGAGAGGACCTCAAAAATGGCCTAACCAAAATACTGGTAATCCACAATTACCAAAATTACCACCTCCAGTCCAACAACCTACACTAATGCCACCACTTGCAAGTCTTGGACCTCAAAAATAGACATAGTTACCTGCACAACCTTAGCCAAATCCAAAAAACCATAAGTCACAACAACCCATGTACTCTACTGATGCTTAGCAATATCCTGCTTATGCTATGAATGTTGCACATATTCATTTGAGATCTAGTACAACTCTACCAGTGCCTAAACCACCTCTTATAACTAAAATACTAGATACTCCTATAGCATTAGAACCTACAATTTCTAAAGAGGTTGACCCAACTAATGTCACTAGCTTAGCCAGTAGTTGACCCTCCTTTTCCAGAGAAGCTCATACAAAGTAAACATGCACAAAAAGAGGAATAGTCTTTTGATATTATTGATCAGTTAAAGAACATGCATGTCCAATACCCCTATTCCAAGCTATTAAAGATATTCCTATCTATGGCAAAGCCATTAGAGAAGCCTGCCTCAAAAAGCTTGGGAGGAAGAAAAGGGACCCAACTATAGTCCATGTTGTAAGACAATTAGCTAACATTATGTTACGAAAACTAATCATTCCTAAACATTTTGATCCA
Source organism: Cupressus sempervirens (assembly GCA_028749045.1). NCBI lineage: Eukaryota > Viridiplantae > Streptophyta > Pinopsida > Cupressales > Cupressaceae > Cupressus > Cupressus sempervirens. The sequence continues at coordinate 281,630,529 of CM053788.1, read as the reverse complement.
GGAAGTTTAGTTGTGAATGTGATTATAAATGGTCAGTCTATTAAAAATGCTTTAATTGATCTTGGTGCTGCTATAAATATCATGACTAATGATACTATGAAGAAGTTGAAAATATAGGGATTTGGGGCTACTCCAACAATTCTACAACTTGTAGATAGTTCTATTGTCACTCTTGATGGAATGATAGAAGACATAGTTGTAACCCTAGACTCTCTAGAGTACCCTTCAAATTTCATGATTCTCTCTCCCAAAGCCAATTTATCTGGTTACCCTATCATTTTAGGATGACCATGGTTAGCTACACCTGATGCAAATATAAGTTGTAGGTCAGGGAATATGACCATATATATCTAATGGTCAAGAAACAAAGAAATTTGATTTATATCCTCAAGCACAACCACAACCAGATTTAGGCACATTTTTCTAGCCATATTTAGGGGATGGAGAAGAAGAGTTAAACTCTATAGCATAGCTTATGATGTTACATAGACAATCTTTTCTAAAGCTGTAGGAAGAGGATTCGGTAATTTAGAGTATTCTTACTAACTCTTGTGTGGTAGAAAAAGATTTATCTGATAGTTCTATGTTAGAATTAATCACATATGAGGAATGTAATGAGACTTATATTCTACTCAAGGAGCTAGACATTATTCATCAACTATTACCATGTGAATTAGATACAAGTCCAATCTCTAAAGTAACTATAATTGAGTCTATAACTACTGTTGAGCTATCAAAAAGTCATAATCTCCATGTCAATCCCAAATTATCTTCCACGTTGATGAAATAATTAATAGAGCTGCTTCAAAAACATGAAAAGGATTTTGCATGGGATTATGGGAATATGAAAGGGTTGAGTCCTACACTATGTACTCATAAAATATACATTAATGAAGGGAGCCTGCCATTCTATCAACCCCAGAGAAGGATTAATCCATCCCTTAGAGAAATAGTTAAAACTAAATTGCAAAAATTACTTGATGTTGGTTTTATTTATCCTATATCTAATAGTAGATGGGTGTCACCCCTAGTCATAGTACCTAAAAAGGGAGGGAAATGGAAAATTTGTGTAGATTATAGACAATTGAATAAGGCAACCAAAAAGGATTACTTTCCTTTACCATTCATTAATCAAGTCTTGAACACTCTAGCTGGAAAGAAGTATTTCTCTTTTCTAGATGGGCATGGTGGTCACAATCAAATAAGTATTGCTCCTGACAATCAAGACAGAACCACATTTATATGCCCATGGGGTACCTTTGCATATTTTTTTTTGCCATTTGGCCTATGTAATGCCCCTACAACATTCCAATGAGTTGCAATCAACATTTTTTTTGATATATCACATGATTGTATGGAAATATAAATGGATGATTTCACAACATTTGGATTCACCTTTGAAGAAGCCATGATGAATCTTGAAAAGGTTTACATCTAATGTAAAGAACATAATCTAGCACTTAATAGTGAAAAGTGTTTCATACTTATGTAGGAAGGAGTGCTACTTGGTCATTTTATATCAGTTGCAGGAATACAAGTGGATCTAGCTAAGATAGAGATAATTCTAACATTGCCCATACCTACAAAACCAAAAGATGTAAGATCTTTTTTAGGTCATGTTGGATATTATAGGCATTTCATAAAAGACTTTTGCAAAATAGCTAGTCCTTTGTACACATTGTTGACTAAGGAAGCTAAATTTATTTGGACACTTGAATGTAATGAAGCCTTCCTACAACTTAAGAAAATCCTCACCATGGTACCATTTTTACAAGGACCAGATTGGTCAATTCCATTTCATATTCATATTGGTGCATCAGACTATGTCGTAGGAGCCATATTAGGAAAAAAGCCTTCAAATCTTGAGAATTCTATATACTATATTAGTAAGAGCCTACATGGACCTAAGCTAAATTACACAGTATTGAAAAAGAAATTTTAGTTGTAGTCTATGCATTGAACAAATTCAAACATTATGTGACTAGATATCCTATCTTTGTTCATACTGATCACTTAGCTATAAGGTATTCAATGAACAAACCAATTATCACTAGTAGATTAGTAAGATGACTCTTGTTGTTACAAGAATTTGATATTACTATTATTGATAAGCTAGGAAAATCCAACATAGTTGTAGATTATTTGTCTAGATTGACCATTGTTGATGAAGATCCAACTCTAATTGAAGACACCTTTCCAGATGAGCACTTGTTCCATATAGCAACTCATATGCCATGGTATGTAGACATTGCAAATTATCTTGCTACAAATAGAATGCCCCCACACTTCTCTTATAAACAAAAGAGAAAGCTAGCAGAGAAAAGTTTTCAATATTCCTGGATAGATAACAATCTCTTCTATATAGGACTAGATTAATTCATGCGGAGATGTGTCAGGGAAGATGAGATATATGATATACTACATGCTTTTCATGATGAACCATGTGGAGGCCATTTTGCAGAGAAAAGAACAACACTGAAGATACTTACAACAGGATATTATTGGCCAATGTTACATAAGGATGTAGTGACATATACAACTAATTGTGACAAATGCCAGAGGATGGGCCGACCAACCAAAATTGATGAGATAACACTCACTTCACACATTGTAGTCACACCTTTTGATAAGTGGGGCATGGAATTCATAGGTCCAATTGATCCACCATCAAGTGGAAAATCCTACATCTTAGTATTTATAGATTATGTAACTAAATGGGTAGAAGTTAGAGCAATGAAAAATGCCAGAGATGAGAAAGTAGCTAAGTTCTTGTATGAAGAAATATTCACCCATTATGGAGTGCCCAAATAACTTGTCACAGATCAAGGAGCTTAGTTTACATCAAACTTGATCACTGAGGTTATGAAGGAATATAACATAAGGCACCATAAATCCAGTCCTTATCACCCTCAAGCAAATGGGCAAGCAGAGGTTACCAATAGAAAACTAGAAGCCATTCTGACTAAAACAGTGCACATACACAAGAAGGATTGGACAAGCAGATTAACTGAAGCTATTTGGACATATCGAACCACATGGAAGACAACAACTAGATTCACTCCATTTGAGCTTGTCTATGGTAAAGTAGCAATATTTCCCATTGAATTTGAACACAAGACACTATGCAATACTTTAGAGTTGAACATCAGTCTTCTTGTAGCACAAAAAGAGAGACTCCTCCACTTGAATTTTTTGGATGAAATACAAAAGAGAGCTTTGGAAAGAATAGAAATTATTCAACAACAGTAAAAGTAGTGGCATGATGCACATATCAGGAATCAAAAATTCCAAGTAGGAGATTGGGCCCTCCTCTATGATTCTTGCTTCAAAGAGAATCCAGAGAAATTGTAGACTCAATGGTTAGGGCCTTATGAAATTCAACATGTATTTGACAATGGTGTAGTGCACCAGACAACCATTGATCCTATTCAGTTTAAGTTACTTGTAAATGGCCATAAGCTGCATCTCTATTATAAATCATAGACTAAAGCATAGTTCCTACAAAATTTCCAACCAACTAGTGCACCAACTCTTCTAAACATAGTTCCTACAATAGAAGATGAAAATCTTCTTCCTACAGCCATACATGATAGAATTTTAGGAACCTTCATAATAAAACCTCATTTAAATATGAAGCCCCATTCTTCCATTCACTTTCCTCTTTCTTCATATCAACCCATCTCATTTCTCTATCTACCATCCACCCACACTCCACATCACCCACACACTATTTTTCCTACTTTCAATAAACAAAACCGTCAACACTTTCTGTGGTCATCAGACTTTGGCACCTCATCAACTTGCATGTGGATGTACACTCTCAAATTTTTAGGTATAAAAATTTCTTTTACTCTTTGTTCATTTTTAGAATATAGGTTTCCATAATTTAATCTAATACTATATTATATATATATCATATAAGACTTAAGCTAGTTTCTCCTTCCCATGCCAAATTTTTTAAAGTGAGGACACTTGTCAAATTTTAGTGGGGGACCAGGAAAGTGTAGTAATTTACAAATGTCATCTCCATGTTATACTAGTCATGTCTACATTAAAGTATGTACTTTTTTGGAAATTTGATAGTTTTCATTTCATTAATTTTTAAAATCTTTCTGTATCTGTCATACCTTTTATTGAAAATTTTGGGAAAAGATCTCCTATACTTGGCATGATTGAAAGGACTAAGAGTTATTATGGGAACACCTTCAGTTAGTCTCAATGTCCTTCATCATTAATGTATCATTATTCTACATGTTGAAAACAAAGGGGTCATGATTACGAGAAGTAGTATTGACATATGGCATTTTAAAAAATTTTCATAAAGATTAGTTTTGAAGTTCAGAGAAAGAGAGAATTTGTCAAGGTGAGAGGGGTAAAAATTTATTGTAGTATCAAGAGTGGAAGGCAAACATTTTGAAAATGGGGGAATAGCTAAAGAGGAATGAGCTAGTCATTCATAATGTTTTACTTGTGGATGTTGAAGTAGTTCGATGATTTCATGCTTGTGGATGGCTTGGTTACTTCTTACAATTAAAAAAAATTAATGAAGAAGTGGAAATGGAGTTCATAACAAAATTTGATGAAGGGGAAGCCTCAATTTTGGGATTAAGAGTGGTTGCTACCAAGGAAAGGATAGCAAAGGTTATAGGATTACTAAAAGTTAGGGAACATTATCCAAATGAACATGATGTTAGGTCTTCAAGGGAATAGTTCACTTAGAAAGGTGACCCTCAATTGGACATTACAAAACAAGGATGTAAGAGACTTTCTCTTTTACCTCCATATCCAGAGTTAGCAACCCACATTATCAGATATTTAACCTATAAAGGTAGGTTTTCAAACTTGCATGCTCATCATTTTAAATTGCTTAGTTGCATAAGGTATAACATGCAAGTTAATGTTCCCAACTCTCTTTAAAATATGTTGTGTATAAGTGTTGAGGAAACTCAAAAAGGCAAGGAAAATTATATTTCCCATCATGCTCTCACTAAACTTCTAGTTGAAAGATCTCTTCAAGATTCCTCCCCTATTTCATGGGTAGAATTTTTTGAAGCCAAGACCTTACAGTCGCAAGCCAACCCTATTCCTCAAAATTTAGAAAATGAGGAAGAAACCATAGAACCAATTCAAAATCCAACTGAGATGGAAAAAGAACCCTCTCCTAATAAGTCTTCTAAGCCCAATTTAGAGGATGGTATGTCAAGCTCTTCTAGGGGAAAAGGCAAGTGTAAGGTTAGCCCTAACCTTGAAAAGGAAGTAAAAAATCCCTCTGTTAAGATAACAAAAAGAAAGAGGTTTTTTCCTATAGCAACTAAGCCTGCAGTATCTACTCCAGTCATGCCTAAAGCAAAACAGACCCATAAAGTGGTTGAAGTTGAAGAAGTTCCTGTACATAGAAGCCCTCATATGCGAGGTCATGCATCTCTAGCTTCTATTGAAAAAATAAATGCCCTAATTCCAAAGTCTCAAATAGAGTCAGTAGTTGAAAATGTCCTAGATGATTCTCCTATGCAATTAGAGCCCCAAAATGTAGAAACACATGAAACTGAGCCTGTCAAGGAGACACCGCAAGAGAATTAGGAAATGTGCAAATCAAATTCTATTGTTGTTCTAGAAAAAGCACCTAGCAATGATCAACCTGTCGTGTCATCAGTCCTTGAATATTCCAATGTCTCTCTTATACCTTATAAATCTTCCTGGTACACCCAAAATTTCCAACAAGTTACTAGAGAGAAAAAGATGAAATCTAAAACTCGAGAATTTTTGTCATCAACAATCTAGTCAATATTTTTTGGTCTATACAATCATTTTATTTGTTAGAAAGCCTTTTGGAAGCAAGAGAGAGACTAGATGCAAAAGGAAGTATTTGATAGAGACAAGGAAATTGAAAAATTAAAAGAGCAACTAGAAAAGTAGAAGTAATAAATGAATAAAGCTTTGAAGCTAGCTGATCAGGCTATGGCCTATAGAGCACCCCCAAGGGTGTATGCTATGTGTTCAAAAGAACAGTTTTTATTATTCTAGTTGATGATGAAAATTGGAGATGATCTAGAGGATATTTCTACACCTTTAGAAGTGGGAAATAGGGGAAAATAATAGTAAGAGATTTCATAGCAATGGCAAAGAAGTACAATGCTTAAGGACAAGCATTTGCATAGTGGGGGGCAAATGATGAGGCATATTAATGTCTCAAATTTGATATAGTTTTTACATAGTTTGAACTTACTCTTTGAGCTATGTGAAAAAAATTTCCAATATATCTATTTTAAATGTCTTGTGAACTTATGTTGAATGCAACTAGAACCTATTAAACCTATGGATCTTGGATATAACATACCTTGATTAATATTATATATAAAGTGTAGTATTTCATATAAATGTTTTAAGCTATGTTTTAATATTTGAATGAGCATAGAAATGTTATTGTGCATATGGTTTGAATGTTTCTATTTTTTAGGAAATGGAGAAGTGGTGCAAAGAGTGGAGAGCACCGTATTAAAAAGGAGTAATGAAGACTAGACATAGCATGAGAAGCGTAGGTCAACTCTGGGTGATAAGTCACATCTGTGAGGGGAGTTATTCTAGGAGACCTGACTTGTTACATTATTTTTGGATCATTATTTTATTGCTTAATCAATATTCTCAAGTCATTGTTGACATTCTGCCTTTTTCTTTTGACAATGTTTGCTCCCAATTTCTTTTATGTTATGTTTGTAATAATTTCCAATCCTCTATATATATGGGAAAAATAGAAAAAAAAATTGAGAGTTAGTTGAAAAGGATTTTGAAGTTGTTTTTTCTATTCTTTATGAATTATTTAGTCATGTAACAAAAGAATAATTCTAATGAAAGAGTGATTTTGGACTACCTGTTGTGTTCTTAGTTAGTTGAAGCCAACCAAGCGAGCCCACTTAGGAGGTGGAATAGATTTAGGTAGAGTAGATTTGTTTATTGCAATTTCCTATTTAAGATAGATTTACTGTATTAGTCATACAGTATAATTACTGTGAAAGTTACTATAGTACTTGTGGAAAATGATCATAGTGGATGTTTGAATTGTAAATTAGTTTAGAATTCTCTTTTTTGTAGTTTCCATAGTTCTTTGTTGATAGTCTAAGTGTGTTTACTATCCTATGTCAGTAGTATAGATTCCTTTCATGTATTTTATTTTCCTATAGCATAGGTGTTAAGACTCTTAAAAGAACTTAGTGGACATACTGTGATGACCCATTTCAAGTCCTATGTCCTTGGGTTGACAATTCAAATGTATTTTCATAATGGAATAGATAGTCCTTAAAGTGCATATAGCATCCTTGTGAGAGGAATAGTGGTGTGATTATCTTGACCTATTGTGGAAACCTCCAATCAACATAATAAGAAATATAAATAAAGTTAAGAGATAGAATAATGAAAAACAAATGTGATTGTTTTACCAACATGCATATGCAGAGAGATGAATGTTAGAACATAGAGAAATTCAGCAACTGACACGTCTAAAATGGATGAATGAACAAGAAGGAACTAAGAGAGGCATCCAAAACTGCAACACCACAAAAGAGTGAAATGTCTAGAGAGAACACCACTAAAATGAATCATAAAAATGGGACAAAGAGGGAAATAAGAGGGACCACCATCAAAAATTGAAGCATTATAGAACATACAATAGCTAGCACCTTTAACTGAAAACACCTCAACTGAATGGGCAACACATACTATGGGTGATCAAAGATTTGAAGATCATGCTAAAGAGGAGTAGAGCTATAGAGTGATAGGAGGTGGCTAGAACCACATAATCCAATGAGTGTCCCTGAGAAGAATGATTAGTATAAAAGGAAAGAATGCCATTAATTGCATTTATTTATTTATTTTTTTAATTTTTCTTATTTTTCTTATTTTTTAAATAAATTTTGGTAATGACAAGTGACCTCTAGCAGGCCAATTTTCAATCACTCACCACTTAATGGTGTTGTAAAATAGTTTTCACCACTGAGAATTTATTTTACAATTAACATTCACTGGAAACTAGTTTTTAGACATTAACTAGCCAACAATGCCCAAAGGTTTTCATTGTTGGATCTTTTATTGCTTTTTTCCTTTTTCTTTTTTCAAAATTTTCAATTTTTCAATAACTTCATATAATGATCAAAGAAATGAAATCCTAACATGGATGATGAAAAATGATACCATCCAAAACTTGATTTTTGCCCATGACCCCATAGAAGGGACAATTGAAACTTGATTGCATAATGACCATAGAATGATGACTATGAATAATCTCTACAAATTTGGGAATATTGAAACATTGCACAAATCAATGGCGATCTATGTATCTCATTCCACTGAATTGGAAATATTCTTGGAGAACTTTTAGAACACACTAGCACACTTGGATGAAAGAAGTATTCAAAAGGATGATGGTACGTAAATGACATAATGCTCTGATAATGATAAAATTGGATCACCTCACATGAAGTTGTGCTATATATCCAATTCTTGTAAAGAATGAGAGATATCCATTTCATAAAATAATCACACCTTCATTATTAAAGACAAGGTCATAGGGTGAAATACCAATGATAGTCTCCAATGTGTCCATATAACTTCAGAGAGGATGAGACACAACTTGAGGAGTGTGATGATCTACAATGTCTTCAAAGTTTTTCTTGATGTGTAGCTCAAAAATGATTGTGAATCTCATAGACCAAGTTTCATGTTTTCATCCATGTGATAAATCACCAAAGAAAGGAAATATCATTTCAAGGTAATGAACACCTTATGAAAAAATCTTCTTGTGATCTCCAATAGTAAAGAACAAGAAAAATTGATATGCACCAAATAGCTAGCAAGCCCACACAATGTTAACAAAGCCAACACAATGTGTTATGTAATCCTTGTATAGAAAATAACATCAATTGATATTGGTGCTAAGATTGTTTCACCGCAACAAGGAACCTAAAACCATATTTTCAAAATCAAGGATATCAAGCATAGTAAATTAATTTTTTATCCAATTAATAACCCTATCATTAAGTGAGTAATTTATTTTTACAAATGGTAGCTATAGTTATTAAAATAAATAAATTCTTGATACACTTGTGTTTAGATAATAGAAATGCTAATTAACATCAAAACACATACCTTGAATTGTTGAGGTGTCACATGTCAAGGTTTGCTAAAAATACCAACAAGACAATCATTGAATCTTGATTGGAAATCATTAGAGCACCACAAAAATGGTGGGATCCCCCCCAACTTAATTTTATGCTGCAAGGTCACAAAATCATTAGGATAACCAAAGAAATTAGGTAACCCAAAGAGAGTAACACATCATTATAATTTTGAAGCATTTTTGAATGATAGATAAATCAAATATTGCAATAATTCAAATGATGTACTCCCGAATTAACTATAGGTTATAAAAGCATATGGAATTTGAATTATCCAAGGAATCAAGTGTAAACACCAAAAATCATCCCAAATGACTATATTAATCTAATTAATACTAGTCACATTCCTCTACTTATTTAATTAAATTATTTTAATTAAATAGGTTCATTTTGCCTAAGTATTTAAATTTAATTTAAATACTCCTAGCTCTAATGTGTTAATTTAAATTAACACATGATTCTCCACATATTCTTTTTTTAAATAAATTTTATTTATTTAAAATCTTCCATATTCCCATTAATTCTTCTAGACCTTGATTAAATTAAATTTTATTTAATTTTTATCCAAACTGCCTAGAAGTATGTGCATTCATATGAGTTGTCATCACATGGGTCCATATATTTTTTAAGCACATGTTGTCTACACCATAGGAACCTTCTACACACACATGCTACCTCATCAGTCTTATCCATCTATCTAGAATGTGAGATAAGGTGCTTAGTTGTCAATCCTTATCCTTATCTCCTAGTGGTTTCTAAGCACATTCTAGATGCTTTCTCCATCTACTTTAAATAGATGGCTTGTCTCAAGCTTTCTCGGGGAAGCCCGGGCTGGGTTAGGAGTCATTAGAAGTCATTATCATCCATTAGGTACCATTAGAATCTCTTATCATTGCATCATCATTTTGTCATTTTGATTTCTCATATCATCTAGTCTAGGTACATATTCCATTACTCACACTTGCATTCACACATCCAAGAGATTCATCCATTATTGTGTTCCTAAGAGCATACCAAACATACTCCCCATCTAAGATACACCAACAAGGTCTCTTATGGATGCCTTTGTTGAGTTGTGGAGGTGGAATGGTCTTTGTTTGTCATTTGCTTATTCATTTGTTCATAGTTTGAGGTTTGCATAATCTTGGTTACAATTTTATGCAATACATTTTGGCATGCCCGGTGGGACCCACGTCCCTGATCTCACTTTAGTAGTCCGCTAATAAAAATTTCTGTAGGTTAGATTAGCATTTTGTTGTCTTTGATAGTCTCAGTGTCGTTTGCGTTGTGCATCTACGCATATCAGCGTCTCCGTAGATCAACGTCTTCAAGAAAAAGTGTTTGCGCCGTTGCCAAAAAATTAGGTTCTTTTTTTGCGTCTCCATCTAATTTATTCTGTCGTCTAAGTTAGGGTTTTGTCATCTGCGCTAATTTCTCTGTCATTTGCACACTATGATCTGAAATTGGCATTTGTGCTCTTCATTTTGGCGTCCGCACTCTGCATTTTGGCATCTACGATCTGCACTTTGGCATCTGCGCTCTGCATTTTGGTGTCTGCGCTCTACATTTTGGCATCTTCACTCTGCATTTTGGCATCTGCGCTCTGCACTTTGGCGTCTGTGCTCTGCATTTTGGCGTCTATGCTCTGCACTTTGGCGTCTGCGCTTTGCACTTTGGCGTCTGCGTGTTTTAGCATCTTCAATTATTAGCGTCTGCGACTATTGAGATTTAAACTAACAGTTAACTATTTCTTTAGCATTTTGTTAGTTTGCAGGTCAAGGATTTATGTTAGAGGACGAACTAGAGTGTAAAAGGCCTGGTCATATTTGAAATTGGAGCGTTTTAAATGGGTATATTTAGTATAGAGCACATTTGGATTTGGGCCTTAAAATGAAATCACATCCAAAGCCTTAAGGAAAATTAACTTCATTTCAACATTTTCAGCATTTTTTTTTAGTATTTTATTTTCTGCTATTTAAAGTTGGAAAGAACCTTGTATGCTCTAAACACGCGTGTCTTCAATTAGAGTAGCAAACTTAAAATTTTTGTGGATAACGAACAAGTGTCTTTTAAACCCTAAGTCCACTTACGTATTCTCTCCCCTCACGCCTTTGGGCGACCTTGGGTGCACAAGAAATAAGTGGATTTGTTTTTCATTTTATTAGGAGGCCTGCTTGGGGATTTCATCACCCCTTGGGACAACCTCAACTCCAGCGTTCTGGCGGAGTATAAAAATCGAGAGGTGAATCGAAAGACACCTCTCTTGGAAGTGTAATATTGTCACTCTTGGCTAAGCCCCAAAGAACTTTATACCTTTGGGAAGTGAAGGAGGAGATTGGGTTACTGTCTCCCCTCGATTGTATGGTAGTATTTCCTTTCATCTACAAATTCAGGCTTCACGTACCTTGCGTATATCGAAGACGCCCCCTAGTTGAGCCTTGTACAGCCTAGTTCAACCTTATAGGACTGTTGGTGTGTTTGGAGTATTTGAAACACATTTGTATTGTACATATTTCATTGTTTTCTTTTGCATCTTAAACCTAAAAATTCAAAAAAAAAATTCATAAAAGTTCAAAAATCCAAAAAAATCAAAAACATTTCAAAAACACAAAAAAACACCTCTTCTTAATCCTCATTCCAAATCATTTCACGTCACATATTTCTTCCATCCAAGACATCGTTCTCTCTTACATATCTTACCTTCATCATTCAAAATGTTGCTTGACATCTTCATCCTCTTTATTTATCTAAATCATTTCCTTGTCATTCAATCACATTCCTAATCTTCATCCTAGTCATGATTCATCATTATTCATATTCAATTTCCTTAGTCAAGCTCATTATGCATTCTTAATTCGATCCTTCAAATCAGCATTCTTCTAATCCAATCCCTTGTCAAATTCAGTCATCCAAGTCATAATCAATCTTTCAAAAACTTCATTCACGTCTTCTTCTATTTCAATTTGATATCACATATTCTACTTCGGACATAGGAGCATTGTCTTATCATTGGACTTTCATTCAAATCAAACATTCACTTTGTTTGCACTATCATAGGGTTCTTATCAAATCAAATCAAACCCTCATCCAATCCAAATCCAAACCAAATCAATATCAAATCAATTCAAATGCAATCAAATCGAATCATATCAAGTGCAATCAATTTCAAATCAAATCAAATCAAAGTCCAATCAGCACAAAGCTCCTAATTCCAAGTTCATATTCCCTCTTCAAATCTTTTCATCACTTTTCATCTTGCATCTATGGATTCAAATCTGCTTCTTCCAATGATTGACAATATTGCACGACAACATGGTCTCGTACCTCCTCCATATCAAATTCCTTCTCAACACTTCAATTCTAATCTATCTCATGTTCATCATTCTCCTACCTTTGACAAGGGAAATCTATCTCCTTATCCTTCATCTGTAGACAATTCCATCCATACACAATATAATTCCTCTGTCATAAATGACCTTGCCATAGGAATTGAGGAACTAAAGAACACACTCTTGGACAAAATAAGTCCGCAGGAAAAGGTCATTTTCTTTGCTATGTGTCCTTCATTTTCTAGCTCTCATATCCTTCCATACAATTCCATTCATGGCCCACACAATGCCTCAGAAGTAAATACCCTTGCCAAGAAAATGGAGGAAATGAAGAATTATTTCTCATATTTCGAAGGCATTAGTTCTCATGTCCCATCCAATCCTAATCCTCCATGTAATCCCCCTTACTATGAACCTAATCCAAATCCTTTATCCATAATTCCACCTCCACAAAATCCTAATCCTATAATAACATTATCCTCTAGTCCTCCAACTACATCATCCCCTAATCCTCCAACAACATCATCTCCTAAGCCTCCAACAATGTCATCCCCACCTCGTCAGGGGTATTTCACATCACTTTTGGCTAGATTGAAAATTCAGCATAATGTGAGCCAATCACCCAAAGCCACACCTCCAGTTCCATCTCAAGACCTTCCTTCAAAGTAGGATGTTATGGATTCCTCTTCTCCTCTAGATCTGAGCACTTCTCCATCCCATCATTCCACTATCCCTCAAGATTCATCCATCCCTCCTAGTCCATCTTCTGATTTCCCTCTTAACCAAGATCAAGACATTATACCTACCATGCACATTACCGATTCCATTCCATCTCCAGCATTAGCATCCATAGATATTCCCCTTCATGAAAAAGTTTCTTCCACTCCATTCACTAATACTCCTCCATGTCAAGATCAAATTACTCCATCTCATGATTCCATTTCCTCCACACCCACATATGATGATCCACTTACCATGCTATATGATCTTCTTTCACCACATGATTCCATTCCTTCCACATCCTTATATGATTCTAGTCCATTTCATGATCCACTCCTTGAGCTATATGATATTCTTTCATGTCAAGATCAAAGTACTCCATCTCATAGTTCCACTCCCTCCATTCCATCTCATGAACCTATTCCATCTCACAATCCACTCATTCCACTCAATGATCCTCTTCCAAGTCAAGATCAATGCACCCCTTCATCCATATTTCATGATCCCTCTCCATCTCATGATCCTATTATTCCTCATGATCCCTCTCATAACCCTACTCCTTCACATGATCCTATCACACCTATCCAATCTCCTCATGAACCCCATACACCTAGACTCGCATCTTGTGTTGAGAATACTAAGTATCCCCTTAAAAAAAAAATTCCTCAAGTTGTTGGTACACCTTCCACTTTTTCCAATTCCAAAACTCTTCCTTCCACACCTAAAACTTCTCCTCCTTCATCTTCCAAGCCCATTTTAGGTCCTTATAGTCCATCCATTCTAGGTTCTTATAGTCAATCCATTCTAGGTCCTTATGTTCCATCGTCAAACTCTTCTTCCCTTCCTTCCATATTAGGTCCTTATATACATCCTTCTACCTTATCCACATTTTCCAATTTATCCCCTCATAGTCCTAGTAAAGATCAACAAAGGCGCACGTCCTTGAATTCCTTCCAACATTCACCTTCCATACGTTCTCCATCTTATTTACCTTCATGCACCCATAACATGGCCAATGGAAGAAAATTGGATGCTAAAGAAAAAGAAAACAAAGTCAAAAATCCACAAAAGCGTAAGGATCAACATGTCCCATCTAGGCGACATGTCCAAGAAAAGAAAAATCAGATCCAAAATGCAATCAAAAAGCCACAAAGGCTAAAAATCAAAAGTGAAAAAGTTATGTGGATACCAAAGCTACTTAATGTAGCAATGAATCTCAAAGAAAGATTCCAAATGACATCCAATTCTGCTAATCCAAAGGCCTCCCTCCTTCATAAATTCTCCCAACCTCCATTTTCCAAGTCCATTTTGGGTCCTTATACACCCAAATCCGCCATCCCAACTCTATCATCTCCTTCATCCATTTTGGGTCCCTATATCCCAAAATTCCAACTTTCTCCTACACATCCTTCACAATTTACTCCTTTCCACCACCCTTCAAGGTGTGTGCCAATGAAGATCTTCCCACTTCCTTCACAAGTCTTCCAATCTAGTATCCATCAACCATGTCTTCCTCCTACCTACTCAACTCTCTTAATCCAAACTTTTTCATAGGTCATTGTCTTCTATTCCCCAATTCACTTTAGCATTCTTTTCCTTACCCTATCAACATCTACGAGAAAATACCAACAATTCCTTGAAAATAAAAATAATAATAAACAAATTAAAGAAGCATAAATATCAAGGGATACATCCATATACCTAGATGCTTGAGTCCTCCCTTCATTTTCCTACTATGTCTTCCACTTTCACTTACCTATCCATTAACTTCCCTTTTTCCACTTGCACTCTACACTAGGGGCAAGTTCCATCCATATTGTTCTTCCTTACCTATCTTCCATATTCCATCTATCATCCATTGTCATTCCCATCTTTGATCTTGACTTACACTTTCCATTTTCCCTTGCGCTTTATCCATACAAACCTTCTATACATATCCTTTCATGCTCCCATCTTACTGTTCATTATCCTTTGGTGTCCATTATCCATACATTATCCTATATACTTCCTACATTCTTCCATATGTTTGATCTTGACATGTTATCCCTATCTTACATTCCATAGTTCTTGTCACGTTCATGTTCATGCATCCATTTTCCATCCATATGCATACATATTCCCATCTTCTTTTCATGTACATTCATATCTTTTCCATCCATAATCCTACGCACGTCTATCCTTCTTCCATATACCCTTGATCTTGGTTATCCCTTTCATTTCATCCACTTCTTATCACACATTTCCTTCATATCCTTCATATCATTATCCATTTTCCATCCATATCCTTCATATAATTATCCCTCCTCCATATCCTTCGTATCATTATCCCTTTTTCATGCCTTCCTTCATTCCACTTTCATACCCATGCTCATAATCAATACTAGAGGCACAACAACAAAAATGCTCATACATGCTTAAGAAGAGCACATGCCTTTTCTTCCTCCATATGCGAGCTTTCACACCATCCATCCATTTTCATGCAATCCTTCCCCGCCATTATTTCCTTCCATTTTCATATCCTTGGAATGGGGCATTGTTGGTCACTCCTTTGAAATATGGTTCTTGGTTCCCAATTATCTGACACTATATCCATTGGTCATCCATATTATTCCACCATTCATATATCTACCCAACCTTCCTATCCATCTACAAATATTGTGGCTCTCCCTTGTCATTGGTCTTAATCCATTCTATTCCACATTCATTCACTTCTATTCATTCATTCATATCAAATTCAATCCAAATCTTTCACATTCAATCCATTTTATTCCAAATTCATTCAATCCATTCATTTCTATCCATTCTATCAATTCATTCATATCAAATTCAATCCAAGTCTTCCAATCTATTCAATCAATTCATTTATCCTCTAATCTCATCATATTCTCTTCTTCCAATCACTTCATTCACATCATTTCCATAATCAATTCCTTCATTCTATTTGCATCTACCTTGATCAAATTTCTAGTCTTCCATTCAACACATTTTCCTCTAACAGAATATTTATTATTTTCATAATCGATTCCTTTCATTCCATTCCAATCCCATTCATCCATTATCTTATCTTATCTTATCCATATTCTCACCACACTGAGCTTCCATCCATAAAACCAACCTCATCAAATAGTGATTGCAAACAAGCTTACACAAATTCACATTTAGACTCAATGATTTGAGAACATCATTCCTTTTACTGTCATCGCCAGCAACCAATCACAAATATCTCATTTCAATTCAATCAATCAATCAGTTTTTTCCTTACAGGATGAATCCTTCCTACACATGCTTAACAAATTTAACAAATTTATCAGGTTCTTGGCAAGCATGGTGAATTGAATGGCTATTAGTCATAATGTCTTTTTGTTAATTTTATCTTTGTGTGTCAGTGATAGCCTCCCCCAGTGTGCCTCGATCTTCCATATCCTGGTATCATTTGAACGACTTATCCTGATTACACATTTTATTTTGCAATATGATCTATTTTCATGATTCTTTAGCACATCTATGTAAGTTTCAAGTTATGTTAATGCATTTCTCACTGGGGGCAACGGGTTAGCACACTTTCCATCAAGCTCCTTAAAAAGACTTTGGGTGTGCCCAGACCTCTCCAGTGCGTATATGTCATTTGTTCCCTCATGACTCTGAAACCTACATCCATTGTGTTAAGAGTCTAATACATGCAAAGGAATCTTGTCATCTATGCTTTTATAGCATTTGGTGCATAACTCCTCTTGCAATATTAAAATAAGGTTTGCTCTCCATATGAACACAGCTGAATCTCTTGCATTCATGTAGTTAAGTTGCATTTAGATTATCATTTTTTCCATCACCCTTCTCCTTTGTTGGTGTGCCTAGTCCTCTCCTATCTTCTCTGGGGCAACCTGTATTTTCTTTGATATGATGTCGTGCCGACATCACATCAAGAAATGGATTTAGTACTTGTTATCAATGAATGATCATCGTAAGATATAAGAAACAAGAATGAATAAAATATGGATATTAATACTTTGATCCTTTTTAAATAAACAAATCATCCATAGATTATTTTTTCATCTTAGGATAATGGAAAGAATCAACAATGAGGAATAATCATGTTTTAACATATTGGCCATTAATGCATAGAATCCCTTACAATTGTGCTTAATCAATTATTGGTCCTAAATCAACAAGTATGTGAGGGATGCACATTTTAACCATAGGCCTCCAAATATCAATATGTATAAGTATAAAAATAAAATATAGATCTTGGAGGATTTGGCAACATGTCTGTAGAATATGGAATGTATGTGGTTTAATATAACTTAGTGCATGATTAATATTATCATATATACTTATGAGTCCAATAATTAAAATTGATGTAATTTGAAGTATGGGCTCATTTGTTGGTATTTGGAATTCACTAAGTGGAAAAGAAGAAAAAAGTTGACTATAATTCAATAAATGATATTGTTCTTCTTTTAATTAAACCAAAATCACATTCCTTATATGCATCAATACATTCCAATGTTAATTTATCAATTTTAAGCATATCATTAGATTGTAAGGGGATCCATGAAAGTTTATATGCACTATTACCACCATATTATGAAGCATTGTAGGAGGCAATATAGTTTCCTTTAGTGGATAGGGTGGAGTGCAATGTGAATGGAATAATGAATATGGTAAGAAGTGTGAAGGAGATAAAATAGATAGGAATAAGTAGGATAGGTGGAATGTAGATGGTAAAGATGGGTATAGTTGCTATTATGAGTATTTTTTATTCCATTTATCATGCATAATATGTAAAGAAGTGTGTTTTGAAAAAAAAATATTGGATTTGTAATGAAATAGAGTGACAATACATGTTACCAACATAATGCATACCATGATCTTCTTGAGTTGGTGCTTGAGATTATTCATCCATTATAAGGAATTCTTGGTCACTTCCACCCTTATCATGGTAAGGATAAAAAATAGCTTGCACCTCATTCACCATGTGCTTGTAATTATTTAGGCACACACATTGGGGATCTTTTCTAGAGCAATTCGAGCAACAAATGGTTAGATTTTCATCATCAAAATCACATTTTTCTAAGAATTCATCAATGATATTTTCTTGGTCAGACATAAAGATACCATTTGTACATACCTATGATGATGGAAGATCAATATATTTTAAGATGCATTCATTAGGTAGAAACACCACCTTTGGCCAACATGATTTCCCCACCAATTTCTTCATTTGTTTTTAAATTTGAAAGCGGGGGTTTGGCGGTGGCAACCACCAATGGGGTCAAGAGGCAATGCCCCACAACACCCAAGGTGTGGGGTTGGGGTAGTACCCCCGACACCAAGCACATTTTGCCTCTTGTGTTCCCTTCAAATTTTGCATTTTAAAAACAATTTTCACCCAAAATTGATTTACTTGAACAACCTTGTAAATGCATCATTTAGAACATTTTTTCTTCAACATATCCTTTTCTATAACAATAACTCACGACAACTAGTCATGATGTTAAATTGAAGCTAATTTATAAGACCTACTTTTAAAATCTAAAGCAATGCATCTATATGATTTACACAATGCAAATTAAGAGTAATTACTTAAGCAAGGCTAACAATTGCAAAAGCTCTCATCCTAATGCATTGTTCCTAACTCAATTCATCAAACTAACATGCCTTTGACACATTTCCCTAGCAATGGTGCCAAAATGATAGGCCAACAATGAGCCAAATAATTAAGAAACAATTAACAATTTATGATGAAGTTTGGCTGGTCTATACATGTCAATCTAAGAGCATAAGCTTGTGAAAGGTGTCTGAGCAATATGCTATCAAGGGATGATAATTGTGAGATGAGGGATTATGAATGCAACTACCACAGATAAAAGAAAATATATGAAAACCCAAGTAAATCCAAGTGATAGGAACTATCACTTCCTGGTGATAGGAACATCAGAAATAGAAATAAACATTAATCTATCAAATATTAAAAACAATAATTATGAAATAAATAGTGATAGTATTAATAGTTATAGAAATAATACATTTAGATCTAAATTAACTAATCTAAAAAATTAGTAAACAGGTAAAAAATGTGAACACCTAATTTATCAAATAGACTAATTATGAAATTAAATGCTTAAATAATATATTATAAAAATACACACTAAATAGAAATACCATCGTGCTTCACCAAAGAGTGGGCCTTGACTCCTTAGTTTGTATGATGGATAGAGAAAAACAATTTCTACACTACTATGACCATGTAAAAATGCTTCTTTTATTTACTTTGAAAATACTGTAGTTTAGATCTATGTACAACAACCTTAGAAATGAATATATGTTCTTATAATAATCTTTTTCCTTGTGATATTACATAGCACATATATTTATATGTGTTCAGTTTAAAAATATAGTATAAAATAAAATGATTTTGTTTTGCTAAAAAATAGGGAATATGAGGGTACATACAAACTCATTTTCTGCCCACAAATTAGAAACTAATTTGTTATAACAATAGACAAAAATAGAAGATATTATGGTTTTTCATATCTTCACAAATGGATAGCACGGAATGGAAGACAACTTGCATTAACAATGTTGATACCCACGTACTCCTTGCTAGATACATGTGTTTGGAAACTATATTGAATCATAGAATATGTAAGGGCTTTAGTGGTTGATATTGATTCAACCCCCATTTCCCTCCATCAGCCATGTAGTAAATATGTACTATTTGATGTGTGTTTGAGATCCCTTGTTAGCATACTTGTAATATTTGATGTAGAAATAATAAAAAAATCATGTATAATAGTTTCTACCCAAATGCAATAGGAAAAAATGTTCCACACATCAACATACTATGATAATAAAAATTAGTAAAAAACAACCAATAATGAATTTTCCATACGTTAATCCTAAAACAATATTAAATACTACTTATTTATGTTAAACCACATGCAATGTAAAAATGATCTAATAATGAGATGGAACATAATGGAAATGGAATAGGGAAGTAAGAATGAAAGTGTATGGAATGGATTAAAACATGGCATAAAATGGGTCATAAATGGCTCTCATCAGAGTTGCTATGCTCATTACTAGGAGTGATTGTAAGCTATGCAAAAAAATGTTAGGAAAATACTATTTATATCAATAAATTCTTCATCACTATTGTCTAAAGTATCTTCCATGTCTAGATCAATAGAATCTAAAATATGAACATAATAATCATGTTTATCCATCTACAAAATGTAACCTTGTTTAGCTTCCTCCAATGATTCATGCATAGTTTTATCAAAGGAAAGTAAGGTTGAGAAGTGGATGAAGAATGAGAAGCAAGACAATGATTTGTAGCCTTAGCTTTAGCTTGACATGTCTTGTGATCTTGACAAGCATTTTGATTAATAATAGTCCTATGAGACATAGTAGAAGGATTAGGATCAATGACTATAAGTTTTGAAGAAGGAAAATCAATGGGTTTAGTATATGTAGATAAAAGAATAGGTTCAGAAGTAGAAGGAGCTAGAGGAAAAATAGGTGTAGGTGAACAACCCTTAGGAAGACTTGGTTCCATGATCTTGGATACTTTATGTCTTTGATAATTTCTATAGAGAATATTGGGATGAGTAGGTTATTTTTTAGGATGAGATGGCCAATAAGAATAAATCTCATCACAATATCTAGGACATGATGGTTTGTAAAGAGAATGATTATTTGTAATATTTTTTTCATCACAAATAAATTTAAAGCATTTGTGAATATGATAAGATATGGCTTGCATGGAAGAAAGCCATGGAATACCAAGATTAACTTGAAATTGATTAGAAGTGGGATAAAGAACAAAATTAGTATTAAAAAAATTCCCTAATAAATTAATAGTCAAAGTGATAGAACCTTGAGGATGAAAAAAAAGTCATTACAAGTTTAAATCCATACAATAGAAGTATCATAAGTATCTCTATGCAATTATTTTTTGAAAATGTGTTCTTTAATGATAACATGCAAAGTTGAGGAAGGATCAACCAAAGTACAACAAGAAGGAATATGAGAAACTCAAGCAGTGATATAAAGAGGACCATTAGGTGCCTTAAACATATAAGACTGACTAAAGGTAATAATAGGTGTTTGTTTAGGTTCAGGTGGAGAAGAAATCAAAGGTTGATGTGCTAAGTCAACATGATTAACCACATGATTCTCTTCTTGTATATTTTCATCATAATCAATATGGTGATTGGAAGAAGGTTTATTAATAACATTCAGTGAGTGATAAGGAAAAGGATTAGTGTAAATCTACAAATCCTGATTAGGTGGTGCTACAAATTTATTTGTGTTAATGGCTTGAGCATCAATAGAAATAGCATTAGAATGAATAAGGTCCTAAATAACATTTTTTAAACCATAACACTTTTGAGTATAATGACCTGGTTGATAGTGATATTGACAAAAAGAATTTGAATAAAAAAGACTTAGGAAATGGTTTACTAGAATCAATGGGACAAATAGGAGGAAGGTTAAGAACATGTGCATGAACCAACATAGTCATCAACTCAAAGAAAGGCTTTGATAAAGGATTATACTAATAATTAGGCTGAAATATAGAGGAAAAAGTAGTCATACCTTGGGATATAGTAGCCACTTGATCATGAACTGTATTTTTAGACTTGATTTTGATGAAATTGTTAGGTTTAGAGACCATATTTGAATTTTTGGCAACATCACTCTTATCACTAGAAATAGAATCCATCTGAGTAGATCTCTTGAGTTGACTCATTTATAAATAGTAATGGTGAATGATTGCAAATATATATGAAAATGAGGTATACTTAGTAAGGAGAATCTTATCCCTTATGTCTTTTTGAAAATTAGAAATAAAGATTCATAAGATATAATTATTAGGAACATGATAAGAAATCTAAACATACAAATGTTTAAATCTACCAATAAATTTAGTAACTTTCTACTTATTATTATTCTTATCATGCATTAAATTAGTTAAATAAATTTGTGGACCAATATTATTCTAGGATTGTTGAATGAAATCATTAGCAAGAGTTTGAAAAGAATCAATAAAGTAAGCAGGTAGAGAGAAATACCATTGCAAGGCTAGGAATAACTTATCCATAAACCTATAGTCATGAGAAAAATCACTACATATAGTTTGGAAATTTTTTAAATGAATGACAAGATCTCTTTTACCATTATAAGTTTCAAGAGGAGGTACCTCAACATGATGTTGAATAACAACATGATGGATATCTAAGGCAAGAGGATTAGCAATATCACATGTAGGAATATTGTACTTAGATTGAGTTAATAGAGTAAGTTGTTGTTACAAAATGGTGATGCTTTGAACCAATGTACTAATTATAGGATCAAAATAAATGCTAGAGGTATAGGTATGCAGATGGATTAGGAAAGTTCTAAGAAGAAGGAATATATAAAGATATTAGAGGAAAATGAGAAGGAATAGATAAAGGGTTCAGATAAGTAAAAGGAACAAAATTATATGAAGACAATGAAGAAGTAATGGAAGTATAAGGAACACTCATGATAAGTGAAAGGCTAGGAAGATCAACACTTAAAGGAGTGGAGACTTGGGTAGAAGTAGTCATAAGAGGTAGAGCATATGTAGGTATGCTGGAAAGATTGATAGAAATTGGAATAGGAGATTCAATAGTTATGGAAGGAGGATGATATCCTATCCCTTGAGAACATTCCATCAAAGAATTAGCATGAGTACTAATAAGGTGAGTTGTATAGTGAAAGAGAGAAATATTATTGGCATCATTATTGAAAAGCTTCTTAAGAGCTTCAATAGAAGCAATGCTATTAAGATTTTAATTCTCTTGAGTAAACCAAGTTTCCAATTTTGTCAAACTCACTAGAAATCTTATCAAGTTTTAAAGGAGGAACTCTTAGAGCATCATCTTCATCATGGGATGAGTGAGAAGGGTTATGCTACATTATAGCATTAAGATCATGAGTAAAGATGTGAGTGTCATCATGAGTCCTAGGAAGAAAAGAGGAAACATGATCAAAGGAGGCCACGAGTCTAAAAATTTTCCTAACAAGAAAGCAATAGGTTGGACTTCATGTAATTAATCTCATAAAAGAAATCACAAAAGGAAACTATAATGAGATCTAACCATGCAAATGTAATAAAGAGCATAAAAGAGATATCTAACTACACACAAGATAGCCAAATCTAACTCTATGAAAGGAAATAAAAAACTCAAAATAAATGATGTAACTCTGAAAAGAAAGGGATACAAGTCAAGGTCACCAAAAGAAGGTAAACACCTAGAATAATCTAATGCCAAAAGAAGGGGGGACTCGTCTGGTTTACCAAAATATTTAGTGGTAAAATTTAAGACTTTAATAAGATGTAGACCTCCACTTTATGGGGTCACTAAGCCATTTAAATATGTCTGTGAGGGAAAGAGGGGAATTTCTAGGTATGATCCCACTTATGATCCAAATTATATTAGCTAGGACTCAAAGGAATAAGGGAGCTAATAGTAAATTCAAATTATAAAGAGGAATGCAATACAAGAAAATGTACTCTCTTTGGCCCTTAATAAGATAATGTGAATGCAAAATTGAACTAATTGCTTAAATAATGTAAATCTAGATGCTATATAAATATAATCATCCAAATTAAGATATTAATCTATGGTAAAGATATTAAAGGAAATAAAATATAAATAACTTACCTTGAAATGTGTAGAGGAAGATGTAATTTTGCACCAAAACAAAACTTTATTTGAATATCTGTCTATGAATCTTGCAATAAAATAATGAAAGGAATAAATCCCATAAATCTCTCTAGAATCTAAGACTAAAGGACTAGGTCAAGTTGGGAAGATGTCTTACAAATGGATTGATATAGGTTGATGATTTGCAACTGATAACTCTAGAAAGCTTGCAACAATAGGTTCTAGTTATGTAATCCTTTTTCCTCACAACTTGCAAATCAACACAAAAAAGAAAAATTTTGGCATTAGGGTTTGATGAGAGACTACCTTGGTCAAGCTCTAGGTTAGGGAATTAACTATAATTGAGAATTGTAAATTTAAATGAGTGAAAGACAAGATAAATGTTAGGATTTACCTTGCTTGAAACCCTTGTTTGTAAGTTTTTTGTATGCAAATGTATTGTAAATCTTTTATTAGGGTCATCATGGTTTCATGGATATAAAAGTGTATAAATGAAGAAGATGATGAATTCTTCAATGTAGATCTCCTCTCTTGATGGCCAACAATAAGATAGATCTTGAAGAGGAAATGCTCACAAAGGATCCTTCAATACTAGATAGAAATATCATTTATTAAATTCTTGAAAAATTTGAATACTTGAAATCCTTGAATGCAAAAGGTAGAAATCTAAACTTGAGAGAAAGATCTTGAATACTTAAATGAATGAGATGCTTGAGATTTGATGATATATGAAATGAAGCCTCCAAGTCTCCTTATATATGAGTTTTCAGGTGGGAAAACAATACATTCCAACTAGATAATGGTAAAAAACTAATTAAAACCCCAAGGCCTTTTGGGCCTTGATCTCCAAAAATTCTTAGGAGTAGGTTAACCTAGGTCCACCTAGTCTAGACTAGGTCTACCTAAGTCAACCTTGTCCTGGAAATCAATTTTGGGGTGCCACAAAAAGAAGGGGTGGGTGCCAAAAAGATAAGGGTGGAAAGAGGAAGAAGATAGGAGAAATAGGAGATTGAGCATGAGCATATCCATGATCCATATAGGGAATTATGAAGAGAGAGATAAAATATCTTAAAATGAAAGTGTGTCCATTTTAAGATGGTACATTAACATCCACTATAGCTAGAATATGAGTTTCCTCAAACTCACGGTAAAGTAGATCAATAGAAAAATAGAAAATCTTATCATGATTTAGGAGGAAAAGAAATCATCAAGCCCCCAATAGACTAGAGTCTTTGTCACATCCAAAATCATAATAAGAAATATAAACACTACAAAAAGGGTGTAGTTACTTGCCCAATAAGGTTTTTGTGCCTTATTGTGAACCACACAAGAAAAAGAAAAAGAAAGGGGGGAAGGTCTCCACAAAAGGGTATGGCATTGAATAGTCTAAAAAGTATGTGTGGCATGCTATTCAACCCATTGAAGATGAACCAAATGGTCTAGCAAGTGTGTGTGGTATGCTAGTTAGTCCATCAAGAAATTCAACTTTGAGGGAAATCTATGTCCCAAAAAGAAGAATAAAAAATTGACCCAGGCATAAGGATGTGTGTGTCCTTAAGTGATCAAAACAAGACTGGGCTTCCTAGACTATTAGTATTTAAATAGAGGATCAAAACAAGGATTAGGCCTCCCAAACTAAGAATAGTTTAGAGAGATATCCAAAAAGAAAATATACCAAGGCCTCAACAAAAATTCCTAGAAACTGGAAGGAAAAATCAAAGAGGGGTTAAACATGAAAGAAAAATGCATAGATTTGGGTATACCTTAAAAATAATAGAAAGCACTAAAGGCTAAAATACTTCAATTCATACATAGAATATGTATTTTTATTCCATGGACAAAGGATGAGTGGATTTTATTCTCCCATGTTAAAGTGATTGCAAACATCTTAACATGAGCAATAACTTCAATGAAAGCATACATGCATCCACTAAATAGTGTTTCCATTGTGACATGTCTCGAAGAAGAGAAACATATCAAGGGAAATTATCATATAACAAAAAGAAAGAGCACAAAAGGGATCTAAAAACTTTGGGATTAGTAAGGTCATAAGATAACATGTAATATTATATGAAAAATGAAAATATCATCATTCCCCAATGGAGGTAGAAGTATGACACAATGGAGGAAAAGACAGAGAAGGGATAAGAAGAAGAGTCTGTTTGGGCCAATAACATGGAGACCAAAAAGAATTAGTGCTACCAGCAACTAAGAATACTACACAATAGCATAAGCATGACATAACACACAATAACACATAGAAGAAAAGAGATACAAATAGAAGAATGTGTACAACATGATGATTACTTTATCTCTTGAGATCAACAAAGCTTCAAGGATCATCTAAAGAAATCAAAAGATAAAACATAAAATAAAAACATGACATGGGGGAAAACACAACACAAAAACACAAATACTACTATGATCAATAAAGTCCACATCAAGTGTTGCACTTGCCCCTGATCATGGTCTAAAAATCATGGAGAAGGATGGTGATGCTTACTCGGTGTTCAATACCTCCTTTAGGTTTTACTACATGGCTTTACTTCCTCTCATATATTTGGGTAAGTCTAGTGTTTGTGAGGTTTTTTGATAGCTCAAGCTTTTGGTGCAACAAAAAACATACCAACAATTGGTATCAGAGCCTTGGGTCATGGGTTTGAATCTTGGGAAGTCTCCTTCATTTCACCAATGTGGAACCCTCAGTTGATGCTAAGGGGGAGATTATTGACTTGGTGGTTAGCACCTCCTTTGAGGTTCACAACATGGCTTAACCACCTCTCATGATTATGGGTAAATTTTTTGTTTGTAACATTCATTGATAGCTTGAGCTTTTGGCACAAGAACAAACATACCAATAGGTGACTCATGAGAATAATAATATCCATTATAGTAGGAATTACATAAGGCATGTTAGGAAAATTAGTTTCCATATCAATTAATTCTTCATCACTACTATCACTAAAGTATCTTCCATATCCAAATTAATAGAATCTAAAATATGAGCACAATCATCATGTTTATCCATAAGAAAAATGTTGCCTTTTTTAGCTTCCTCCAAAGATTCATGCATTGTTTGATCAAAGGAAGGTACAAGTTGAGAAGAGGATGAAGGTTGAGAAGAAAGAGAATGAGCTATAGCCTTATATTTAGCTTGATGTATCTCGTGATGTTGATGAGCATGTTTATTATGAATAGTCTTACAAGACATAATAGAATGTGATGAACCTCCTTATAGCAATATCGTGAGAATGCTCGAAATAACAGAATACAAAGTGATAGCAGAACTCAGAATGAATTTACTGATCGCAGGCCACTTCGAGGGGGTAACCTCTTTTGAGCAAGCTCAATACAATAAATTCGTCCGTGCCCATCAAGGGCCTCAACCTATTCTTATATACTGAGTACGATCTAGAAAAGTAATACTACCTATGCATGTGGGATAATAAAATATACTCACGGGACGAATTACAAAGCATATGCGTCCAACAACACTACTCTAACAAAATAAACAGAAGGAACACACAGGTTCCTAACATCCCCTCTCCCTTAGAAAAAAGCTTTGTCCTCAAAGCTTAAGGTGTGGAAATTGTTGTTGAATCTGAAGAAGGGGTTCCCAGGTAGCATCCTCTGGTTGCATGCCATGCCACTGAATCAAGACCTCAGAGATGGAGCGAGAGCGAAGCTGGCGAGTGTGCTGGTCAATGATTGCCACCGGCTCCAGGATAATGGATCCTTCCGTATCCATTTCAGGGAGAGTAGTTTGTGCTCTGACAGTGGTACCCAGAACTTTCTTTAGACAAGAAACATGAAAGACTGGATGAATGCGGGAAGAAGGAGGAAGTTCCAGTTTATAAGCAACTGAACCAATCTTCTGCAGAACCTTATAAGGCCCATAAAATTTTGGGGCCAGCTTATGATGCCCTTTCAGCTTTAGGGAGGATTGTTTGTATGGCTGTAGATGAAGAAAAACCATATCCCCAACTTGAAATGAGCGCTCAGAACGGTGTTGATCTGCTTGCTATTTCATCCGATTACGGGCCATGTGAAGATTATCCTGTAAGGTACGAAGAATCTGATCCCTGCTGCGGAGAACTATGTCAACTGCCTGGACTGGTGAGCTGTTGGGAGTGTAGGGAAGGAGCACTGGAGGTGCCTGACCATAGACTGCTTCATATGGAGTCATTTTAGAGGCAGTGTGGTAAGAGGTATTGTACCACCATTTAGCTAAAGGGAGCCACTTGGCCCACTGATGTTGCTGTTCGGAAGTGAAGCAACGAAGATAAGTTTCCAAGCATTTATTGACAATTTCATTTTGACCATCAGTTTGTGGGTGATAGCCCGAACTCATCTTCAGTTTGGTGCCAGTTTTCTGAAACAGTTCAGTCCAAAAATGACTGGTAAAAGTTGCATCACGATCAGAGACAATGGAAGAAGGGAGTCCATGAAGACGAAATATCTGGTCCATGAAGATTTGTGCAACAGAGGAGGTAGTATAGGGGTGGCTGAGGGCACAAAAATGACTATATTTCGAGAGACGATCAACCACAACCAAGATCACTATCTTTCCACCGGATTTAGGAAGCCCTTCAATGAAATCCATAGAAATATCAGTCCAAATCCGTGTAGGGATGGGCAATGGTTCGAGCAAGCCAGGAAGGAGGGTCGTTTCACCCTTGCGGCGTTGGCAAGTATCACATTCAGCCACCATCTGTTGAATCGTCTGTTTCATCCCTTTCCAAAAGAAGTTTCTCCTTACTCGCTCATAAGTTTTGAGGAAGCCTGAGTGCCCTGCTGAAGGAGAAGCATGGAGTTCATAAAAAATAGCCTGATGTAGAGCTGGGTTCTGAGGAAGCACTAGCCGACCCTTGTATCGAAGAGAAGCACCATCCCAAGAGTAATGTGGTATAGCAGAAGGATTATTGGCTAGCTGGTGAATGATTTGAGATAAAGAAGAGTCACTGTCATAGCCCTGCTGAACAGACGCTAACCAATTGGGAATGGGCATAGAAATAGCGGAAAGGGAAGCTTGATTATCAAATGTGCGAGAAAGAGCATCTGCCACAATATTCTCCTTACCCTTCTTGTAGGTGATCTCATAATCATACCCCATGAGTTTGCTGACCCATTTCTGTTGTGTAGGAGAGGATACCCGTTGTTCCAGGAAGTATTTCAGACTTTGGTGATCGGTTCTGATGCAAAAATGACTCCCTAAGAGGTATGGCCGCCACTTCTGTACAGCATGCAAAATAGCCATCATTTCTTTTTCATAAGTAGAGAGGGCTAGATTCTTACCAGAGAGGGCTTTGCTAGTGAACGCAATAGGATGGTCATCTTGCAGGAGAACAGCACCCAATCCATTGCCGCAAGCATCACTCTCAATAGTGAAGGGTTTGGAAAAATCTGGCATTGCGAGAACAGGTGTACTGCACATAGCCTGTTTCAGTTGTTCAAATGCAGTCTCAGTAACAGGGGTCCAGGAGAAGGCATCCCTTTTTAACAGAGCTGTCAATGGTGCTGCAATTTTCTCGTAATCTTTGACAAACTTGCGGTAGTAGCCAGTCAACCCCAAAAAACCCCGAAGGCTCTTGAGAGTTTTAGGATGCGGCCAAGTTTTCATGGCATCTATTTTTGTAGGATCCACCCGCACTCCATGGTGTGCAACAATATGCCCGAGATACTCCACTTCCTCCTGGCCAAACACACATTTAGATAGTTTTGCACAGAGTTGATGATCAGAGAGAAGTTGCAAGACAAGCTCCAGATGATGGAGATGCTCAGCCCAAGTTTTGCTATATATGAGGATATCATCAAAGAAGACCAGAATGAATTTCCGGAGGTATGGTCGAAATATGTTATTCATCACTACCTGAAATGTTGAAGGAGCATTCGTGAGGCCAAAGGGCATGACTAAAAATTCATAGTGACCATCATGTGTGCGGAAGGCAGTTTTAGGTATATCCTCCTCATTAACCCGAATTTGATGATACCCAGAACGAAGATCTAACTTGGAGAAAAAATGAGCCCCATGAAGTTCATCAAGAAGTTCATCAACAACTGGAATGGGAAACTTGTCCTTTATAGTGAGATGATTAAGTGCTCAGAAATCAATGCAGAGTCGCCATGACCCATCTTTTTTGCGAACAAGCAGAACTGGAGAAGAAAAGGAACTGGTACTAGGGTGAATAATACCTTGCTTCAGTAAGTCACGAACAAGTATCTCGATTTTGGTCTTCTGATGAAATGGGTAGCGGTAGGGCCTGATGTTGGGCGGAACACTGCCAGGAAGGAGCTGAATACGGTGGTCCTCTGGACGAGAAGGAGGTAATCCCACAGGTTCAGCAAATACACCAGAATACTTGTCCAAAATGTGTTGGAGATCGGCAGGAGTGCTAGAGACTGCTGATGGCTGCATCTGAATGGAATGGAGCTGAGCGATGACACCATGTGAATTATTCTTAAGAAGTTTTTCCATACGGTGTGAACTGATGATGCTGAGAGACCCTGGTTGTAAGCCTTTCAAAGTGTGTTGGTGCCCCTCGGCTGAAAACTGCATCCAAAGTTCAGCAAAATCCCAGAGAATGGGGCCAAGAGTGCGTAACCATTGGGCACCCAAAACCACATCACAGCCACCTAAGGGTAAGGCAAACATGTCAGAGCGCATGTTATAATCGCCAATAGAGAGACGCACATTGCGACATTTCCCTTTACAAGGTAAAGTGCCCCCATTGGCAATCATGACTTCAAAGCTAGAGCAGGGATGGATAAAGCAATCAGCCTGTTTGGCTATTCGTGGATCAATGAAGTTATGAGTGCTACCAGAATCAATGAGTATAGTAAGAGGGATCTTCTTGAAGAAACCCTGGACCCGCATGGTTTGTGGAGTAGTGACTCCTGCCAAAGCATGGACAGATATCTCTGGTGGAGCTTCTGGTGAAGGAGGTTCAAGCTGGTGAGGCTCAACCTCATCATCCACTGTTTCCTGAGCATCTACATATTCTTCCAGTTCCGGTGGAGAATCCACATCCAAGAGATAGAGCTTTTTTTGAACACATCTATGGCCCCGAGACCATTTCTCATCACAATTATAACAAAGCCCTTTGTCTCGCCTGACTCGCATCTCTGTTTCAGACAAGTGCTTGATCAGAGTAGTTCTGGGAGCTGGTATGACTGGAGGGTTGTGAGAACCTGTATTTCTGAATGGAACAAAATTAGATCTGGAGCGTTGTAGAGCACTAATCTTGTCTTCCGCTAACTTAGCCAACCCAAGGGCTTCCATCATTGTAGTAGGTCGAAACATTTTGACTTCTGAGCGACTTATTGCAATAACTCTTTTTGACAGTCGACTTAGAAAAATTCACTCACAGACAGAACAACTAAAAAGAGTTATTGCAATAACAAGAGATATTAGAAGTGAGAGGAACCTAAAGGCCACGACAGAAAAAAAATTTGATGTAATTTCCACCCAGCGAGCCCAAGAGAGTGCTCTGATACCAGATGTGATGAACCTCCTTATAGCAATATCATGAGAATGCTCGAAATAACAGAATACAAAGTGATAGCAGAACTCAGAATGAATCTACTGATCGCAGGCCACTTCGAGGGGGTAACCTCCTTTGAGCAAGCTCAATACAATAAATTCGTCCGTGCCCATCAAGGGCCTCAACCTATTCTTATATACTGAGTACGATCTAGAAAAGTAATACTACCTATGCATGTGGGATAATAAAATATACTCACGGGACGACTTACAAAGCATATGCGTCCAACAACACTACTCTAACAAAATAAACAGAAGGAACACACAGGTTGCTAACATAGAAGGATTAGGATAAACTATTATAGGTTCCAAAGAAGGAACATCAATGGGTTCAAAAGTAGAGGAGTAGTAGGAAAAATACATGCAGGTGAAAAACCCTTAGGAAGACTCAATTTCATGATTTTAGCTACTTTATTTCTGATAAATTCTATAGAGATGATCAAGACGAGTAGGTAGTTTTTTAGGATGAGATGACCAATAGAAATCAATCTCAATACAATCTCTAGGACATGATGGTATATAAAGAGAATGATTCATTGTAATAATTTTTCCATCATAGAGAAATTTGAGGGATTTGTGAATAGGATAAGCTATGGCTTGTATGGAAGAAATCCATGGAATATCAAGATTAACCTGAAATCGATTAGAAGAAAGAATAAAAATGAAGTTAGTAAAAAAAATTTCCCTAATAAAGTAATAGTCAAATTGATAGAACCTTGAGGATGATTGTGAAAATAATTACAAGTTTAAATCCATATAGGAGTAGTATCATAAGAATCTTTGTACATTTTTTTGTTAAATTTTTTTTCTTCAATGAGAACATTCACAATAGAGGAATAAAAGAGAGATAAAAAAGAAAAATGTGGAGGAAGTTATGCAATCTAATAAAACTATTGAAGATGATGATAAAATAGAAATGGGGAACCACAATTCTAATTTGGAAGGCTATTCTAAAAGTAGAGGTATGGTTTGCAAGTATAATGTGGATAGTAGTAAAGAAAGGAAATCAAAGTCTAATTATGGGTCAAAAGCTTTCGGGCATGAGGAGGGGAACCTAAGTGATCACCCTATATCTACTAAAAGGGATTCCACTGAAGGTAAAATGGACATGGAAACTAATAAGAAAAATGATAGTGAAGCCTTTATCATGAAAGAGCACAACTTGAGTAAGGAGAATAAAGAGGATCTTAAGGAGAATTAGGACTTAAACACTGAGAACTAGTTCAATACCAAGGATAACAAGGATACTATTGTTGACTCTGGAAATAGGTTGATAAAGGGGCTTAGGGATGATTCTCATTAGGTGTACTTATCTTTCCTCCATAGAGCTAAGCTTAAAGATGATACATCTCTTTAAGGTGATTCATGGATCTATAATGAAATTATGGTGCTAAAGAAAAAAGGTTGGGGATATGAAAAAAGATTTGGATTAGGAAAAAAATGCCGAGAGCCCATTTGGAAAGCCAAATTGGAAATATTCTTGATAAACTTAAGGATTATGAACTAGAACTCTGACATTTGATCAAGGATAGTGGGTAGAAGATGGAGCTTGTTACTTCCCTTTTATGTGCTAATGGGACCAGTTTAGGAAAGAAAAGCAATGAGGAGTTTATGTATCCAAATACTGTTGGAGCTAAGAGTCTAGGTAGTCCAAGTAATAGAACAATGTAGAGCATGAAGAAAAAGGTTACCGAGCCTCCTGAGGTTCCTAGGTCTACTACAATTGATATTATCTAGAGTATTGCAGAGGCAGGCAAGGAGGTAGTGAATATCATTAAAGAGTGTCTTTAGAAGCTAATTGGGTTCACTGGTGTACTAGTTATTGGTACGTGATATTTTTTTTTGTTCCCAACCCTTTTTTTAAAACTCTAGGTTTTGGGGCCTTGTACAACCTAGGTTTTTTTATGTTTGGTTAACTCTAGTGGTTTCAAGTCCTTGTAAAACCTAGATTTTTGATGTTTTGTGGTAAAGTTCAGGTTTTAGATCCTTGTAGAACTTGGTGATGTGTCTTTTTTATCTTTAGCTTTTTCAAAGGGTTTTGGGTCCCTTAAAATTTTTTTTGCATTAATATAAATATTCACAATAGAGGAAGGATCAACTAAACTACCATGAGAAGGAATATGAGTAACTCTAGTAGTGATGTAAAGAGGACCATTAGGTGTCTTAAACATATAAGACTGACTAAAGATGATAATAGGTGTTTGTTCATGTTCAAGTGGAGAAGAAATCAAAGGTTGAGGTGCTAACTCAACAAGATTAACCACATGATTTTCTTCTTATATCTTCTCATAATAATCAATATGGTGATCATAAGGAGAAGGTTGATTAATAACATTCTCTAAGTTATAAGGCAATGGATTAGTGTAATCTACAAATTCTTATTAGTTGGCACTACAAATATATTCGTGTTATTAACTTGAGAATAAATAGATATAGCCTTAGAATCAATAAGTTGTTCAA
This sequence comes from Cupressus sempervirens, assembly GCA_028749045.1. Lineage (NCBI taxonomy): Eukaryota > Viridiplantae > Streptophyta > Pinopsida > Cupressales > Cupressaceae > Cupressus > Cupressus sempervirens. The sequence continues at coordinate 281,596,613 of CM053788.1, read as the reverse complement.
TATCATTCTTTAAACCATAACACATTTAAGTATCATGACCTTTTTGATGGTGATATGACAAAAAACATTTGAATCAAAAGACTTAAGCAATGGTTTACTAGAATCAATAGGACAAATAGTGGTGCATGGAACCTCCCTAAATTTGTTTTTTGGAGTTGCTATAGGTTATTTAATTATGGATGTGTTATTAATAAATTACAAGAGTCCTTGGAGTCCAACTAGTCCAAATGTAAGAGAAAAATTGCTCACCAGGTCCTTGGTTGCTCATGTAATGCCCTGCCAAGGAATCCAAAGAATTTCACTAAGTTTGCCAAACAATTTTTTTTTTAAATCATAAAAGATAAACCATTCATAACATTTGCGGAAGCAATAGAAACAATTCGAATAAAAGTAAATATAACATAGCATAATAGATTACATTCTTTAAAGATCCCTTAACGTTGAATCACATCTAATCTTAACTAACCATCCAACATCATATCCTTAGCAATGAAATAACAATGATGCATCCAATGTTCTTAAGCCATATACAAGTGTACATTTTAGATTGCTCAACCATCCAATATACATGTTACAAGGTATGAAAAGCATAGAAGAATAACATCCATGTAAATAAAGTACATCATCATCCAATACTAATCCATGATGTAATAACATAATGAAACCACATATCATACATGATACATCATCATCATAAAGACATAAACATCCATCATAAAGGATAACCATATATCACAAACATAACTAACTAAGTGCACGGTTCCTCCCAACCATAAATAGCATCATTAGACCATCATGGATCCTAGCCATCCCTCCGTGCGTAACATTCCAAAGCACCGAAGAGATCATCGGCTATAACATAGTAGGAATGTCACTCCTAACACATCCTACTAACAAAGTAAAGCATAAGATAACATCATCTAACATATGCAAATCATCAATGTAAGGAACATACCAGTAAATACATCCATCATAAGGTATATCATCTATCATAATGCTCCAAGAACAAAATAAAGATAAATACCAACCAATAATACTCCAGTCGCGGTGTCTCGGACGGATCTCAAATGATAAGAGTGGAAAATACACTACCACCCGACCACGTGGAACCTAAGTGGTCCACTCCCACCGTGCTGAGGAGATAATCCCAAGTCCCAAACAGGCTATCAATCCACAAAGCATAAATCTTTATAAATCTAGAAATCCTAAAAGTATACTATGCAAGGGTTCCATCACACAAATTTGACATCTAATTACCAGAGGCACACAAAGACATGTAGGAAACCTACTCTGCAAGCAGGAAAGTGTCATCGCATTTATCTTGTACAAGTTACCCTGGCAGTTAGCTAAACTCCACGGGTCCATACAGATCTCATGCAGCCACTAGTATCCTCTCATACTGACAAGGCATACTATGGAATGCAAGGTCGCAACCATGTGTCTCACTACTCCCATCCTAGCCTGTACAAGCGCTCAAGGCATGGGCGAGAACGAAAACAATTATCTTTTTAGGTTCATTTAATCCCCATTTAGTGTGTAAATGTTATCACTTATTAACCAAACTTACAATGAGTTACCCTGGAAGCCACTTAGGGCCCCGACCCCCATTGCAACCCACTTCCCAAAACTACAAGTAGATAACCTACCCTAATGCTCATGGAATCATAAATCACCACAGTCTTGTACAAGCGACTGTAAAGAAAATCCAAAAGATAATCCATAAAAAGAATCATCAAATATCCACAATATAAGCATCAAATATCTATAAGAAGAATCATCAAATCACCAAGATAAGAATCATCAAAATCTCCATGAGCATCTAAAAAAAGCATCCATAGAAAATAATGACCACAACAATTCTCTATTGGCAACTGAAGGTATCACTGATAATCATAAATATCCATTGGTTCTCAATAACCAAAATAAATCATCACATCTATTGGTTCTCAACAAGCAACCAAGAATATATCAAAATCATACTGATCGAAGACTCCAAAATGGTTGAGTCAAAACATGTCACATCATGACATCATCAAGAAATAAATCCATATTTCAGTCTCATCATGGTGACTACAAAGTAATCCAAGGATAACTGATCGATGACTCAAAAATGATTAGCTCAAGTGTCTCATACACATACATCTCAACTTCACACATGAAGACTGATGATCAATAACAAAAATTTCATAGAGCATACGATCACATACCATGGTTGGGCTTATAAAGATCGAGACCAAATAAGATCAACATGCCATCACATCTCATAACCCCCGAGCCTCTGGTAACAACCTAGGACTGGTCAACACTAGTTAACCCAAAAACCCAAAACAAGAAGCATATAGAATACATGATGCAAACACATGTTTTGGTTTTGCTATAATCTCATGGTTGAATTAAGTGTAGAGCTTCGGTTTTCATTTCAAGTATACTTCAAGTGTATAGAGTTATCATCATTTGACCTACAAGTCAACCCAATTGTTCCCCGATAGCATTATCCTAAGAATAACTTAAGGATAATTACTAAATCAATTGTTTTATTTGCTAAGATCCATATTACTAATTTGAATAACTCTTCCTTAATATTATTTCTACATTTCAACATTATCAAAGGATCATTATTCTTTTATAAAAGAACCAATTATGAATCCTTGAATAAGAAGAATTATAACTTAATTAAAATGATCAACTTGATCAATCAATTAACATAGGTACACAATCCATGACTACCTATTAACATCTAATAGTTTCCAATTCAATATTACTCAGTCTCACCATTAAAACATCTAAGGTCATTATTCAAGTCATGAGAGTAGGACTTATCAATTCTAATATCAATATTTCTACAATCTCATTAAAAGAATTGTATCAATTAAATCTCTACTACATTATTAATTAAATCCAATTAACTCTCATTAATTGATTTAATTAATAATTGCTTAACCATAGCAACGTTCTAATTAATATCAGTTGACTAATAATTAACTAAAATTCTGTAAGATAAAAGTCAACTATAATTTAACACTCAAATGATCATATTAATAATTCAATAATAATATCTTGATACTATTTAAATACAAGCTATATTGGAAATCTTAATAATAATTTCGTGTGACCACATTTGTCATCTCACAAAGAATACCTACATTCCCTAGACAACTCGCATTATCATATTTCAAATAAAACTCTATCATGCAACTTAATTATTAATATCATAGTTATAATATCAACTCAATGGGTATCAATTGATTACAAATCGATTATACTTCAAATCCAAAAACTATTATCTTTACAAAACTTTAATTATTAAATAATCTTCACTAGATTAAATCTAATCGAATTTATTAATAACTATTTAAACTATTATTTATTAATAGTTTGTTAGTCCTTACAAACATTAATAAATAATAAATTCCTCAAACTATAAATACTCGATCTATAGAATCCTTCTATAAACTCATTAGTTAATATTTGGCTAACTCTTAACTCCATTAAGGTATTCAAATATAATAATCAGTCTTAATCCAATATCATTCAAAGTTTCTAAACATAATATAAATTATCATCTTACAATTATTTAATCAATATTAAAATCAACCATTAGACTCCATTTTCTAATTGTTCTAATATTATTTTGTCTATATAAAAGTTGTTTGAAAAAGATCCCTATCACAAGCCAATAAGACTCATTGTAGATTTTAACATGAATAATCTCCAAATTCTTAACATTATCATCTTCATTAAACAACTCTAAAATTGTTTAATATATATTAAATAGTATTTAATATACATTATAAAAATTCCACTATATAAACTATATTAAAATCTCTTTTCTCTTAATTTTCTCTCATTTAAAAATTTATTTACTTAGATTAACTAAGAATTAATTACACTTCTTCTACTATTTACTAATCTTAATTAAATTTGATTTAATTAGATTAGATAATAAACCATATAAAACTAATGCATATTAATAAGATTCTAATAAAGAAAGATTACAATAATATATTTAATTCATTCCATGCTTTGATATATTATTTTTGTGAAGTTTTAACATAAAGAACTCTTGATTATGAAAAATGGAGAAATATCTGTCATTGAATAAAACAGTCTCAGTACGATGGTCATATCTCCCCAATGAACCGTTGGATCGGGCTGAAATTTAAATATGTTGGAGAGGGCCAAATTGCGCCAATTTTGATCAGAGCGATCGAATAAATTCGATCCCAATAAAAAGTTATGAATGACTGAATTTGGGTCTATCCAAGGGGCAGCGACAGGATAGTTTGTGATGAATTAAAAAAAATTTCTTAAAATAATTGTTCTCTAAATTTATCCAATAATTTCACTAATGGATTTGGCCATAAATCTTGAAACCATTTTCAAATCTATTTCAATTTGATTCTAATTCGAACCCAAACCCGTTTAGATCTAATTTCTTCCTTAATTGGATCTAGGGTTTTTCTATTGTTTTCTTCTCAACCAAATAAAATATCTAGATACCAATTTCAATTATAGATTCAATCATAAGAGTACTCAGACACATAGACATGATGAAGATAGGAAGAGAAATAGTGCAAAGAGAATGTGCGAATATCACGAGTGCACCTGGACACTGATGCTAATCCGCCATGCCTCAGAAGTCCATAGAAAATCTTTTCCTTCTCCATCATTCGCAATCCTTCAAGATCCAAGCCAACCAGATCCTCCAAGTGACTAGAAGAGCTAGAAGGAGCATAGAAGCAAGTAAAAAATATATGAGTATGAAGAAGAATATGAGCTTGTAGCTTGTAGCTTCCGTTAAGCTTGTAGCTTCCATAAGGCTTCCATTTAAGCTTTCATTTTTGCTTGTCCAAACACACTAGGGGAGCCTCTATTTAAAGGCCTCTAAGATGCATCTAGAGTGTCTCTAGAAACAAGTAGAAGATAAGCAAGACAACCAAGCATGGGTCTTTTCCAACCTTCTAGATAAGTCCTAAGGTTGTAGACACCATGTGCTCAAATAAAATGCTAACTTCTAAGTGTAGACAACTAGTGCATTCTTAGAGTGCAAACTTCCGTGTTGCCTACATGACAACTTTCAAGAATTTGCCAACTCCTATGTGAGCAAATATTAAAATAATGCACATTAATTAATATAATATTTACTTTTACTCTTTTCAATTTAATTAATTTATTAAATCTCATGCACTTACTTTAATAATTCCACTTTTCAATCTTAATATATTTATATTTTAATCACATGAAATTTAGAATCTTTTATTAATTTAAATATATCTTCCACTTTTGAATTTCATTTTCCAAAACTTAATTGCTAAGATATTTATTAGCTTTAATAATAATTTTATTTAGTCATTTATTTAAAAATGAACTCCAAATATATTATTATTAAAATAAATATTGTCACATTCCAAATTTAATATTATAACTTTTATCTTTAAATTTAATTATTTTATTTAATTAATTTCCCAATTAATTAAATAAAATAAATATTAAAATACCATATTAATTTTTCATTTAATTAAACCACTAATTAAATCTTTTAATTAGGCTTAATTAATAGAAAATACATCAAAGATTCTCAAGGTAAAAATATGAAAACTCATCATAGCCAAAATACATACAAAATCAAACCAAGGGTTTATATCACGAATTACGTTATCCAACGTATTCAGAGGGTACTCAACTCGGATACTTGTCCTAATTTTTCAATTAGAACAAATGGGTTAAAGGGTTGGGATTTGGACTTGAGAATTTATCTCCCCTCTCTTATCATTGAGATAATATGATAGGGTACGCTCATCCTGACAATTCAGGGAAGTCGACACCCGGTACCTGCAACCTGCATAAAAACCATGCATGTACAAGCACAATATATACTAAGCTAAACAGGCAATGGTAGGAAGTGGTGCATCGTGTAGATCCCGACTAGTAGGTGACTACGACTCCCTTCTTTAACCACATCAGACACGCCATACAAAAGCAAACATGCAAAGCAAACACGCACACCATACACATGCAAGTATGGGGTAAGTATCCATAATAAAACACATATGATAATAAATCATCTTACTAATCATCATTAATAACTGAAAACACTGAAAATAATCATCATACATACATGAAATATAAAGTCTTAAGTGATCTCATCACATAATAAATTGAATCCATAGCCCAATATCTGATAATCTCAAAAGAATGTTGCTAACCAATAACATAAAACTAACCCTAAAAGAGTTCAGCAACGATAACAAAATGTGAACTAGGGGCAGGCACTACAGCTCAAAAGTTGCTCAATAGGTCAAATATGAGTAGGGATGGGTAAATAAGATCTTTTATTTCCTGAATAGGTCCTAATTATCTTATCTAGGGTCCTAGAATGGTCCTAGGTGGACCCATTTGTACAAAAAGTTCTAAGGAGCAAAAATTGCTCCAAAGTTGCAAAGTTGCTCAAAAGTTGCTTGAGCAAATTTTACATTTTTTGCAAAATATTGCAAATGGAAGTTTTGGGAGTTGTAACTACCCATGCTTGGGTATTTAAGCATTAGGATCATATTTTAAAAGGGTTGGAAGGTTTTTCGTTAGATAATGCATGTGTGGACTTGTTGTATGAATAGTTCTCTAAGTTTTTCATTGTTTAATGTTGTAGTATGATTGTGTACTAATTAGCATAGGAGATCAAGCTTATTATTTTTGTAGAATAGTTTTTCTTTTTTCTTTTTCATATTCAAACCTGAGTTGAAGTTATCATGTTTGCAAGTTGTAGAATTTTCTCGCTGACTACTCTGAGAACTTCCTTCACAAGGTTGTTTCCACAAACATGGTTCTAATCTAATCATCCATGATGGGAAATGCTTGAAACCTTGTGGGATGATAAGTTAGAAATTTTATATAGTGTTTTTCTTTTGTTTCTAATTTTTTTATTTAGTTACCTGGCCATGGAATGAATCACTAGGCTAACTTCTAGGAGTAAGTGAGCCAAGACAGTTTGGAAAAGTTGTTGCAGAACACGCCCATGATCAAGTTGGGTCAAACCAGTAGAGTGACTAGAAACCCTAGGATTCTAAATTGAATGTACAAGTGGAATGGAAGGTTGGTTTGAGGTTTTAATATTTCTAGAATCTTTTTATTATTGACTAGTATGGATCCTACAAGATAGGCTATAAACTAGGGCTTAAGGGTGAATAAGGTTATGGGTGTTTTGAAGATTTGAAAATTTTGAATCTTGGAGTGCTAGGGGATAGTTTCCAAATTTATAAGATTTTTCATGGGGTTATTTGGAATAATTTTAATTGTTTGTGCAAAATAGGGTTACTAGACCTGGAAGCTAATAGGCCTAATTAGCCCTATGTGAAGAAAGTGAGTTTTCTTTAGTTATTGTTGTAACTAGAAGTATTGAATAAGGTTAGGAAGGTTATGGAGGGTATCTACAAAATTAGTAGACTCCAAGAGAGTGTGAGAACAAGAGCCTAAGTGAGGGTTATGGTTCTATAGGAAGGAAGGGCTAGTAGGACTAGTTCCTTAATAGGGAGATTTGACCTAGAGGCAAGTTGGGGGAAGAGTCTTGGAGGCTTAGGTTGGTGGGAAGATCAAGAACCTAGAATAATTGGAAGATTCAAGATTAGAACCTAGACCATCTACATCAAAGTGGCATTAGAGCCTACTTTTAGTTTAGTGTATGTTAGACATGAAAGACGAAGAGGCTAGTACTATGCCACCCAAGGCAATGAGAAATAATGTCATAGTGGATTTATTGGCCAAAGCCAACCTAGAAGACCCAAAGAATAAGAAGAGAATCAAAAAATGGGGAGATAAGAATGAGGAAGAAGATGAAAGCCTCATAATAGAGACATTTGACAAGGTCAAGGATCCTGAGGTGGATTAGGATAAAAAGGTGTTTTTGGATTCCTTTAAGTCTCTTAACAAAGATAGTATGGAGAACATTCCTTATAAAAATGGTAGCTTTAATGGAGAAGAATTGCTAGATTGGTTGTAGGCCATAGAAAATTAGTTTGACTACAAGGAAGTACAAGAAGAGAAGAGAGTCAGCTATGCTAAGGCTAGGCTCAAGGGATCATCACTAGTATGGTTGAACATGATGCGAGATGATAGGGTAGCAATAGTGAAGAAGAAGATTGTTTCTTGGGATAGGATGAAGATTAGGTTGAGGGCCCATTCCTACCCATAGATTATGAGATTTAGATGTATTAGAAGTTTAATAAGCTAATCCTAAGGGAAAGAAGATGAGAAGAAGAAGTGGAAAGAGTGACAAGGTATCATAATGGGATAAGACAAGGGATTCAGGATGGGATCAACATGATGGATCTTGACAATATAGATAAATAAATTGAATTAGTTTTAAGGGTAGAAGAGAAGGCAAGGAGAAGGCTTGATTCATAAAAAAGAGGTAGAGGTAACAGAGGTTTCAAGGGTAGGGTCAACTTTGGTAGAGGATCAAAACTAAGTAGGCCAAAATAAACTCAAACCAATGATAACTATGGAGGTAATTAGAACAAGAATACCTTTCAAAGAGATGGATATAGAGGAAGGGGACCACCTAGAGGTAGGTTCCAATCCCAAGGCAAAGGAAATACTATTTTTATTGGCAAATTTTATAATTGTAACCAAGTGGGCTATATTTTGGGCAGATGTCTTAAGAAGGCTTTTTCCTCATCTATGGAGAAAGAAGAACACAATTAGTGCAAGAAGATGACACTCAAAGTGTCACATCACCTATTTTCAAGGTAGGACCAGTGTTGGATGGCAAAAATTTAATGTTGAGAAGAACTTTGTTGAAGGTACCTAATGTGGTAGAACCACCTCAAAGGAAAAGTTTGTTTAAAACAACTTGTAGGTCACATCGAAAGATTTGTAGAGTGATAGTGGACTCTAGATCCACTAAAAACATAGTATCTATAGAGATGGTAGATAATTTGAACATTAAGATGATACCTCAATAAGGGCCAACAAATACTAGTGGATGAACAAACATTCATGGAATTTGAGATAGGGGAATACAAGGAGAAGGTGTTAAGTAGCATAATGCCTATGGATGTGTGTCATCTCTTTTTAGGGAGTCCATGGTAGTATGATGTGAAGGTTATACATGATGGAGAGTAGAATAGTTATGTGATAACCAAGTAAGGTAAGAAATTTTAGATGGACCCTTTGACTGAGCCTAAAGAGGAGAAACATGTGGGGACAAGTGTGATTTTATTGAGTGGGAAGGAGTTTCTAAAGGCTATGAAGAAAGAGAAAGGAGTATGTTCTGTAGTAGTAGTAAGGCCTAGATAAGAGATTAAAGAGAAAGTTCAAGTACCTCAAAAAGTGTAGTAGTTGTTGGAAAGGTACCATGAAGTAGTGGACAATGGGCTACCTAATGCATTGCCACTTATAAGGGAGGCAAGTCATCAAATAGATTCAATACTAGTGGTAAATCTACCTAACAAGGAAGCCTACAAGATGACACCAAGTTAGAATGTAGAAATCGTAGATGGAAAAATCTTATTGGGTGTGATCAAGAAGACTTTTGTATGGGGCCTATAATTTTTTATGGCCTTCCACCCACAGAATAGTAGCAAGCTTCTGCCTAGGCCTACCACTTATAAATTCTATGGACATTGTACACCCTCCTTAGAATAGTAGGGCCTATTGATGCATAAATATCCAAACATCTAGCTTACCTAGGGCTCCTTACTCTATTTTTTAGGTATAGATGCAATATTATAGTCACTATAAGCAAATACAAGATTTGTTTGAAAAGGGCCTAATAAGGAAGAGCTTGAGCCCTTGTGTTGTATAAATTTTCCTTGCACCTAAAAATAATGGAAAATGGAGGATGTGTACCAACTCCAGGGCAATCAACAAGATCACCATTAGATATATATTTTCTATGCTAAGAAATGAGGATTTTCTAGATAGTTTGGGAGGCTCTTGCTACTTCTCTAAGGTTAATTTGAGACTAGGGTACCATCAAATTAGAGTGAGGCCTGGTGATGAATGGAAGAAATTCTTCAAGACAAATGAAGGGTTGTATTAGTGGCTAGTGATGTGCTTTGGTTTGATAAATGCCCCGAGTACCTTCATAAGATTAATGAATGATGTGTTAGTAAATTTCATAGGTAAGTTTTTTATTGTGTATTTGTATTACATTTTAATCTTTAGCGGGTCCAAAGAGGAGTATGTGGAGCACTCAGAGATGGTATTGAGGATGCTACATCAAGAGAAGTTAATGATCAATCAAGAAAAATGTGAGTTTCTAAAAACTGAATTGGTATACCTTGGGTTTGTTGTTTCCAATAGATGTATCAAAATGGATATTGATAAGGTCAAGTCCATATTGGAGTGTCCAAAACCTAAATTTATAGGAGATGTTAGAATTTTTCATGGCTTGGCATCTTACTATAGGAAATTTGTGAGAGGATTCAATCATGTTTGTGCACCTATCCTCAACACCATTAAGGGAGGCATCAAATGCCAATTCAAATGGATAAATGAAATAGATAAATGGTTTGAGATTTTTAAAAAAAGGATTGCAGCCCTACCTACACTAAGGTTTTTAGACTTTAACCAACTCTTTGTTGCGGAGTGTGATGCTAGTAAGCTAGCTATTGGAGCAGTGCTAAGTCAAGAAGGACACCCTATGGCATTTTTCTTTGAAAAGTTAAATGAGGTAAAAAAAAGGTGCTCTACTTATGACCTTGAATTATATGCAATTGTCCAATCCTTGAAGAAATGGAGGGACTACCTCCTTCCAAAGGAATTTGTGGTTTATACAGACAACCATGCCCTTACCTTTTTGAATGGGTGCAAGAAACTGATTCAAAGACACCATAAGTGGGTGGAATATTTGTAGACATTTACCTTTGTGATCAAGCACAAGAAAGGTACGAGAAAAAAGGTTCCAAATGCTCTCAGTGGAAGAGTCCTAGCTATCTAGGAGATCCAATTGCAATTATGGGAATGGGGAATCTAAGAGACGTATATAGGAGGATAAGGACTTCAAAGAAGCCTATGAGGTATGTGACAATTTGAAGCAAGGTTTTAAGGTAGATTTTGCTGATTACATATTGCAGGAAGGTTTGTTAGTCAAAGGGAACCTATTGTTCATTCCACAATGTTCCATGAGGGAGAACATAATCAAGGAAAATCATCAAGGTAGTTTGGGAGGACATTTTTGGGTAGACAAGACACTTGAACAAGTTTCTAGGTACTATCATTGGCATAGGTTGCAGACTGATATAAGAAGGTTTTTGGAACAATGTCATGTGTGTCAGAGGGCTAAAGGACATAGCAACAATGCAGGGTTATACCAACCACTCACCATTCCACAAAGGCCATGGAACTGCTTGAGTATGGACTTTGTTTTAGGACTCCCTAAAACATCTAGAGAGCATGATAGTGTGTTTATGGTTGTGGATCATTTTAGAAAAATGGCACATTTCATCCCATCCAAGTAAACAAATGATGCTTCACATATAGCAGGTCTTTTCTTCAAGGATATAGTAAGAACTCATGGGTTTGCCACTCAAAATAGTGAGTGATAGAGAAAATAAATTTATAGGGAACTTTTGGAGGACCCTGTAGAAGATGTTAGGAACCAAATTGTCCTTTTCTTTAGCTTACCATCCTTAGTCTAATGGGTAAACTAAGGTAGTAAATAGATCTTTGGGCAATCTCTTAAGGTGTTTGACCAAAAAAATGGTCATTCATGGGATCACATCATAGGGCAGGCAGAGTATGGTTGTAATGACTCCCTTAATAGGTGCAATAGCAAGAGCCCATTTGAAAATGTATATAGGACTCACCCCAGGGGTATTCTAGTATCAAGGTTTCTCGATCTACTTGAGAAGAAGAGTGAAAAAGGAGAGCCATTTGTAGAATAGATGAAACAGTTGTATGAGAAATTTAGGAAGACATTGCAAAACCAAGTGGAAAACCACAAGACTAGGGCATAAAAAATAAGGAGAGAATTTTAGTTCAAAGTAGGGGGTTTGATACTTGCTTATCTTAGGAAAGAGAGACTACCAAAGTGAAATCCAACCAAGTTTTTGATGAAAAAGATAGGACCTCTAAAAATCCTAATGAAATTTGGCAACAATGCCTATGAATTTGAACTCCCTCTTGACTTAGTGATATCACCTATTTTCAATGTATGTGACTTATTTCCCTACAAAGGTACTCATGATGATACTAATCAACGCACTCTTGTAGACTTAGAAGGGGTAGATTGGGTTCAAGACTTGTTAACTCCCCAACCTTTGTAACTAGACAACATTGTGGATTCTAAGGTGATCAAGAAGACTAGGAAGGGAACCTACAAAACTTATTGGTGAAATGTAAGGGACTACTTGATGTTGAATCTACTTGGATGACTAAATTTGATATATTGAAGCATTGGGTCACCATTGAAGACCTCTTAACTTAAGGGACTTGAGTTCTTTGTCCCATGGGAATATGGTGCAGGGCACCTACCTAATTTTGGTTTTTGGAGTTGTTAGAGGTTATTTGTGTGTATGTGTGTGTGTTTAATAAGTTCCAAGAGTCCTTGGAGTTGAACTAGTCCAAATGTAAGAACCAAATTCCTCATTAGGTCCTAGGTTGCTCAAAAAAGTTTCTCATTAAGCCAAAAGTTCCTCAATAGGTAAAATATGATTAGGGATAGGTAACTAAGGTATTCAATTTCATAAATATGTCATAGTTATCTTATCTAGGGTCTAAGAATGGTCCTAGGTGGACCCATTTGGCCAAAAAGTTCTAAGGAGCAAAAATTGCTCCAAAGTTGTAAAGTTGCTCAAAAGTTGCTTGAGCAACTTTTGCAATTTTTGCAAAAGGTTGTAAATGGAATTTTTGGGAGTTGTAACTACCCATGCTTGGGTATTTTATCATGAGGACAATATTTTGAAATTTTGGAAGGTTTTCTATCAGATTATGCATGTGTGGACTTATTGTACGGACAATTCTCTAAGTTTTTCATTGTTTAATGTTATAGTAAAACTATGTACAGATTGGCATAGGAGATCAAGCTTATGATTTTTTAAGACTATTTTTTCCTTTTTTCTTTTCTTATATTCAAACTTTGGTTGAATTTATTAGGTTTACAAGTTGTAACATTTTATTTTTGACTAGTTTAAAAACTTCATTATCAAGGTTGTTTCCACAAACATGGCTCTAACCCAATCATCCATGGTGTAAAATGGTTGAAGCCTTGTGGTACAATAGGTGAGACATTGTACATAGTTTTGTTCTTCTTTTTTTTGGTTACCTAGCCATTGAATGAAACCCTAGGTTGACAATTGGGAGTAAGTGAGTTGAGATAGTTTGGAAAAGTTGTTGCAAAGCACGCCCATGATCAGGTTAGGTAAAACTAGTGAAGTTATTAGAAGCCCTAGGATGCTAACTTGAATGTAAAATTTTAATAGTAATTTGGTTTGAGGTTTGAAAATTTCTAGAATATTTTTAGTATTGACTAGTCTGGAAGCCTACAAGATAGAAACTAGGGCTTAAGGGTGAATAGGGTTATGGGTGTTTTGAAGCTCTAAAAATTTGGAATCTTGTAGCACTATGGGATATCTTCTATATTCCTAATGATTTTCATGGTGTTTTTTGGAATAATTTGAAGTGTTGGTTCAAAATAGGGTTACTAGATCTAGAAGCTAATAGGCCTAATTAGCCCTATGTGACGAAAGTGAGTTTTCTTTGGTTATTGTTGTGACCAAAAGTATTAAATAAGGTCAAGAAGCTTATAGAGGGTATCTACAACATCATTAGACTCCAAGGGAGTTTGAAAACAAGATCCTAAGTGATGGTTAGGGTTTGACTAGTGCCTTACTAGGGAGATTCATTCTACATCAAGTCAACTACACCGAGGAGGCAAGTTGGGGGAAGAGTCTTGGAGGCTTAGGTTGGTGGAAAGATCAAGAACCTAGAATCATTGGATGATTCAAGATTAGAACATTGAATAGAAGTCAATTGTTGGTAGAACCATAGACCCTCTATATCAAGTAGGAGGAATGTTAAGAACATGAGCATGAATCAACTTAGTCATCACCTCAAAGAAAGGATCAGATAAAGCAGTATACTAATGATTAGGAAAAAATATAGAGGAAAATATAACCATACCTTAGGATGTAGTAGACACTTGATCATGAACTATATTTGTAGAGTTAAATTTGATGAAATTTTTGGCTTTAGAGAAATTGTTTGAAATTTTGGTAGCATCACTCTTATCACTAGAAACAAGAGCCATCTAAGTAAAGCTCTCAAACTAACTCACTTATAACTAGTAATGGTGAAGTATTGCACATAGATGTGAAAATGAGGTATAATTATTAAGGAGAATCTTATCCCTAATGTATTTTTGTAAATTAGAAATAAAGATATGTTGAATATCATGATCAAGCACATAGTAAGAAATTTGAGCATAGAGATGTTTAAATCTACCAATAAATTTAGTAACTAATTCAATAAATTCCTCTTCAACATTATTCTTACAATGCATTAAATTAGTTCGAGAAATTTATGGCCTAATATTATTCTAGAACTATTGAATGAAATCATTAGCAAGAGTTTGAAAAGAATCAATAGAGTAAGGAGGTAGAAAGCAACACCATTGTAAGGCTCTATCCCTAAAAGTACATGGGAACAACTTAGTCATAAGCATAGAGTCATGAGAAAAATCACTACATGTAGTTTGGAAAGTTTTAACATGAATTATGAGATCTCCCTTATCATTATAAGTCTCAAGATGAAGTACCTCAATATTTTGTAGAATAATAACACGAAGGGTATTTAAGGAAAGGGGATTAGAAACATCACATGTAGGATTATTTTACATAGATTGAGTCAATTGAGAAAATTGTTGTTTTAAAGTGGTGATTCTTTGAACCAATTTACCAATGGAATGATCAAAAGAAATTATAATAGGCATAGGTATGCTAGATGGATTAGAAAAGTTATAAGAAGAAAAAGGAATATGTAAAGATGTTGGTCAAAGATGAAGAGGAATGGGCAAAGGATTCAAATAAGTAAAAGATCGTATTATATGAAGGCAATGAAGAAGGAATGGAAGTAGAAGGAACACTCATGAGAAGTAAAAGGCTAGGAAGAACAACACTTAAAGGAGTGGACACATAGGTAGAAGTAGTCATAAGAAATAGAGAATTTTTAGGTATGTTGGAAAGAGTGGTAGAAATTGGAATGGAAGGTTCAATGTGTTGGAATATTCAAATATGGAAAGAGTACTTATGAGAGGGGGGGTGGGGGGGGGGTGAATCATAAGTATCACACTTTGGTCAATAAAACTTCTAACTTAAAGTAAATTGCATGCATGTAAATACATCAAGTAAACATGTAACAAAACTCATGCATCAATAACTCGTAACACTGGAATTTGGTAACCCAGAAACCCTCCAGGAATAAGAAGGTAAAACTGGGGTGGGGATGATACCCACAAAAATTTACTGCAGCAATATTGTTCAGCCACTTCTGATGGTTTGCCCTATTAAAGGCCTACCCTATTAAAGGCTTTACACTGTATCAATAGTGACCTGGTTAGAGGATTTTCAAACACTTAACATGAAGTGTCACCCGGTTAAAGGATTTTAATCACCTAATCAAAAGGTTCTTACAAAATAGTTGTAAAGCTAACCTATCACCATAGGATTTTCATTCTAATACAATTGCTAGAGAGTATTAGATACAATAAACCTGATAGATTACAATCCTTGATTGCTGAATATAAGCTCCTTTTTCGCCTTCTCCTGATCTTGATCCTTTGCGATCTGATAACTCTTGCTTCTAAAAATAGATTTGCTTATGCACCCTTGTATGTCCTTCCATATATATATTTAGAATGAAATTTCATCTTCCTTATAAAGAGTTCAAAGACTTGGGTTTGATTTGGATCTACGATCCATATTGATTCTCAATTTTTCATTCAATACTTATCTTTTACTGATTGGTTGCATGCCTTTATTATTTTTCTTATTGGCTGCATGTGAGTTGCATGGGAAAAATAAAGATTTGATTTTATCATTAAATCCCTCGAAGTTTACCTTCTATCGGCTACAAAAACTATTTGCATCATAGTTTGTGCAATACCAAACTTTTATGCTGATCTACTGAGTTACTCGACTCCTGAAGTATTTCTGATACTCGACACATGTTGTTTCCTGGATAGCTCGGCACCTAAACAAAATTGTATCACTCGGCACATGTTGTACTCAGCACTTGTTAACACTCGACACCTGTTGTACTCAGCACTTGTTATCACTTGGCACCTGTTACACTTGACACCTGTTGCACTCGACACTTGTTATTACTCAGTACTTGTTATCACTTGGCACCTGTTGCACTCGACACTTGTTATTACTCGGCACTTACTCTTGATCTTGGTTAAGTGTATTGACACTCAATTGTCAAATTTATTCTTTAAGCTAACAATCTCCCCCTTTGACATGAGTAGCAAAAACACTTAATTAAGAGCCATGTGACTCAGTAATTTATCCTACATTCAAAATTTGCTATCTAAAAATTTGATATCTCCCCCTTTTATCATACTTCCCAAAATTTACTATCTCCCCCTTCTATCATACTTATCGTTTCATTTCTGTACTTAACTCTTATTACTTATTCTCCCCCTTTTTGACACTTATGTCAAGGGTCTTTACAATGAAATTCCATACTTAGCTAAAAATGTGCTATTTACTTCAAGGAGTACCTTCAGAGCTACATCCCAATTTTCCAATGCAACATCCAATGTCTAATGCTGGATGGCAATCTCTGCTGCTAGGTGTACAAGTCCATCAGATGAAGAAAGATTGGGGTCTTTCCTGAGGACTGTCTTTGCATTTATCTACTCCTTGTGAAGTAATTCCAAATGAGGAGTGATTGATGATTGCATTTGTATCAATTTGGCTTTTGTGGTTGCCTCCTCTGCTGCTAAAACAGCTAACTCTCTTTGTGTGTGAAGCAATTGGACAAAATGCTTCTCACTCTGAGCTGGATCTGTGGGGAGTTGCATGCTAGAAATTTTTAGATTGTTTTCCAAGCTTAGTATTTTTTGGCTAGTATCCTGTGTGAATGTGGAAAAATCACACAACTTGTTTTATAGGGAAAAGATGTTTCCTAGTACAATTTTAACTATTTTAATTTTCTTTGCCAGTTCTTCTTTAGACAGTGCTATATCACCGGATATTTTACTATTTACTTTACCTTGGAACTTCTTTTCTGACCATTCAAGCAATCTAGCATTTGTTTCCTGGTCTTCATTAGTCACCTGGTCAACTATATCAAATAGTTTTTCCATAATTGGTCTTGACTCATCCGGAGATTGTAAGCAAAAAGCTTCTATGAATATGTCTTTAATTTCATTCAATGTAAGCTTATGCTTGTATTCCTTTCTTAGTGCTTCTTGTTTCCTTCTTTTGTCCAATGCACTCTGAATTTCATTAATCTTTTCTTTAGTAAGAGTGCTAGATTCATAATATGGAATCTGTATTTCTTCATCAAGCTCAGGAATTCCATAGTGAAGTCTCCTAACTACCTTTGATGAGCTTGAGCCTGGTGTTCTGATTTTCAGCTGTAATCCATCTATGCTCGGCTGCTGAAGAGTTTGTGTTGGAGTACCAGATTTTGGTAATGCAACCAATGTTTGTATTGTAGTCTCCTCCTTTTTCTATGTCTCTTTTTCTTTAGCTTGAATATCCCTTTTATGAATGCTAGGTGTGGTTGAACTTGTTGATTGTTCAGATGTTTCATTTATTTCCCTTGCTGCTGTACTCAACACTTGGAGTGTATCAGTGATTATACTTGGTGGAGGCAGTGGTGGAAGGAATAGAATACTAGTAGTTTATGTGGTCAAAGGTGGCACTTGTGCTTTTATGTTGACTTTTGGTTTCTGTAATTCATCAACACTGACCAATACAGGATTTGAACTTAATTTTGCTACAAATGATGATTGGTCAAGGATTGACCATAATAGTATACACTGATTCCTCTAATTTATTTTTCTCTTCTTTGGTGAGCTTAGAAAAATTCAGGTTCTTTAGACCTTTTAAATCATTATTTCTAATTTTTGAACATAATTTATCAACAACAATCTGGGGTTTGTGTCTTACCACTTGAAATTGACTATTGTCCTCTGACTCTGTTTTCTCCTCGTCTGTTTCAGGCTAAGGAATAAATTTCCTTTTCTTTGATTTAGTAGTAGTCTTCTTTGATTCTTTCTTCTTTCCTTTTGCCTCCTCTTGGGCTTTTTGTGTTGTAGCCCTTGTGGTAGGTCTCTTTGGTGCAGGGGCAGTTGCTTTCCTCCCTTTGGATTTAGGAGTAGAAGGAGTTGTGGTCTTTTTCTTAACTGGTGCTTCCTTGGCTTCTTCTACCTCAACACTTTCCTCTTTGTCTTCTCCTGACTCTTGAGTCTAACCTTGAAGTTTATCTCCTTCTTCTTCAATGTCTTCTCCCTCTTCTGTTGTTCCTTCTTCTTCTTCCATGCCAAATTTTATTTTGATTTGTCTCACCATTTTCTCTTTCTTCTTTACTGCTGAAGCAGTCTTCAAATCTGTTATTACCTTTGATTTGACAACATCATAGGTTCCATTTTTTTTTGCATTTTTATCAGCTTCTTCTACAAGTAGAGCTGTTATTGCTGCAGAGGCTTGATCAACATCAAGTTCATAACCTAGTGGCCTAAGCCATCTTACTCTAGGTATAACTACTTGTATGTAGGTATAATCTATATCTACAAGAAAGCAAATATCTTTTTCATATTTCTCAGTCAATGAGACTGGAATTCTCATTCTTTGTTTCATGGACTTTTTGAAGTCCTCAAAATAACCAGTCATTTGGGCATCAAAATTTTCACCCATCTATTCAATGTATCCATTAATTTGTTCAACAAATGTTTTATTTGGATTCCATTTTACTTTACCCTTAGAAGGAAATTCTTTCGTCAGATAGAAAAACATACACATCAAAACTGATCCAAATTTGCATTGAGCTCCCTTGCTCTTCCTTATAGCTCCCAAATTTTCATTAATCTATTGAAACATGAGCTTTGCCAAATCATAAGTGTGATCCCTTTTGATTATCTTGTATGCAACATCAACTGCTATACAAGGTACATTTTTCAACCTGCTTGATTGATAGAATTTGTGTGAAATGATTCTCACAGCAAAATCTAGTAGGGAATCTGTGACTATGTCGATAGTCATTCCTCTATTGTTCCATTTGGCACCTATATTTTTCTCTATTACTTCCCTTTTGTCACTTCGTAGGGTCTTTGGCTGATCTAGGGTTGGAATACCAGTAACCCTATGAACAGTTTTCTTGGTGAATTTTACTGGCCCTGACTCTAACCAAAAAGCTCTATCATGTATTTGGCTCAAAACTATCCATACCCATTCAGTTTTGAAAACAGTCAGAAATGCTAGGGTTTTGGTTAACCCTTTTCTTTCAATTATTGAAAACTCATTTTTTAGTACTTTGTTTTCACATAGTTTATCATATGCATTATGAATTTCTAAGTCTCCTATGGCACCAATTTTGCAATTATAGCATCTGCGAACATCTTGGACCATAACAACTTTATCTAAAATAATTGATAATGCACCTGTAGGATCATTCTTGTACGCTACTTCTGGAATGGGCTTAAATTCAAGTTGTTTAACTTCGTTGCTTACCAACTGAACTTCATGACTCTCTATACCCTTAGTGGTTCCTGACCCAGATGCCATTGTTTGCCAAACTAGGGTTTTTAATTTAAACAAGTTTATAAATCCTACGTAGCTCGACACTTAAGTAAAATACCTTAAATTGATGAAACTTGTCTTGAATCACTATTGAAATCTTCACGAATGGCTTCTGAGCTGATCTTGATCTTCTCCACTTTTTTTTTCGCCTTTGCTTCTTGTTCGAATGGTGGGAAAATGATCGAAAATCGAATTTATGTACCCTTCAAAACAAAGTAATAAATGCTTAGTACGCTGCCAACTATCTACTCAGCACTTGAAAAGTTTTGTCATGACTCGGCTCCCATTATGTTTTACTTTACTTGGCTCCTATTGATATTTCATAGCTCGGCATCAACTATCAACTCGATCGTTGTTAGCAACTCGGCTCCTGAAGGCAACTTTGACAGATTTTCACAAGAGTTCTCAATTTTGACTTAGCATCTCTGTTTTATGCTGATTTCATTTTTGCAGTTATATGTCTTGGGACTGATTTATGATGTGACTAGGTTTATCAATCTCACACACTCATTATTTGCTTAATTTGATGAAGTGTGATCACTTGACCTATTAGGTGAAGTGATCTCTATATTTGATTTGCTAGACTCATCTTTCTTCCTCCATGTCTTATTCATTTCACTTTTGATATGTCCAACATCTATCTTTGCCTTTCCATTGCTGAACTCGGAACTTGATGCCTTTGACCTTGTTGGGCAATTCCTGCTGACATGACCAATTTTTAAGCAATTGAAACATGTGGTTTGACTCAACCATCTTTTGTAGTTCCCTCTAAAATGTGTTCTTATGCAGTTCTGTGGGATATGTCCATATTCTTGACAATAGTGATAGCTATACCTGGTGTTGTAATCCCAAAATTTATGGTTTGATGTCTTTGCTGGTTGATTTGCTGTCCACATAGACTTTGATCTACATTCAAAAGCTCTATGTCCATACTTTTTGCAATTATAACAGTGTCCATCAAATCTTGATGTCTTGATAGTTTGGGTTTTGCATTCATATGCTTGATGACCTTGCTTCTTGCATTTATGACAATGATTTATGTTTTTGGGTTTGTCATGCTGATGGGCATTCTTGCTTCTATAGACATTAGATGTATGTCCTTTCTTTCCACAAAAATGGCATGTTGGTTTAACATCTTTACCTTTTTCACTTCTTTGTTCTGCACTCTTTGATGATTCTCCAACTTCAGTGCTATTGTATCCTAGTCCTGATGTATCATGAGCAGATTTTGGTGATTTCAGCAACTATTCAAAATACTTGATTGCTTCACTTGATTTGTTGAGATTCTCTGCTACCTCTTTTTCTCTGTTCAATTCATTTTGCATTTGTTCATTTTGCATCT
This sequence comes from Cupressus sempervirens, assembly GCA_028749045.1. Taxonomy (NCBI): domain Eukaryota; kingdom Viridiplantae; phylum Streptophyta; class Pinopsida; order Cupressales; family Cupressaceae; genus Cupressus; species Cupressus sempervirens. Next base: position 281,575,526 of record CM053788.1, on the reverse strand, counting down.
TCAAGGTAGAGATCTCAATATCCTTTACATTGAGTTCATGATGAAGATTCATCATTTGGGCAAGTGTATCCATCTGCATGTTTGAGATCCTTGTCAATTCAGTACATTTTTCTTCAAGTCTGTTTTCAAGATTCCTTTTATCATTTTCCATCATGACCTTATCATCAATTTCTCTTTTCTTTTGTTCAGTAATTTCACATATCATTATAGCCTATGATTCATGTTCCATCTTGAGAGTTCTTATCTCATTTGCTTGAATTTTATTTTTCTCCATCAGTTATTCTATTGCTGCATCAAACTCTTTAGTGTCTCCACTGGAAAATATGTTGGTGGTATCAATCTCCTTGTAGTGTATATCATTTTCAGCTATGGCTAGATCCTTCCTCTTTTTTAATGAGTTTCTCAGTTTGTTTCTGAATTCCTCCAAGCTATGCAGAGCAAGTTGCACATCTATCACCTGATTTTCAATGATCTTTCCAAGTTTGAAAGCTTCCATCTTTAGATCTTTTCCTCCAAGCTATTAGGCTTTTCCTTGTGAGAACCTGGATTAAGCTCTAATACCAATTGTTGGAATATTCAAATATGGAAAGAGTACTTATGAGAGGGGGGGTGAATCATAAGTATAACACTTTGGTCAATAAAAATTCTAACTTAAAGTAAATTGCATGCATGTAAATACATCAAGTAAACATGTAAAAAAATTCATGCATCAATAACTCATAACACTGGAATTTGGTAACCCAGAAACCCTCCAGGAATAAGAAGGTAAAACTAGGATGGGGATGATACCCACAAAAATTTATTGCAGCAATATTGTTCAACCACTTCTGATGGTTTGCCCTGTTAAAGGCCTACCCTATTAAAGGCTTTACACTGTATCAATAGTGACTTGGTTAGAGGATTTTCAAACACTTAACATGAAGTGTCACCCGGTTAAAGTATTTTAATCACCTAATCAAAAGGTTCTTACAAAATAGCTGTAAAGCTAACCTATCACCATAGGATTTTCATTCTAATACAATTGCTAGAGAGTATTAGATACAATAAACCTAATAGATTACAATCCTTGATTGCTAAATACAGGCTCCTTTTCCGCCTTCTCCTGATCTTGATCCTTTGCAATCCGATAACTCTTGCTTCTGAAAATAGATTTGCTTATGCACCCTTGTATGTCCTTCCATATGTATATTTAGAATGAAATTTTGTCTTCCTTATAAAGACTTCAAAGACTTAGGTTGTAATTTGGATCTACGATCCATATTGATTCTCAATTTTTTGTTCAATACTTATCTTTTATTGATTGGTTGCATGCCTTTATTATTTTTCTTATTGGCTGCATGTGAGTTGCACGAAAAAAATAAAGATTTGATTTTATCATTAAATCCCTGGAAGTTTACCTTCTGTTGGATGCAAAAACTATTTGCATCATAGTTTGTGCAATTCCAAAATTTTATGCTGATCTACTAAGTTACTCGGCTCCTGAAGTATTTCTGATACTCGACACATGTTGTTTCTTGGATAGCTCGGCACCTGAACAAAATTGTATCACTCGGCACATGTTGTACTCAGCACTTGTTAACACTCGACACTTGTTGTACTCGGCACTTGTTATCACTCGGCACCTGTTACACTCGACACTTGTTATCACTCATCACCTGTTGCACTCAACACTTGTTATTACTTGGCACTTGTTATCACTGGACACCTATTGCACTCAGCACTTGTTATTACTTGACACTTACTCTTGATCTTGGTTAAGTGTATTGACACTCAGTTGTCAAATTTATTCTTTAAGCTAACACAATGGTTGTGGAATGAGGAGGATATCCCATCTCTTGAGCACATTCTATCAAAGACTTAGCATTAATACTAATAAGGTGAGATATACCATGGAAGATAGAAAGATTATTGTCATCATTATTAACAAGCTTATTAAGATCTTCAATAGTAGCAATGATATTGGGATTCTGATTCTCTTGAGCAAACCAAGTTTTCAACTTATCAAATTCACTAGAAATCTTATCAACTTGTGAAGGAGGCACTCTTAAAGAATCATCTTCATCATGGGATGAATGAGAAAAGTTACACTCCATTATAGGATTAATATCATGAGTAAAGATGTGATTTTCATCATATATCCATGCAAGAAAAGAGGAATCATGATCAAAGTAGCCCATGAGTCTACAATTTCACCTAACAAGAATGCTATAGGTTGGACTTTGTGTAAGTAAGATCATAAAAGAGGAGATCACAAAAGGAAACCCTAATGAGATCTAACCATGCAAATATAATAAAGAGTGTAAAAGAGAGATCTAACCATACACAAGATAGCCAAATCTAACTCTATGAAAGGAAATAAAACACCTCAAAATAAATTATCTAACTCCAAAAATAAAGGGGCATAATTTTAGTTCACCAAAAGAAGGTAAACACCTAGAATAATTTGTAAACTCATAAGTTCACCAAAGTGTTTAGTGGTAAAATGAAAGCACTTTAATAAGATGTAAATTGCCACTTTAAATATGTGTGTGAGGGAAAGAGGGGAATTCCTAGCATGATTCCACTTATGATCCAAATTAGATTAGCTAGGACCCAAAGGAATAAGGGACCTAATAGTAAATTCAAATTATAAAGAGGAATGCAATAGAAGGAAATGTACTCTCTTTGGCCCTTAATAGGATAGTGTGAATGTGGAACTGAACTAATTTCTTAAATAATATAAATCTAGATACTATAGGGTAAAGATATTAAAGGTAATAAAATATAAATGAATCACCTTCAAATGTGTAGAGGAATGTATTTTTTCTCCAAAACTTATAGATTAGAATTGTATTTGAATATCTGTCAAAAAATCTCAGAATATAATGACAAAAGGAATAAAATTGATAAATCTCCCCTAAATATGAGACTAGAGGACTAGGACAAATTAGGAAGATGACCTACAACTAGGTTGATGTAGTTTAGGGATCTATAACTGACGACTCCAAAACACTTGCGAATAGTAGGTTTTAGACTTGTAATCCTTTTTGCTTCCAACCTAGAAATGAACATAGAAAATAAAGGTTTTGGGGTTGGGGTTTAATGAGCACTTTCCTTGGTCAAGCCCTAGGTTAAGGAATTAATTATAATTGATAAATGTAAATATAAATGTAAGTGAGTGAAAGACAATATAAACATGGGGGTTTACCTTGCTTAAAACCCTTGTTAAGGATTTTGTATGTAAATGTAGTATAAATATTGAATTAGGAATGTAGGGTATCTCCACTCTTTTCAATGGATCTACTATAATCCCATCATGGTGCTATGGATATTGTAGACACCCAAAAATTGGCAAAGACCTAAAACAATGCCAGTTTTGATCAAATGACAGAAATTTAAGATAAAATCAAAAGAAAACAATAGACTTTTAAATCAATCGTTACATCAAGTCATCATCAATCAAGTCATCTATCAAATAAAAAAGGAAACAAGAAAAGACAAAAGTTGAAAATAAATGGAACATTTATTAAATCAATAAAAGTCATTTATCCTCACAAAAGTGAAAATCCTCCTTTTTACATTTAAAATAATTGGAAAATCCTCTTTTATCCTCACAAACTAAGTTTGTTGGACTTTTCCTCTTGGTTCCTTATGAGATATTTATAGTTTCACCATTACCCTCCAATCAAAAGTGAAATCTTGACATTTACTCCAACCCCTTCTAAAATCCTACAAATAGGAGGAAAATTCAAGAGCAAAGGGACCCAAGTTTTAGGCATCTACACTATAGGCACATTTGGAGTTATCATCTTTTAGCATTGTCATTATAAGGAATTCATGTCATTTTGATAGCATTTTAGCATTCTTTTCATGTTATTTAGTATCATTTAGCACATCTTTAGTCTATTGCATTCTCATATCATAACAGTCTAGGGTTATTATACTCCTATAATTTGCATTTTCACATAGATCATGCATACATCTTTTTAGATCTACATTCATAGCATACTCTCATTCTAGAATTATCACTGAGATGCTGGTCTAAGAGTAATCTTAGTGATTATAGTTAGGGAAACATGGGATATTCATACAGTCTTTATTTGACAATGATTTTTTGGGTTTAGATTTGTTCGTTGTCATTCTATTTTCACTCTACACTAAGGTGTCATGAATACATGAATCTACTATGTACAAATTGGCACTGACCATGGGGCTTCATCTTAAAGCCTCTCTGTTCTTCAATTTTTTCTTGCTAATCTTTTCTTTTTCTTTTAGATCTATGTTTTTCTCTAGTTTTTGGTGTTGATCTGACCCATTGAAGGTTCTACAACATTTGGGAAGCTTCATAACAATATCAACAGACTTTGAAAGATGTTCCCAAGCTCATGAAGATGGGATCTGCTATTTTATTCAACACTGCAATGCTTTTAAACATTGTTTCAACGCTTCCAACCAGTCTTTTAACACATTTGAAATGTTTTGTAATGCTTTTGAAGCTTTATGTAGTGCATATGCTCTATATTACAATGCATTTTCTTCTTCCTATAGTGCATTTGCATTATTAAATAGTGCATTTGATTATTCTTGTAGGGCATTTACATTTTCTATGATGCATATGCTATTTTCTATCATACATCTGATTTAGGTTATTAATCATCACATTTAATGTTCATATATGATTATTAGTTATTTTTAGATTTGTTCTAAGCTAAGAGGAACTATTAGGCTACTAGAATCATGAGGTAAGCATGAAGACCCTCAAAAATGTGCCTAGCCTTTGCTAGCTTCAAACTAGGTAAGTAGACCTAGACCCTCGTCAATTAGATTGTGGCATTTCCAATTCTATAATCTAGTTTAGGTAAGAGGTTTGATCTCACTGATCCAATAAAAAGTAAGCTTGTGCTCTCAACTCACAAGAGTTTATTAGAATGTCAAACCTTCTATGAGGGTTAGATATAGTCAAATAAGGAATGAACAAATACCTAGCTTAACTAGGAGCCCTTTTGTCTTCTATAGTTAAGGGCTCTAAATTGAAAAAATCTTGTCTATCATGTTTGGTAGATCAAAGTATTAGGGGAATTCTCTCACTCGCTTAGAGTGATCAAACTTCCAAATTTTCTTTTGATTTCTTCTTTTTTAACTTATTAATAGCTAATTTAGTCTACCATAGAAGGACTACCTCCTGAGATTTGCCTTAGCAAGGTCAGTGTCAGGGAATGCCTTCCAATCTTTTAGTCTTAATTGAATGCAAGCCAACATTGTTTAAAATATAGCCTTCCTCTAGTAGTCTTGTTAGAGATTATGCCAAACCTCCTTAGAATTGGTGGGAAGCTCTCTGTCAAAGAGAGTTAAATTCAAACATCATTGGTCAAACACTAAAACCCGGTAGTCTTCAGCCTTAGAAAACCTTGTTAGGAAGCCAATTCTTTCATTTTATAGGTATGTGTGGGTTTCTCTCATTGTTATTTCTACTGCAATTGTGTGTGGATGTGTTTGTTGTAATACATAATAATTTAAATTTTTCAGACCATGATCCCTTTAAGAAAATGCAATGGAAAACTAATACAAAAAAAAGCTCAAAAACTGATGTATAACATGAAACAATGCATCCAATCCATAAAATAGCACATTTGACCTCTTCTGTGACACATTTGCACCCTAAAATAGTGCATATGACTGATAAAATAGCACATTTGAACATTTAAATAATGCATATGTCCTATAGAACTATGCTTGGTGAACTATGAAATAGCACATATAATCATTTAAATAGTGCATCCAAGGTTTTTTATAGTGCATTTGAAGAAAATCCTAAAATAGAGACTATTTGTACATGCAATTTTCATAAATGAACTATAGATTTGGATACCCTTGTCCCTTATTGACATTCTGCCAAACTGAGAGATTTCAAAATTGACTGTCACCATTTTTAAAAAAAAGCAATGTTCTAACTCCAATAAAGACCCTTATTCAATAGTTATTGCTATTCCAGGCTTACATATCAAGTCAGAAACAAAACAGAAACACACATTTGTTCCCTCCCTAACTTCATGAGCTTGACTTTCACCATTATCAACATTGTCAAACATCCTTCCAAAAATAGCTTATTTCTTAATGAACTGTGATCTACAAGAAATTCTCATGTTATCAAAATACAAGTGAACTAAAGGAATCCTATCTACATCTCATGTCATTGTAAAAAACTAGTGTAGCCATAAAACAAAAATGACCACCTATATAGGTGAGTACCAAAATAGTTAAAGAACCATCAAATGCACATGATCTCCAAACCTTAGTGAGCTTGTTACACCTACCAATTGTTCACCAAATACAACCACACACGAGTCACCCTTTTTCAAATATAACTCAGATCCCTCTTTCAAAATGGGTTCATACAACATGTGGGATGAGAACAGTATCAAAACCAAAAGTCAAGATTTTTTGTAGAACCCTGAGCTAGTTGATATCATGAAAAATACAAAGAATGCTACTTGTTAGCATTAGCACAATGGGGTGCCAAGATACCACTCAATTTCAACATTTTGAATCTTACACAAGATGAGGAAGAATCACCACTAGAAATTGTTACAAAAAAAACACAAGACTTACAAATAGAAATGGAAAGGATGAAAAGAGGGAAAATGCAACCCACATAATTCAACCTTGAGAAGGTGTGTCCCCTTCCTTTTGATAAAATCATCACCTTTACTCCTTTCCTGCAGAACATGCAACTACCAAAATACAATAAGTATTTTGGTACATCCAATCCTGAGGATCACCTTAGACAATTCTATACTCCAAGTATGGAAATTGTCCATGACACAACTTACCTAATGCGGTTGTTTCCTAGAAGCCTAGGAGGACAAGCCATGGAGTGGTTCTCAAAACTCCTCTCCAACATCAAATTGTTTGATCAACTAGATGTTTTTCTTAGCACGCAATACTCATATAACATTGAAAGGGAGACCACCATGATCAATCTATGTAATACCAAAAAACTGTCAAGAGAATCCTTCAAAATATTCCTATAGATATGGAGGCATACCTTTGCAATTTATCATTAGGACATCCTAGACAAAGAAAAAATGGACATATTCATTAATAGCCTCTCCAAACCAATAAATTATTAGTTATAACTTCAAGGTCCTAAGGACTTTAAAAATATATTAGAAAATGTAGCCAAATTAGAAGAGACCTTGATAAACAATGATATCATCAAGCTATCAAAAAATAGTAAGGGTTTCTCAAACAACTCCTCACAAAGTCACAATACATCTTATTGATCCACCAATAAACAAAGGTCGTGGTGGAGAAAAACCAACAAAAGCATAGTTAAGTATAGGTTGGTTGAAGTTAATCATGTTAAACCATAAACTCAACCCCATCTAAACCAGTAGTATCCCATCATCAATAACACCAATGTGAATGCTAGACAAGACCCACCCAGATGCAACATGGCTACTCCTTCTATGTTCAATCAATAAGTAGCCTATAATCAAGCTCCTCCCCCAAGAGGATACCAATATTCTAATATACCTAAGGAATATACACCTATTGGGGTGTCTTATGAGAGTGCATTGCAAAAACTCTTAGCCAATGAGCTCATTCTACACCCTAAGGCCAAGCCCTATGAACCATAAGTTAAACCAAAGTGGCAGAGTTACAAAAATTTTTGTGCCTACCACCAAAATATGGGACACTTAACTAACAATTGTTATACCCTTAAAGGGGCTATACAAAAATTGATCAACAATGGAACTATCGAAGTGAATAACCTTTGTAATAATGAAAACCACATAGATTTCAAAAACCCTTTGATGGGTCATAAGAAGGTTGAATCCTCTAGAGAAAATTAGAACACATCTTCCCATGACAAAGTTAATTATTCTCATCACTACAATAACACTATGAATATGATCTTTGGATTTGACAATGTTGTAAATATCATCATAATTAAAGACAAACATAAGAAACAACCATCAAATGCCATTTCTTGAGGTCAAGCCTCTAAATTCATTCTACAATTTCAATCATGCAACTACAAGTTCTACCTTACCCAAATGCAGACTAGTTAACCAATTATTAAAGACTCCTGCTCACATTTCCATCTTTGAACTATTATAAATAGTGCTTGAACATAAATAAATCCTTACCAAAGCCTTTGTACCAATCAACCTAGTTGTTATCAGACTTCAAAACATGGTAAGTGTAATCACCTAAAAATGGTCATCTAGACTATTAGCCCCCTTCTCAGCATTTTGGCTAAATTAATTTAATCATTTACCTAGACCAAATTGCTAATAATCAATTTATTTGATTATAACCTATAGTTTGACTATGCTATCCTAAGTTCATTATTTGATTAAAAGAACATGTCCCCTTTTAATTAAATAAAACACCCCATTCTTCTAATCCACTTAAAGTACACACATAAAGTCCTTTTTCTATTTTACAATTAAAAGAAAAGGCTTGTGAGACTTTTGTCTTATATGAAAAGTCAACTTATATTCTATTGGTTGACTTGTGTGTGCACATGGATCACTCCTTTTTTCGAATTCAACCGTTGATCATCCACCATCTTCATCTTGATCTCCACCGTCCGTACATCTTTAAAAGGGAGAGAGCTTTCCCCCTCAAAAAGGAATCCATCTTTTGAATATTGTCATGCTGCAGGTTTTCTAACAGGTTTCCTTGGAGCTTTGTGGAGAACTTCTCTTCCTTGTCTCATTCTCTCATTTCCTTCATGTTAGTCTTAAGATCATATTGCATGATAGTGTAGTTTCCTTTGCAAATAATTAGATCACATAGCTTAATAGTTGGATTTGTAACATTCCCATCTCATTTTTAGCATAGCTTGCATTGTGCATCTCATCCTAATTTAGTTTCATTTTTTCATTGCATGATCCAAGAGTTCTTTGACACTAGCACTCTTGCTCTTGTCTAAAGAATCTCCCATTTTATGGTTTACTAGCAAGGGCTGTATTTCTAAAGCTCAACTGAGAGCTCCTATATGCTCATTTGTATGCCCCTTGCACTCCATGACTAGGGAGCTCTAAGTCGGCATTCGAGCTTTCCAATCTATGGAGAACCTCGGATAGAATGATTTAGAGAAGTGCACCTTTTCGAGTGTACATTTTTGGCACCCACCGTGGGGCTTGAATCAAGTTTCTAGCTCCATTTGCTTTTATTTTTCATCTCTGATTTTTTACAGCAGCATATTGGATCTAATAAAATGCTTTTGTAGAATTATCACTTTGGTTTTAAGGCCAACTCATAAGTAAATTGGTTTGAAGGCCAAAAACTTAGTTGGTTTAAAGATTTGATCATATCTTTTAAACCGCTTGGATTTTGGTTCTGAAATTTTTTTTTCAAGTTGTGTATATGCTCAAAATGTCTCAGTCCAATTTGTAGAGCATTTTGATGTGATTTTTGGTAGTTATGAGTTTTTTTTCTTCATAAAAAGCTGTTTTTGATCGCAAATTAGCAAATTTTTTTTAAAAACTTACATTTTCATAAAGGGTTTTTAATTCTAATGGGGGTTCTTTCTTTGTGTTTTGAATTTTGAGGTCGTATTAATGATCAAAAACTCAATTTGATAAATTTGGCCTGTTTTGACAAAATTGATCTCTAGAGTGCAAATGAAGAGATTTTTTAAAATTTCTTCCATTTTTGGAAAGCTCTCTGATTTTTAATAGGGGTCTCTTCTTTTTATTTTTATTTTTGGATAAAAAATCATAGCAAACAAGTCCAATCTTGTTGACTAGGTCAAAATCAAAGAGTAAAAATGAGAGCATTTGTGATTAACTTGCACTTTCTTTGCATGCACTTGGTTGGAAGATAAATTGGATTTTTGAGGAAACTCACCACTTTTTATTGTAGATTTTTATGTTATTTCACACTAACTTTTGGTGCTAACAAGTTGTGATTATAGGTTGTCATCCTTATGAAAAAAAATTGAAACATTGCATAAAAAGAACGCATGTCAAAGCTTCAAATGCGCAAGGGCTACTAACATTATTTGCAGGGCTGCCCAAAGCATAAAAACTCAAAATTTCTTGCTTTTTTGTTTTCATGTGTGGGATTGACTAATTGATCATTTTTCATAGGCACATAAAACTTGTGATTGGAGTCTTTTGGTAATAGGAGAGTATGCTCTTCACCCTTGTGGTGAATCAGAAATCTTGACTTGCCATTTGGTTTCAAAAGCAAGGGGTAACTGAATCTTCTTGGCGTGTTTGGGAGAGAATTATTGGAATAGGAGAGTATGCTCTTCACCCTTGTGGTGAACCAAAAATCTTGACTTTCAAAATTTGATCCACTTTGTGTAGTTAGAATCCTTTAGAGGGCCTGCTCTTGGACAACCTGAGAGGAACGACCCAAGTGGGGACAAGCCGATTACCTGGCTCTTCCAACCCACTATAAACTCAAGGCTACCAAGGACACAAAACTTTGGTAGATGTAGTGTTTGTCTTCGCCTAGTGTGATTTCTTATGGGATTTCGACCATAGGGAGATCACTAGGAAAGAATGCTTAAGGTACTCTTGTGATCGTGAGATTGGTTACTCATCACAAGGTGAGGTGTCCTGTAATTGGGAGCAAGAGGAACACTATGAACGGAAGCCTGATCTAAAAACTCTAAGTTAGTAACTACCTTTTTTTAGCCACTCAACTTCTTGGTGCAAGGATCGATCCTAGTGGACTACTCGGATCACCCCAAGATTTACACTCACCATATGTGTTCCCTTGGTTGTGCTTGTGGCACTTCCATGACAAAGCCAATATCTCTTGTGGGAAACCACTTGGTGTGAGGCAAAGGAGCATCAAGCGTGGGCCAAGTTGTTGAGTAATGAACTGTGACTCTAAGGTAGATTGCTTGGCAATTATTTTTGATGTTTTGACTAGTGTTAACATTCTTGCAACATAAACATTCCGATAAAGAGTTGTTAGGAAGGTCGTCCTGATATCCCAAATGCGTATTGACAAGGTTGTTTTTACCCTTGATCAATTATTTTGAGACATGTTACAACACTTACTATTTGCAAACCTTGTTGTTTACTGATATGAACTAAAATGAAATGATGTCTGATTGAAATGACTGTCTGATTGACAAATTGAAACAAACTCCAAACCAAAAAAATTGATTGTTTTTTGCACAAAACTGGCACTCTGTCGCACGCTTTCACGAGAAATATCGCACAACATTTTTTTCAAAAATTATGTCACATGTTAGTAGTAAGTTTCTATCGTACTCAGTTCAAATATCTGTCGCTTAGACAAAAAGTGTCGTACCCTTGTTGAAATTCTGTCACGCGACACTATTTTTGAACTTATGTTGCCCTCCTTTTGAGAAAGTATCACCTACAGTTATTTTGGGTCAAAAAAAAGTTTGCAGTTGGATTTATTTGGTCTAAGGAGCATCATGTTGGTCACCCTTGATCCTGGCTACGTATCAGTGTGTGAAGAATTTGTCCTAGGTTGAAAAGATGGGTTTAGTCCGTTGAATGTAAGTCTTGAAATGTCTTGATGAATCACTTGTCAAAATTCAGCTATTATTTTATTCTAGCTATCCGCTATTGAGCTTCTTGCTCATCCACTCAGCTCGAGTCACCCATGCTGTAAGATCTTGAGCACTGTTTGACAAGCCATCTATCACATTTTGACAAGTGACTAGTCTTGGTCGTAAAAGCTTCAAATTCAGCTCACTTTTCTTGTCCTACTAAACAAAGACAACTCTTTACATGCCGGTCACAACTAGATATCAAGTTGGTAACGGTAGTCACATGCCTTTCATTTTCAAGCAATTGGAAACACCACCCAAACATCCTCGCAAACAACCTTGTGATAAGAATCTCGAATTTGCTCAAACACAAACAGCCAACGTTCAGCACAACCCACTTTATAGTTTTGAAAATCCATTTGGTACACCCTTTGAGACACCCCAGGATACGAGTGGTATAGTCACTATGGTGCACCTTGATGAAATTAAATGTCACTTAGAAGAACAAGCATGTGAAACCCAAAAGACTTTGGAGGCTATATACGCTAGGGAGAGAGAAAATCAACAAGTTAAAACTGACAATCAGGCACGCTATGAAGGATACAAAGGAACTTGTCCTCGAAATCCTTTTGAGAACAATGATGGTAATCACACACCTCCAAGGACTCCTAGAGCTGTCGTTGGCACATGTCCTTCACCTAAACCATCTCATCATGATAGTGATGAAGAAGTAACTAGCGAAGACGTGATCAAATTTCAACAAGATGGCTTCGCCCAAAAACTAATGCTTAGAGCTTTAGAGGAAAATGGAGACCAATACTTCCAATACATGGCAGCTAGGGGATGGAAACTCCCTCAAGATTTTAATGTTGAACATATTATTCCAAGACGAGAGCCCACTGAGGCTGAAATCTTAAGGGAAGAAATACAGGAACTAAGGAAACAATTTGCACAACTACAAACTTCAAAAGAGCCTCCTAAGACATCATTTGTTGAATCAATTTGTGCTCTTCCATTTGATAGGAATCTATACATGTTGCCATTTCCTAAGGATATAGAGGTTCCTAAGTATGAAAAATACGATGGAAATGGTGACCCTCATGACCATGTGAGACATTTTTATGCTATTAGCATGGACTTTATGCATGAAGACACCTTTCTTATGCATTTGTTTCCTAGAAGTCTAAGAGGACAAGTTATGGAGTGGTTCACAAAATTGAGTCCTCCTCTTAAAACATTTGATGAACTTACGCAACGTTTCATCCAGCAATATTCGTACAACATTCAACATCTTGTGACAGTGCTAGACTTATGCAACATCAAACAAAAACCAGGAGAGTCCCTTGCAATATACCTTCAACGATAGAGATCTTTATACTCTCGGTATCCTCGGCAAGTGCCTGACGCTGAAAAAATTGACATTTTTGTCAATACGCTTATACCTGAATTATACTTTGATCTAAGAAAACAGTTATTCACATCCTTCAACACCATGGTAGAAAGTGCATATTGCATTGAGGATGTTGCTGTTAAAAAAGGTGATATTGCCATAAACAAGGACAAAATTAACAATGGAAACAGTAAAGACAAAGGCAAACCTTGGAACAAAAACAAGTATGTTGTCAATGACGGAGTAGTGGACACTCCTAAGACTAAGGAACTTGCATTTAACCTTTCCAATGCCATCTATGCAGCAAAGCAACAAGAAGGTTCGAAACCACAAACCTTTGACAAAGGCTCTAAATTTGCAAAGAAGCGACGTGTTTACACACCTATGGTCGAACATTATGAAGTGGTTTTAAAAACCTTAATTGCAAACAAATTGGTCACCTTGCCAGACAACTCACATCCTTATGATCCACCTGTTAGACCTCCATGTTGGAGAGAAGATCATACTTGTAGCTATCACCAAAGTAAAGGACATAACATAGAGAATTGCTTCAAACTCAAAGATGTAATTCAAGACCTCACCAAAGCTGGAAAATTTGTTACAGATGGCCTTGTTAAGAATACTGATCATAAGGCTTTCCAAAAACCATTACTTGAATATGAAAAGGGTGAGACCTCAAGGGTAGCTGCCAAAAAGAATCATGACGCCAAAATCAGTTATGCTTACGCTAACACTAATAATGTTATAAGCATGCTTGAGCCCATTGAATACATATGTATGGCAAGCTCCAACAATGACAACTGGCCAAATTATGATGCTGAAGATGAACGACCAAAAGTGGTCTTAAGGACACGATCCACTCCTCAAAATCATACTGATACTAGACCCAAGGTGGTACTTCGGGTGGCTAAGTCTTCATCTTCTCAAGGTGAACCACTCAACGCTGTCACTAGGGGGCAATCTAAGGTTGTCCTAAAAGTTGCTAATGATCCTAAAAATGCTTCATCATCTAAACAACCAATTACTTCCAAAATCTCCAACTATGATCTTGTTAGCCAACTACAACGCATGCAAGCACAAATCTCCATTTTCAAATTGCTAGAGTTATCTCCTTTGCATAGGGATATCCTTGAGAAAGCTTTACGTGCTGCCAATGTTCCCACATATATTGATGCAGAAAAATTCCAAGCTATGGTGAACCACATCTCCTCACCTCACTATCTCACCTTTTCTGAAGAAGATGACCGAGCTCTCAGTCATCCCCATAACCTTGCTCTTCATATCGAAGTTCAAATCTTTCGTACCCGCGTCCATCGAGTCGTGATAGACAATGGTGTAGGGTTAAATATCATTTCATTCAATGTAATCCAACAATTGGGCATGTTTGAATTTTCCATCGATCCTAAGTGCAAGATCACTATAAAGGCCTATGATGAGGTTGAAAGGCCTTCTAAAGGTCTAATTGTACTTCCAATCAGAGTTGGTCCAGTTGAGAAGAATGTCATTTTCCAAGTCTTAGACATACCACTTGCATACAACTTGTTGTTGGGATGACCATGGATTCACGATATGCAAGAAGTACCCTCTACATACCATCAGTGCATTAAGTTCCCTTTTAATGGTATTGAACTGGTTTTCCCCGGCGACAACTCCATGTCTATCAACACATTATCTGTTGCCGAAACGCTACTCCCACACAATTTCTCTTCTCATGAGCTAGCACCATCTTTCACAGAATGTGAACAAAAACTTAAAATGATGAGCCTTGGTATGGGCGAGTATACTTTGGATTCTATTGCTGCCTTACCAATTTCCCCTCGGTCTTATGAGAAACCAACTATTGCAAAGAAGTCTTCTTCTTCTGTTATGACACTTTTTGGCACTTTTGTGCAATCTTCCATACCACTGGAAGCAGAAAAGGAAGAACAAGCCATTAGGGATTGGATCTACAGAGAAGAGGAAGATGAGGAGGTTACAAATACTACCCCTATTTCTCCCAAAAAATATGGAAAAGGCTATAAATTTTTGACAAAAATGGGCTACCAGGGCCACGGGTCCTTAACTGGTTGTAAGAACACTCTAGTTGAACCTTTAAGTCACACTCAAGGTCATGATGCTCGAGACACCGCTGGTCTAGGCTTTGGGCTAGACAATAATACACCAAACTGTAATCGAAGATTACTCATGTCTAGTGAATCGGAGGATGATGACTCTCCCGTAATTGCTACTACTGCACAAGACAAATACTTTGTTCCTCTCACTTCCCTCCTTTGGGGAGAAGAAATAGTTACTGCTAATAATGAAGAAACTTCTACCTCCCAACAATAGGAACAAGAAGGGTCTACTTCTGAGGACATAAATAGAGGACGAATTAGGCAGAATATTGCTCATCTCATAGATAGGGGTCAAAGTACAGATTCTCATGAGTATGAGTGGGAAAGCCTCTCTGATGCATCTTACAAGCTAGGGGTGGATGTCATTCATGCCTATGCAACCCAACTCGATGTAGTCGAACAGTCTAGTATGGGGTCAGATGAGTTTGACTCACAACATGTCTCAATGGATCACACTAGTTCCTCTAGGACTATTCTTGAGCTGGACTCTATTGCGACATTTTCTATAGGCTCAACTTCACAGGTCACCAGAGATGACTCCTTCCATATCAATCACATTGAAACTTCTCCCTCACTCTCACTAATTTACCTAGATCTCATAGATTGGTCTATCCAAAATCAAAGACCTGAAATACGGTCTTTCCAAAATGACTATGAGATCGCTTGTTATCTAAATGCAATTGAACCTGTTATTTCTTCCACTAGCGAACCCATGGTTAGCATGACGAAATCGAATATCAAGTACCTCAGTCAAAAAATTTAAAAGAAAAATAAGCGATCAGACGGCGCAAACCACATTGTGGCGGTGTCTGACCCTCAAAAAAGTAAAAATAAAGGCATATCTAATGGTGAAAACCTCTCTGAGGCACCTGCGGATGAGGTACTTGGTAGTCTGCCAAGCTATTTCCAGGATAGATCTTCGATTCTAGTCAAACCTACACAACCTATCAACTTGGGAACAGAAGAATGTCCTCAGATTATCCATGTAGCTCAATCTTTGTCAGATGAAGAAAAGACACAGTTTTCTCAATTCTTTCAAGACAAGAAGGTCAACTTCGCATGGACATACTCTAACATGCTAGGGCTTGATACAGATCTCATCATGCATCACTTATCAATCTCACTAGATGTCAAGCCTATCAAATAGAAGTTAAGAAAAATGCATCCACATGTGGCCCTACTAGTCAAGACAGAGTTAGAAAAACTATTGAATGCAAACTTCATTAGGTCCATTGATTATGTTGAGTGGATTTCCAACATTGTACCTGTCTCCAAGCATGATAAATCCATACGAGTTTGTACTGATTTTAGAGATCTCAATAAAGCGTGCCCCAAGGATGACTTTCCACTACCAAACATCGATATGATAGTGGACATGACTGCGGGTTATGAGATGTACTCTCTCATGGATGGATTTTCTGGGTACAACCAAATAAAGATAGCTTCACAAACCAAGAAAAGACAACCTTTACATGTGCATGGGGTACCTTTTGTTGGAATGTCATGCCTTTTGGGCTCAAAAATGTTGCTGCTACATATCAAAGAGCAATGAAAACCATCTTTCATGATATGATGCATAAAAACATGGAAGACTATGTTGATGACACATTGGCAAAATCAAAGAAATGAGACACACATCTCAAAGACCTTAGTTTGATATTGGACCGTATGGAACAATTCCAACTTAGGCTAAATCCAAAAAAATGTGCCTTTGGTGTCACTTCTGGAAAATTGCTAGGTTATATCATTTCAACAAAAGGCATTGAGGTTGACCCTAAAAAGGTCCAAGCTATCATGGATATGCCTCCACCAAAGACTATCAATTAGCTTAGAGGTCTGCAAGGACGGCTACGATCCATAAGAAGATTTATCTCTCAATTAGCTGATAAGGCTCAACCTTTCAATAAAAATTTGCATAAATGATCTACCCATATTTGGAACAGTGACTGTCAACAAAGCTTAGACCAAATCAAAGGCTACTTGGAAAAACTGTCAGGTTTGATGCCACCCATTCTGGGAAAACCTTTGATTCTGTACATTTTAGCTACGGATTCTTCTCTAGGAGCACTCTTAGCCCAAAGTGATGAGACAGGTAAAGAAAGAGCCATCTACTATATCAGTCAAACTTTGGTGTCTTATGAACTAAATTATACAAGTATAGAGAAGGAATGCCTTGCTATAGTTTTTGCCTCCCAAAAACTTTGGCATTATATGTTGGCCCATACATTTCACTTGATTGCCAAGATAGACCCTTTGAAATATTTATTAAGTAAAGCTACACTTACTGGTCGCCTTGCTAAATGGATGATGATTCTTTCCAAATTTGACATTCAGTATGTTGAACGTAAGGCAATCAAAGGATAGGCCATAGCTGACCAGTTGGCTGACTTCCCACTTGAAGATGTAGCACCTATGCAAATTGAGTTTCCAGATGCCTCAATCATGAACATTACTGACAGAATATGGAAAATGTTTTTTGAAGGATCCCATACATAGAATGGAGCAGGAGCAGGGGTGTTGTTTGTTTCCCCTCATGGTTATACAATCCCAAAGTCCTACAAATTATTGTTCCCATGAACAAACAATATTGCAGAGTATGACGCATTAACAAATGGGATCAAAATGGCCCTTGAATGGCGAATAACTAAGCTACACATCTATGGGGATTCTCAACTGGTTGTGAACCAAGTGAATAATGAATATCAAACAAAGGATGATAAATTGATCCCTTATAAAAAGTTGATAGATGCTCTAAGGAATTATTTTACCTTTGTAACATTCCAATAAATTCCTAGAGTAGAAAACAAGGCTGCTGATGCTATGGCCACCTTAGCATCTATCCTCCAATTACAAGAACATGAATCGTGATTTGAGTTCCTGGTGGAAGAATTGCGTCATCCTGCCTATGATTCCTCAGATAACCAGGTGATCTACACTATTGTGGGTCACGATTCCTCCTACTATGCGGCTATTTTCTCCTACCTACATGATCAGGTTATTCTCGAAACCCTCACGCGCAACCAAAAATGCCAACTCCTTCGTAATGCCTCACACTACACTTTTCTCTCTAGTGACTTGTATAGGAGGGGTCTAGACGGAATGTTGCTTAGGTGTTTAGAGCTAGAAGAGCCCGAGAAGGCACTTGCCGAAGTCCACGATGACATTTGTGGGGCGCATTCTAATGGCCTTACACTTGCCCAAAAACTGCTTAGGATGTGTTATTACTGGCCCACCATGCAAGCTGATGCTGTGCACTATGCAAAATCCTATCAGAAATGTCAGCTCCATGGTAACTTGATACATGCTCCTGGGTGAGAATTAATATCTTTTGTGACATACTGGCCATTTCAGCAATGGGCCTTTGACTTGGTAGGAAAGATTCTTCCAAGCTCATCCAACGGTCATAAATTCATCATCACAGCAATGGAGTATTTCACTAAATGGGTTGAAGTTGTACCATTATCTGCTGCTACAGGCAAACATGTTGCCCTGTTTATACTGAATCACATCATTTTTCGATATGGTATCCCATCCTCTATTGTTACGGATAATGGAGGGTAGTTCAAAAATAAGGACTTAAAATAGCTGTGCAAAAAGTTTCAAATTAAGCAACACTGGTCCTCCATTTACTATCCCCAAGGGAATGGCCAAGCTGAGGCCTCTAATAAAACACTGCTGAAAATCCTACACCGCACAATTCACAAGTCTGGGAAAGATTGGCACTTGCAAATAAATTCGGCACTTTGGGCCTATAGAACCTCTATTCATACTCCTACAGGGGCTACACCCTTTTCTCTAGTCTATGGCTCTGAGGTTGTTCTCCCATTAGAAGTCGAGATACCTTCTTTGCGTGTCTCCTTACATGGGTTAATAATTGATGAAGATCATAGAGCTATGAGAGTACAGGAATTAGAGACTCTGGATGAATGGCGCAAGGCTTCTTTTGATCACATGAGAGCTTATCAGAAGTGCATGTCTACACAATATAACAAAAAGGTTCACCCCCGTTAGTTCCAAGTTGGTGAACTCGTGCTTAGAGAGAATCCCAAAAATCAGCAAAATTGAGAACAAAAAGGGAAATTTGAACCTAACTGGTTGGGTCCTTACATTATCACAGCAGCATTTGGGTCTGGTGCTTACTAGTTGTCTACTTCAAAAGGTGAAGAACTTGCAGAACCTATCAACATCCTACACTTGAAGAAGTTCTATACTTAGAGGCTTGTTTCTCAACTATCTTGTATATAGCTATGATCCTGAAAAAATCCTAAAAATCAGAAAATCTCCTAAAAAAAAAATTTCAAAAAAAAAAACCTGAAAAAATATGTCAAGTGGTGAAAACCTTGAAACAGGCACTACTTGAAACCCTTGCACCTATGTCTATCAATCTCAATCATCCACTTCGCTACACATTTCCTAGCTTGGAATTGTTTCTTGTCCTCACTTGTTGGCTTCATTATTTATCCTACATGATATCTTTCTCATTACTTCCATTGCTTATCCAAAATATGCTTCATATGACTATTTCACCTCTTTCCCTAGCTTGGGTACTCTTGAGGAGTCAGTCCTTGAGGATCACTTTCACTTGCTTCATACTCTTTTTTCATCCATCTTTGCTTATCCATTGGCTTGTTTCTCCATCATGTCCTATACCTTGCTAGACATTAGGAGAAAATGATGTGATCTTGCTCGAGAACTAGTAATCTCTAAAACCTTCTAAAAAATTCCAAAAAAAATCATATATGATCTTGAAAAATCCTAAAAATCAGAAAAATGTCCTGAAAAAAAGATCTTCTTAGTGAAAACCTAGCAATAGGCACTTTGATGTATCACCCAAAAAATAAAAAAAATAAAAAAAATAAAAAATGTCAAATAAAAAAAATTAAAAAATCTATCAAAGTGGTGAAAACCTGGCAACAGGTGCTACTTGAAACCCTTGCACCTATGTCTATCAATCTCAATCATCCACTTCGCTACACATTTCCTAGCTTGGAATTGTTTCTTGTCCTCATCTTGGGGGCATAGCTACTTAGCCTATTGAGGTATTCTTTTGCATTATGGTTTCTTTGACAACTCACAAAATAGTGTTTCTCAACACTTCCCCCACATTGACATCAAGTGTTTTTCAACACTTTACAGATAGTTTACCTACGGTCTCCGATGTCATGATATTTCTCACTATCAGAATCAAGTCTGGAAGAAATGGCCAAGTGACTTACACACACGCACTTTAACACTTAAATGACTGAGCTATGCTGACATTTATCTACTTTGTGTGTTGTCTATGATGATTTCTTTGCCATGTGTTCCCTCCCTAATAGTCTTTTGAGGATGTCATTGACTAGAAGCCTGGGGACATGGGGCATGTCTTCCTGATTTCTACTTGTGGGTATACTTTGTTTGTCTATAGTGTTGTAAGCATTTATGCTGGTCCTATTCAACACGTTGACTTACAAATGTATCATCCTTGACTGTTTTGCAAGATCGCACTCAGGGTTTATCCTGGTGCTTATGCCTTGATACAAGTGTAATCTTGCTAAATTAAACTTAGGGAATCTAATCGTGTAGTTATCTTGACTTACATGTCTCTGATGCTTAGATTGGATTTCCACATACCTATCTAATATTGATCATATTCATATCCTCATAGTTATACTAGTGATGGTTGTATGATCTCATGATGTCCCTAATAAATGCTCAATGATGAAATTAAGAGTCTAAATGTTATGCGCTTCTTGCTGGTAAACCACTTTGCATATTAGCTTGCATTTTAGGTTCATTTTCTAGCTTAGTCTTGCATTCTTGCATGTGGGAAGAGCTCTCTCTCTTCATCTTTTTCATGGACATATCAGTTAGCTATTTTTTTCTTTCGCTTCTACTTGTCTTTTCACCTTCTTAATCTTTCGCTACATTTCTTTGCTAACCTGTCATCACAAGGGGTTAATCCAAAAAAATCATCACATATGATCTATCCAAGTATCACATTTTTACAAAAACATTTAAATCTATATCACCCATATGAGAGATCAAAAACAATACACATAAGCATATACACATACATGAGCTAAAAACAAAAATTGAAACATCACATGAAAGCTGAAACATACATTTTTGAGACAAGTACACAAGAATATCGATAAACCCAGTATCTCATATATATATCAAATGTGTTATGGTACATATACAAATGTGAGATCCAAAATCTAGATATATGTCTCAAAAATACATAAGGTACAAATCAAAACACAATTTCATGTCTGACTGCCACCCTCTGCGGCTGGTGCTAGCCCTATGGAGGAGCCTGTCTCCTATCTGGTGCCTGCACTGCACCCTTTGATCTGCCCGCTCGCTCTGAATAATTAGGAAGACCCTGTCCTGGTGGTACCACACTCCTATAGGTGGCATAATAGTAGGTAGCTCGGCACCATGATGCGCTGCCTCTCATCTCGCAACATCCCGCTCTCGGCGTAGCTCATTTGCTCGCGCTCGCTCGTCTATCAGCTATTGATCTCGTACTGCAATAGTCACTCGAAGTGCCTGCATCTCTACCTCCAAGGCACGGATCCTCGCACCCTCCTCCTCTCCTCCTACCGGTTGCTCTGCAGGTGCCTCTACCCCCACCGCTCACCGCCTCCTCAAGGGAACCTCCTCCTCTCCTCCTGTCGGCTGCTCTGCAGGTGCCTCTACCCTCACTACTCATCATCTCCTCAAGGGCACCTCCTCCTCAGACTCTGAGGACTCCTCTATCGCATGCCTCACCTGCGCTCGCATCCTCCTCCGCCCTGCTCGGGAACTCTCCCCCTCCATCTGCCTCCCCCCTCTCCCTCCTCCTCTGCCTCCTCCTTCGTTGCCACCTCCACCTCCCACTCCTGCAGGTGTTGCATCTGGATGTGTGAATTGGGGGAATGGGTGTCTCTGCATCTCATAAAGATACCCCAGATCAACCCCTGCATCTACCACATCTGGGCGATAATCCCAGGGAGTCGCCACTAGTGTTGCGATATCTCGAACTGCTGTATGATAGTCCAACATCGACAACCATCCCAATCCCTCATCTATGCACATCCAGGCATAGGTAGTAGTCTCCACTGACACTACTTGTCACTCTACAAACTGTCGCCATACGCGACTGATCACAAACCGCTCCACAATGTCTGTGCTCCGACCCACCAGTGGTTTGCTATACCGTATGTAATCTAACTCCCATGAATCTGACCACCACTAACACTCCTGGTATGGTCGCCATGTGAATGTTTTCAGCTCATCAAACACGCGTCAGTAATATGTCACATCTCCACTATGCCTCTATGGGATAAAACCTCTATAACAAAAAATGTACGGCTGGCTACACTCTCGTGGCTGCACCAGTGGTCGGATCATAGCAATGTGCTCCCAAGCCCAGATCTATGCTAACACTTCTCTGCATGCCCATGATCCACCCTCATTATATACCATCTCATGAAGCTCGTGGTACATCTCTGCCAATATCGCAGGCCCCCAGGCCATCCTACGTGGTCGGGAGATCAGATCATATACCAGCTGACCCCATCCTAGTGGAAAGCCCTTCTGGCCTCGGTTTGTCACCAGGGCCTAGGCTACCAAAGAACATAATAAGTTGGGCAAAGGATAATCATATCCATACTCAGTCATCAATCTCTCCCAACTCAGGTGATGATCCAAAATGGTCACATCCTAGAAAAGCTCCTGCACTCATGCTCGCCCCTCTGTCGGAGTCGTATCATAGTACACCTATGCCATCATGAAAACTCAACATCAGTACGCCTAGCATCCAACATTGAAATGGCTAAATCAACAAACTACTAACCAAGTAACTTACTGGCTCGCCATGGAATGGCACTCGCAGAATGTGATATTCGTCCTCTAAGGTAATCGACACCTCGCCGGTCAGTAAGTGAAAGGTGTTATGCTCACTATGCCACCTCTTTGCCAGCATAGACAACAAATCGTGGTTTGCCTGAATATGGGGCATCCGTACAACCCAGCGCAAGCCCATAGCCACTAGCGCAGTCTGCTCCTCATCGCTCAAATGTTGCACAATGCGCAAACCAACCACCCTGGGATTCCTAATCTGTAATGCCGGGAATACTTCCTGTCCAGGTAAAACAAGCAATCATCAGTAATAGTCACATGATGAAAAAAAGCATTCAGAAAAATAACAAAACTATCTGTACGACACTTTTTACAAAGAGAGTGTGACACTTTTTTTGAAACAGTGTCGCGCGACACTTTTTTAAATAATAGTGTGACACTTTTTTAAATAAGAGTGCAACATTTTTATGTGGTGTGACATTTCGCACCATGTTGTGCGACATTTGGGTGTGGCTCGCGTGACACATTTTCCTGAGCAGTGCGACATTTTTTTCGAAAAAAAGTATCGCGCGATAATATTTCTGAATCCGTGCGATACTTTAAAAAGTATCGCATGACTTTTTTCCAAAAAACTTTAAAATGTGCAAAAAACTCACAAAAAGCTCAAAAAAGCAACAAAAAGATAGTCACTTACCGGCGCCCCATATCGCTCTGGCCAGTTGTGCAACTGGCTGCGCTCAAAACGGTGTCGTTGAAGAGGAATGTTTGTCTGAGCCATGATTCTATGTGGACCACACAAAATATCTCAAATCACAAAAAGACAAATGAATAGTGAAAATGACACTTGGACCCCTTTTATAGCCTCCAATTTCATTTTGACCTAATTTTTAAAACTCCTCAAAATTGCGTGAAAATTGCACCCCTAGCTAATTTCAATGTCTTGGATCCATTTTTGGGATTGAAATCAAAATCCGAGTTCATCTTAATGGTCAAAATGAAATTTTAAAATTTTACCTTCTTCTGAGCAGTTAGCTGACCGTTTGAGGTCTAATCTTTGAATCATTGCTGGGGCATCTTCATTTCTTCATATCTTCATCATTTCTACACTTCATATCTCCTTCTATTCACCTTTTCACATCTAAATCATCTCTCTACTAGATTTGACCTAATTTTTATGCTATATCCTTGAAGGTCAACTATAGTCAAACTAGGGGCATTTTATCAATTTCTTATAGTCATTCTTGGGTTCTAATCATCTATCTGTCATCTTGGACATTGTTCTATTCTAATTTTCTCATGTCTAGCTAGTTTCTGCATCCCCTTACCTCATTTCAATTCTGATCTCGAGGGGGCAGAAATACTCTATTGCTGATTGTTATAGCTATCTATTTCTTAGGAGCATTTGTTTGACCTTATCACTTGCTCTCGATCTATTCACTTTGCTAGATGTTAGAATTATTTTCGGATCCTAACATCATCTTCCTAATGTTCAATACTACCGCTATCAGGCTGTGCATTTAGGACTTGCTATCTATTTCTGCATTTCATTCTTTGGAATTAGATATCTATATCTATCATCGCCTACTTGGCTTTGATTTTCTTTGACGTAATGTGTTCCCAGATCGATCACGCATTAGTCAAAGAGGGGCAAATGTAATCACCTAAAAATGGTCATCTAGACTATTAGCCCCCTTCTTAGCATTTTGGCTAAATTAATTTAATCATTTACCTAGACCAAATTGCTAATAATCAATTTATTTGATTATAACCTATAGTTTGGCTATGCTATCCTAAATTCATTATTTGATTAAAAGAACATGTCCCCTTTTAATTAAATAAAACACCCCATTCTTCTAATCCACTTAAATTGCACACATAAAGTCCTTTTTCTATTTTACAATTAAAAGAAAAGGCTTGTGAGACTTTTGTCTTATATGACAAGTCAACTTATATTCTATTGGTTGACTTGTGTGTGCACATGGATCACTCCTTTTTTTGAATTCAACCGTTGATCATCCACCATCTTCATCTTGATCTCCACCGTTCATACATCTTTAAAAGGGAGAGAGCTTTCCCCCTCAAAAAGGAATCCATCTTTTGAATATTGTCATGCTGCAGGTTTTCTAACAGGTTTCCTTGGAGCTTTGTGGAGAACTTCTCTTCCTTGTCTCATTCTCTCATTTCCTTCATATTAGTCTTAAGATCATAGTGCATGATAGTGTAGTTTCCTTTGCAAATAATTAGATCACATAGCTTAATAGTTGGATTCGTAACATTCCCATCTCATTTTTAGCATAGCTTGCATTGTGCATCTCATCCTAATTTAGTTTCGTTTTTGCATTGCATGATCCAAGAGTTCTTTGACACTAGCACTCTTGCTCTTGTCTAAAGAATCTCCCATTTTTTGGTTTACTAGCAAGGGCTATATTTCTAAGGCTCAGCTGAGAGCTCCTATATGCTCATTTGTATGCCCCTTGCACTGCATGACTAGGGAGCTCTAAGTCAGCATTCAAGCTTTCCAAGCTATGGAGAACCTCGGATAGAATGATTTAGAGAAGTGCACCTTTTCGAGTGTACAATAAGTAATCATGTTTCCCCTTCTTGTGTATCTTTTTCAGCTCAGGATGACATGTCAATCATTTATCCCTAAAACTCTTTGTTGCACATTGAAGTATTTATTCATAGAAATAGAGTTAAAAGAGCTTTGGTTGATGGTGGGGTAGGACTAAAAATTTTCACATTGAATTTGGTAAAAGCCTTAGGGTATACAAAGGATGTTGTTGACCCCAAAAAGAAAATCATAATTAAGGCATACAATGATGAGGAGAGATCCTCCAAGGGCATGGTCATCTTACCAATAAGGGTTGGCCCAATTGTAAAGGAAATTGTTTGCCAAGTCCTAGACTTCAAATTGACCTACAACATCTTGTTAGGAAGCTAGTGGATCCATGACATGTAGGCTATCCCATCCACCTACCATCAATGTTTAAAATTGTCTTACATGGGTCAAGAGGTGACCATACCAGGAGATCAAAACTATGCTTAGTACTATAATGCTCATGTCCCTCATAGCAAGGAAGAGGTGAACATTCTAATAAGTATTTATAGACAAAACACATTAGTAGACACTACCACATTCATAAAACCAGACAATGACCACTTATCTACATCTATTAAGAGTAAAGAGAAAGTTGGTTGTTCTAGTTCTTCCATTCCTTTTATGTCATCATCAAAAGACTCAAAGTAGTCATATTATGAAGAAATAGATAGGATAATGAAAGATTTTGATAAGAGGTGAAAAATACAATACAAAGGAGTAAGCAAGTACTCAGTCTCATTATTTGATCCCCACTCTCTTCAAGATCTCATGGCAAACCATCATCAACCACTAGGCCTTATCATGCACATTTTGTCAAAGAAAGTGGTGTACCTTCAAGTCCCTCAGAAGAAATCAATGAAAAAATACAAAATATTGACATTTCCCTTCAACTATATGGAAAAGGTTTTGATTTAATAAAAAATATGGGATATATAGGAGATGGACCTTTAGGGAAAGGGAAATGCATCATTAAACCCCTAGCAACAAAATTTAGGTCTAATAGATCAAAAATAGGGGTAGGGAACTTTGAACAAGATGATGCAAAAATCACTTCCAAGTCCCCATTCCAAGCACAAAGATTCCTCCTCTTTCACCTTGGTATGGATACCCAAGGAAAAGAATGCCAATAACCAAATAGAAGTTGATACTAAAAATGTAAATATATCCTTCCTAGATTTACATCATCCAAGAGAATAGTCCATGGACACCCTTAATAATGTAGATGATGATGATTCTACCAAGTGGTAATTTGAATCATTATTTAAAGAGTCCATTCATGACAAAGAATGTAATTTATTTCACTTTCCTGCATCCAATAGTTCCATTGCACAAGGATCAACCTCTCATTTAGACTTTACTTCACCAAGAGCCAACATACATCAAAACAATATCAAGGATGATATAGAAAAAACATGTTACATCATGTCATATGAGGATGATGAACCTATTGATGGGTTTTAGTTTCAAACTTTATTTCCTAAATTCTTTCTGACAAAAGTCAAAGATTAGTACTATGAGCCACTTGCAAGCTCTACTTTTCTTAATACTTTAGAGGAAGCACATGTTATAGACCTAACTGATACAATGTGTAAATAGTCAAATGAGATCATGTCTTTAAACCTTGCCTAATCCTATCCATATTACACACCACTCTCCTTAATCCATCCTAAGCTCATCAACTAGGATACAATTGACCCTCACCATATTTCCAATTTTGACACTGACCATGATTCTTTTGTCTACCTTAATGTAGTTGAACCATCTAATTCACAAAGAGAGGAGAAATGTGCAAAAATGGGTCTAATATCAATCATCTTAGTCATAGAAAAAATGTCTGAGCACATCAAAGAATTAATGACCAAACCAGGTTGTAGATGATCTTGAGATTTTTTTTGAAATAAATAGAAGTGACACATCCAATGGTGAAAACCCAACTGTGGCACCCATGGATAGGATGATTGATACCTTACTCAAGCAATCAAAGGAAAGATCATCTATCCTAATTGAACCTATAGAAAAATTCAACATTGGAACAAAGTAGGAACCAAGGATAATCTATTTAACATAATCTTTAAACATAAAAGAAAGAAGTGATTTCATTCGCTTCTTCAAAGAGAGGAAAATAATTTTTTTATGGTCTTACATAGACATACCAAGGTTGGACCCAACTCTAATCCTTAATCACCTCAACATTTTTCTAGAGGCCAAGTTGATTAAGAAAAGTTAAGGAAAATGCAACCCCACATAGCCTTGCTAGTCAAAACAAAACTAGAGAAATTGCTCAACACAAACTTCATTTAGCCCTTAGCTTATACATCATGTCTATCAAATATTGTGTCTATCTCAAAGAAAGATGGTAGCATACACATCTATATTGATTTCTAGGATGTTAATAAAGCATGTCCTAAAGATGATTTCCCCCTTCCCAACATTGACGCAATTGTAGATTTGTTAGCGGGTCATTCCATGTTTTCACTCATGGATGGATTTATAGGTTACAACCAAATAGCACTAGAGGATCAAGAGAAAACAACTTTTACTTGTGTATGGGGCACATTCTATTAGAATGTCATGCCTTTTGCCTCAAGAATGCAAGGGCCACAATTAGCAGGCCATGACCACTATTTTTCATGACATGACACATACCTTTATGGAAGATTATGTTGATGACCTCCTTGCCAAACCCCATACCTGAGAAGATCATCTTCCTATCTTGGACAAGATATTTACCCACCTAGAAGCATTCAAAGTTAGGCTAAGCCCTAAGAAATGCACTTTTGGTGTGAAATTTGGAAGACTCCTAGGGTATATTGTTTCATCCAAAGGGATTGAGGTTGATCTCGAAAAGATACAAGCTATAGTCAACATGCAACCTCCAAAGAACTTGAGTCAATTGTGTTCTCTCCAAGGAAGACTTCAATCAGTTTTTCATTTCATCTCTTAATTAGTAGAAAAGTGTGTGTCTTTCACTCACCTCCTCCACAAGGACATAATTGTTAAATGAGATAATTAGTGTCAAATGGCCTTTGATCTACTCAAAAACTACTTGATGAATCCACCTGTATTGGTACCTTTGGTGTCATACAAATCTTTGTTGTTCTACATCTCTTTAACAGATAAATCAATTGGAACCCTCTTGGCACAGGAAAATGATCAAGGCAAAGTAAGATCCATTTATTACATTAGTCATACCTTGGTCAATTATGAGCTGAATTACACTTTTTATTGAGAAGGCATGCTTGTCCATAGTTTTTATTTCACAAAAGCTTCATACTTATATTTTGACACACAAGGTTAAGCTCATATCCAAGATTGACCCCCTCAAGTATCTTCTCAGCAAGAAAGCATCAATAGGCAAATTGGCCAAATGGGTAATGATCCTAAGTGAGTTTGATATTGAGTATATCAATAGGAAAGATATAAAAGAACAAGTCATTGCCAACCAATCAGTAGATGCACCCATAGAGAGCTTGAATCCTATCCTAGCTAACTTTCTAAATATGCACATTCTTCAACCAGAACCAGTCACTTGGAAGTTCTACTTTGATACTTCTTATACACACCATGTCTTAAGTGCTGGTATTTTTTTCATTACACCCCTAGGTGTTACCATCCCCAGGTCCTACAAACTACTTCTCACCTATACAAACAATGTACAAAATATGAATCCTTGGTTTTGGGCCTCAAACTAACCTTAGAATGGAAGTTAACAACACTAGAACTTTATGGGGATTCTTAATTGATCATCAATCAAGTCATAGACATGTATCAAACCAAAGATGAAAAATTGTTACCTTACAAGCACATGGTTGATATGCTTAAGGCACATTTTTTTCACATTACTTTTGAACAAATTCCTAGAGATAAGAATAGAGCACCAGGTGCCATGGCCACCTTGGCCTCCTTCCTTTAGTTACTAGATCAACATGAGCAGTATGAGTTCTTAGTAGAAGAGGTGGTTCAACCCACATTTACTCAACCCAATTCCCTCATTATCTACCATTTAGACACCCCTAATTTCCTTTGGTATGACTCCATCGCCACCTACCTCTAAGATAACATGCTTCCCTCTAATCTCTCACAAAACTAAATGCATAACTTCATTTGAAAGACCTTGTGTTACACTTTGGTGGCTTATATGTTGTACAGGAAAGGTCTTGACAGTACTTTGTTTAGATGTATTGAAAAGGATGAGTCTAGAGTCACTCTGCAAAAAGTCCATGCAAGCATCTGTGGATCACACTCTAGTGGGTTTACACTAGCAAATAAAATTCTTAGGATGGACTATTTTTGGCCAACTATTGAAAAGGATTCTATCAATTATGTTAAAACTTGCAAAAAGTATCAAATCCATGGTAATCTTATTTACACACCAGCACAAGAACTCAATCCCTTGGCCACAAAATGACCTTTTTATCAATGGGGATTTGATTTGATTGGAGGCATCCACCCACCTTCCTCTTGTAGACATAAATGGATTATTGCCACAACTAAATATTTCACCAAGTGGGTCGAAGTGATGCCTCTTGTAGACTCTATAGGAAAAAAAATATCTTCATTCATATTAAACCATATCATTTTCAGGTTTGGCATACCTCATGTCATCCTAATGGGTAATGCCTTGTATTGTAAAATCAAAAAATTGATGAATTATGTGAGAAATTTCACATTATACAACATTCCTTGTCAATCTATTATCCCCAAGGCAATGGCCAAGAAGAGGCCACTGACAAGACCATTATCAACATTCTTAAAATAACCATCAATGATATTGGTAGCAAAACCCTACCCTATAGGCCTATAGGATGAGTGTTAGGATGCCTACAAGTGCTACACCCTTCAACTTTGTTTATGGTTGTGAAGCCATTCTTCCTTTAGAGGTTGAGATCCCATTCTTGAGAGTTACTCTTTGTGATATCCTATTAGATGAAGACTATAGAGTGGCCCATCTAAAGTAGTTAGCACTATTAGAAGAACATCAATGTACAACTCATGAGCATCTCAAAGTGTATTAGAATAGGTTATACAGGCACTACAGCAAAAAGTTCAAACCCTGTATCTTTCAAATTGGACACTTAGTTCTCTAGGAAAACCCTAAGAATCAAGTAGTTAGAGAGAAGAAAGGAAAATGGAAGGCCAATTGAATAGGTCCTTGCATTATCACAGAATCCTTTGGGACCGGTACCTATAGACTTTTAGATTGTGATGGAGAAGATCTAGCAGAACCCATCAACAATATTCATCTCAAAAAGTTTTATGTCTAAAGCTTTGAGGAAGCACCTCATCACTAAAAATACCAACAACAAAAAATCAAAAACACTAGAAAATATTCAAAAGCAAAAAGAAAAAAGAAAAAAAGAAAAAAAATTGCTACAAAAGGAATGAGAAATATTACATTTGGTTTAAAAGGGGTGAGAGATAACACCTTTAGACTTCCCTAAACAATAAAAGTCCTTGAAATACAACAAGGCATGACACTAGCAACTCCCTTTGAAACAAGTTTTTTCTTATTTGTAGCCTTCTCACAGTTGAGTTAATTTTACACATACCCAATTGAGAAACACTTGTGGGTTATGATTCATTGGTTCCTAAGCATCAAATGTAGTTCACAACAGCAGAGATAGTTAGTAGAATGACAACCGAAGGAAGATAGGCATCTCAAAGGAAACATGGAGTCTAATTATGTTCTAAGATATCATAGACATGAATTCCAAGAAAATTAGTGCTCATCTCAACTATTTTCCATAGCCAGTAGATTCCAATATCCATTTTAGCCTTCATAAAATCCATTTGAAGTCCCAAAGATCCTTTTCTCCTCCATCATCTCAATATAGCTCTCTGATCCCACTTTTTAGCCCACATTTGGTCTTCTTCACTCTTTATGTGCTCCAATAACACCCTATTTATCTCCATATTCCAACAAATCACACTCACATCCTCATTCCACTCCCATCAATTCACATTGTCAAAAATTGTCAAAAACATTCAAAAATTGTCAAAATTTATCAAAAACATTCAAAAATTATTAAAAAGTAAAAAAATATCATAAAAAGGAACAGTCTAAAAAATTTGGAAATACCAAAAACAACCCAAAAATTAGGCCAAACAATAACAAACTCATCTTAAACAGGTTATTTTTAATTTCGCATAAATTATTTTTGTATTTTTCAAACCGATGATCCATTGATTTCATGTCAAGTCGGTGTTCATCGATAATCCCTGCTCCTTTGAGATAAGTTCACATACCTCGACCGATTTTATATTAAATCAATGGTGAGGCCCACTATATTGAAAAATATTTAAATATTTTATGGTATATTTTACTATCTTATTACCCTTGGCAAAAAATAATAAACAAGTGCATCAATTAATTAAGAAGTAGTGTAGTTATGTCTTGAAAATTTTTCCTGGGCTTTGGAAAATCTGGCACAACGTGAATAGTGGAAAAGGCTCTGATAGAGCCCCTTTTCTATCCTCCTATCAAGAACAAGTTACAATGAGTTTCTAGTCTTGTTTATGTTACAAAGACCATGATTAATCCAGCAACCTTTCCATAAATATATCAATGATATCCTTAATGGCCCCAATATCTATTGGACTCTTTCATCATCATCTCACAAGGGCTTAGAATAAGTAAGTGTACACTTGAGAGATTTCATGCCCCTCAAATGCCTCTTCTATCCCATAGTGCCTTTTTCAAACCCTATTGGCACCTTTTAGGCCCAAGCATCCCTTTTAGGCCCTGAAGCACCTTTTTAGGACCCCAAGATGTCTTTTTAGGCTCAAACACCTTTTTAAGGCCCCATCAATGCATGTTTAGGCCCAAGCACCCTTTTTGGACCCTCAAGAGCCTTTTTAAGCCCCATTAGTACCTTTCTAAGCCCCCCAAAATGTCTTTTTTAGGCTCAAATGCCTTTTTCAAGGCCCTGTTTCACCTTTTCATGTCCCCAAAGTGACTTTCT
The DNA here is from genome assembly GCA_028749045.1 of Cupressus sempervirens. Taxonomy (NCBI): domain Eukaryota; kingdom Viridiplantae; phylum Streptophyta; class Pinopsida; order Cupressales; family Cupressaceae; genus Cupressus; species Cupressus sempervirens. The sequence continues at coordinate 281,543,158 of CM053788.1, read as the reverse complement.
AGGCCCTCAAGCATCATTTTCAGCCCTCAAGCACCTTTTTAGACCCCATACACATTTTTCAAGGCCCAAATGTCCTTCTCAAACTCCCAAACACCTTTTCCAAGGCCCCTCTTGTGCTTCTTTTGGCCATCAAAGTCTCTCATAGGCCCAAATGCCTTTTCACAAGCCTCGTGAGCATCTGTCTTAGCACACACCTAGAGAAAAATCCATAATTTAGTCTTAAGCTTGTCTGTAAAGGATATCAATATATACAAAATGGTGCCTTACAATTTGTGGTTTAGCACTTCTTGCTTTTTCCACCTTCCAAATGTTACCCAAGTTTGTACTCATCTTTCATTGAGATCCCATATTGCCATTTAGGTACCCCACATAAGTGAAGGTCAATCTCCCTCTACATATCCTATCATTCCTACTTTTATGGAGATTGAAAACATTTCAAATATTTGCAAAAAATCAAATATTTACAAAGACATCCAAAAACAGTGATATATTTATCAAAATTCTAAAAATATTCAAATATTTGCAAAACTTCCAAAAATATTCAAATATTTACAAAAACATCCAAAAATAGTCAAATATTTATCAAAATTCTAAAAAAATCCACATATTCCCAAAATACATCCAAAACATATCCAGAAAATAGCAAAAATGGAAATGACATTGTTTATCTAACATTTTCAACATCATGGATCACTAACATGTGCACTAGTCACCCTTTTGATTACATTGTGCTCCCTGACATCATTATTAACATCGACAATGCCATTTCTTCAACCCTAATTCTTGATCCTTCAAGTTGTGCTTGTGTCATTCCCACATGACTTGATTCACCATGCTCATGTACTAATGCTTGAAGTTTAGACTAATACACCAGTTCCCTAAAGGTCTTTCAACTACATTTTAACCTCTATCCTTGCCTTACCCATCCTCCTTAGCTAACATCACCCTCTTGTTGTGGCTAATATGGTGATCCTAACATGCTTTCACTTACACACTTCCTTGGACTTCCCAATAAAATCAATGGCTACACTCTTCCCTTCACCATGCTTCATTTTGTCTATATATTATCCACCTATTTATGGTTATCACTCTCCATACCTCACACTTCACTACCCTTTCCACACATCTGCTCTCTACATCCCACCACACCAATACTAGGTACACTTGACACTCGGCTCTGACACTGAAACACCCTGATCCATGCTGACACATATCTTTAGCCACAATCACAATATCCTACTACTAAACCATCATTGACACTACCAGATTCCTATAACAATTGTGTCCACCAAGAATTGAACAAACTTGGCACTATTGCACACAACTATTAGCACCACTAATCCACAAATAATGGTTTTTCCTTACCATTATGAGCTTCTAGTACCTCGACGATGTACTTGACTAGAGGTACCAGGATGAAGTCATGATATTTTATTTGCCTTTGGTTTTGCACTATTTTATCTAATGATCCTTTAATTTTCTTCATTATTGGTGCCCACTTGTAGTGCCTCCTTTCGTCTGGAAGGCCATGTGTATCTCAACCAATTTTGTATGATATCTTAGGTGAGGTTTGTTATCTAACATGTGACTATTTGTATGCCTATTTTCATTTAATATTGCTATAACTTTTGTTCTTAATATTTGTCACATCTTTCATGTCCATTTCATATGTTTGGTTGTACTTCTCAATGTGATACAGTATTCATATCACCATAACTAAGCTATTGGTGGTTGTACTAGGTCACCTTTTACTAAATGTTCTATGATGACAGTTAATTTGTATCTCTTTTCAAAAAGTCAGAATTAGTTGCATTCATTTAGCTTGCATTTTCATCTTGGGTTCCTTGAAAACAAATGGTTGGCACAAAATTTAGACAAGATTAACAAGCACCATTCAAAAAAATGGCTACACAATTCAAGGAAGGCTATCAAATAGTAGAACACAAAACAACATACTTGTGCATGGTTAACACTCAACTATTGTGGACTTTGTCTCATGACAACTCTATCAACTTGCATCACACTTCATTCTCACATATCATTTTTTCCACCTATTGCATTATGTGACCTTCGAATCTCAAATAATTATGGCCACTAATTATTTCACCTCACACTTCTTTACACCATTTCATCTATTACATTGTGTGACCTTCAAATCTCAAAAAAAATTGGTCACTATTAATTACATTATTCATCATATTGTATGCATTCACTATTTCACCTATTCTTACTTGGATCTCAAGTTTCATTTGTGACTTTCGAATCTCAAATATTGAGTCCCATCCCTTCATGTCTTTTCATCTCTAGCACAATCATTTGCTTCCATATTTCTTTACATCTATCATTTCATTTACCTTTTCATTTCTTTGCATTTCCCCACATTTCACTTTTCATATCACTTCATTTTTTATTTTTGTTCATTTCATTTCATTTATCATTATCATTTCATTTCATCATAATTCACTTATCACATCATTTCATTTATCATTTTCCATCATTACATTTCATTTATCATTATTTCTTTCTTCATTTATCATAGTCATTTTATCACATTTCATTCAACATTTTCTCTCACTTCATTTATCATATCATATCATTACACTTCATTTATTATATCATTTCATTGTATTTTATCACATTTTATCATGTTTTATTTAATCATATTTCATTTATCATTTCATCTAATCACATTACCTATTATTTCATCACATTATGTTCCATTTACATATATCCTACTATCACATTTCACTTATCATTTCATTTTTCATTTTTCATTCATCCATCATTTTACATTTATACATATCCTTTCATGTTATTGCATTTATACATTCATTTATCATTTCATCCATTACAATTAATCACATTTCATCTACTCACATTTTATTTATCATTCATTTCATTTCATTTTATCACATTACATTTCCTCTTATCACATTTCATTTTTACAATTCATTACATCCCATTTAATTTTATTACATTACATTACATTTATACAATTCATTACATCACATTTCATTTATCACATTTTATTACCTCGATTTCATTACAACTCATTTCATTACATCACATTTCATTTAATTCATGCATCTTGTTACCTAACATTTTATTCATACATCCAATTGGCACATTTTCCTCGTACATGTCATTTAACTACTTCATTCACTATCCACATATCATGTTATTCTATATACTACATTAATCATCCACAATGCATCAACATCTACGACTATCATATCAATTAACTCACAACATCACATGCATACAAGAGTCCATGATACAACAAGTGCAATGTTAGAATATCTCAAATGATCAGATAATCATATATCAAAAGGACCACATCAACATGAACATCAACAAGGCCCAATATATATCAACATTAAATCAAAAAGTCCCCACATATATCAATGTGAACATAAAAAGGCCACAAAATACATCTACATGGACATCAATAGGTCCTCATCAATGATACACATGATAAGTCAATAAAAGTGTGATACAAAATGATACACAAATTAACCCTATGTCTCACCATTTGCATCATCTATCGGTGTTTGCTCTGGAGGTACCTGATCCTTGGGGGCATTCCTCTTATCTTGAGAAGCTTTCTCTATTTCACCTATTTTTAGTGTGATAGGTATGGTTTTGGGAATCTAACTGATCATAGCCTCATTTTTCCTCAATGGTGGTGGTGGTGGTAGTGGCCTTGGTGTCAATGATGCCATAAATGCATGCAATGTACTAGTCAACTAGGTAACCTATATCCCCATTACTCCCATCTATATCTCCATGGAACTAATATAAGTCTCCACCCTAGTTGAACCACTTGATCTATCTAGTGGTAGTTTTACCTGGGGTGATATTTTTTATTTCCCTAGTGGTTGTAATCTCTGTGCCCCTAGAATTAGAGTATGTATTTGCAGTCTCTATCATAAAAAAAAATGCACATCATTAGACAACTTGGCCCTGACCTTCTTTGTCCTACTCTAACTCATATCTTCTACTTTCTGGCTAGACCCTACATGCCTACCTATACCTCCCCTCATCCTCATCCCACCTCAGCCACAGATCCCTCTATGTCTCTCTATCAGCCTCTGTGCTAGGCCCCATGTGATGATCCTTGACTGTGGTAACACTACCACTCAACCTTGTTGGAATTATGGTATATTTTTCATTAGTGCAAACACTTCTTCAATTCTAAATGATTATCTAGCTCATCACTTAGTCTATAGTGTATACTAAGCATTTAGTGGTTGCCTTATAAGTTCAGTAGGTAAATAGTTCTCATCGAGCATTTCAGAGGATACCAAGTGAATGAGAAGTTCAGCAGTGTTCACCGAGCAAAGAAAGGTAAATGAAGAACTCAGTGTTCACTGAGCAAAGCAAAGTAAATGAAGAACTCAATGTTCATCGAGAAAAGCAAGGTAAATGAAGAACTCAATGTTCACCGAGCAAAGCAAGGTAAATGAAGAACTCAGTGTTCACTAAGCAAAGCAAGGTAAATGAAGAAATTAATTTCTAATGAGTGGCACTATATCTACTGAGTCACCAATGGTTACCGAGTTCCAAGTAGTGTTGTGTGGCTAGTATGAACTAAGCCTCTACTTCTACTGAGTGCATGATGATGCCGAGTAATGTAGTGGATGCTGAGTATCAGACGGTCACCGAGTCAGCTTAAGGAACCTGAGTTTTCTACTATCTGGCCGACTCAGTAATGTTTTGTTCACTTATGTTTTGGCCGACCTTACAGTTGTAAATAATGAAATGGTATATATGTAATTTATGATATCATTTTTAGTATGATGATATATATGAGGGGTGTGAAAAAGATATGAAAATGAAGAGATTGATGTTTACATGAGAAGAAGGAATTGGAAATCAGAAGCAAAATAAAAGGGATTCAACAGGGTCAACATAGGAGCAGAAAAGTTATATCTATCACATCAGATGATCAATGCAAAAAGGATCTTATCAACAAACAATTGTAAGCAGATCCAGTGCTTCATCCTAACAGGTGAATCAGTTTATAAATCCTTTAACAGGGTAGACTTAACAGTCTTTTTGTAAATCTCCTAACAGAGTGCATACTTTACTGTATGTTTGTAAATCCTCTAACAAGGTGGATCTAGTAGTCCTACTTGCTCCTAATAGGGAAGATCACCAGAAGTGGTCATTGTAAGCCTTAATAGGCCAACTTTATACTGCAGTATTGAAGTTTTGTGGGCATCATCCCCACCCCAGTTTTACTTTCTATTTGGAAGGTTTTTGGGTCACCAAATCTCTGTGTACATGTGCAATAAATGTTTGTTCTTTCAGTTATGCAGTAGATTAGATGAATAAATGGTGAATGGTTAAAATGCTAAATTTTTTGAAAGTTTTATAAGTTACTGATTCACCCCTCCCCTCTCAGTAACTTGTCTTATCCTAAATATTTCCAACAATTGGTATCAAAGCTTTGTGGTTCTCAGGATAAAAGTTTGACAGCTTGAGCAAAGATCAAGGACAATGGAGATATTCAGACTTTACAAATCTATTGAAAATGAAAAACTAGATCTGTAAATGGCCATGGCTCAACTCAAGGAAGCAAAGGAGTGCCTTTCTCAATCTCTAAAAAGAAGGAAGGAACTTGCAAGAAAAATGAATGATCATCAGTATGTTGAAGAAAAGATTGAAGACCTTTTACCATCAAGCATTTCAAATGAAGCTAATGAAGCAATCAAGGAACTCCTAGCAAAGAATGGTTCTCTGCAGGAAGAAGTAAGGAAGCTTAAAAGAGAACAAGAAATCCAATTAATCAGGCTATGTGAAGCTTTGGAACAGAGAAACAAGGCAAATGAAGACTTAGAGGTAAGGAATAATCAATTCCTTCAGCATGAAAATCTTGTAGGTCAACTATCTAATGCAAATGAATAAATTTTGAATCTAAGATCTGAGAATGAAAGTTTGAGAAATGATTTAATCATTGAAAGACAAATCAATGAAAGCTTACAAAGTGATCTAAGATATGAAAGACAAATCAAAGAAAGTTTGGAAAATGACTTGATCACTGAAAGACAAGTCAATGGAAGAATGATGAAATCTCAAATAGACATGAACCAATTAAATCAGCAAAGTGAGCAAAACTTTCATAGACAAAAAGGTAAAACTAGTCTTGGTTACAAGGAAGAAGGTGAAACCTCCAAACAAAGTGCCCAAAGGAATCAAAGATCCACTTGGAATCACTGTGGCAAGATAGGTCATATATCAAACAAATGTTGGAGTATTGGAAAAGGAAAATTCAATGGCAAATGCTACAATTGCAATCAGCATGGTCACAAAGCCAATGAATGCAAGGATAAGCCAAAATTTGAAGGAAATTGTCACAAATGCAAGAAGCATGGTCACAAGGCATTCCAATGCAGATCCAAATCATTCAATCTAGCTGAACAAGTTGTTAAAGCAATCTTTGGATGGGACTACAATACTTGGTGTAGGTGTCACTATTGTGGAGAATATGGACACATTGGGATAAACTGTGCAAGACATCACCTAAGAAAGAAGGATACAACTATAAGATGTTACACATGTACTGAACTTGGTCATATAGCCAAGAATTGCATGAATACTGGAAGAATTGGAGATGAAAAGAAAGTTAAAGCTGATAACATTCGAAAGTAGATGAGACAACAATGGATTCCTAAATCTACGAAGCAAGATAGTTCAAATGATGGCCATATCACTCAAGAAATGGGTGACTCCAACATTTCCAATTAGATTTAAGAAGAATCAAGAACTGCATCCTCTAGCCATATCTTAAGCAGTTTCAATGTAAAAGAGTGCAAATGGTTAAAATTAGTATTTTAGATACAAGGACCAAAGAAAAGTTATCATTCACCACATTGCATCTACCGAGGAAGGTTGGTTAAAGACCCTACCAAGCTAGGTCGGGAGTATCAAAGATTTTGTTTGGACAATGAGTTGCAAGGTTTTATCGAGTAAATCAATGACAGACTGGAAAGCACTATGTCATCTCATCTACCTTCGTACTGAGCATTAATGATAGTATTTCCATCAAAAGGGCAGAATTCAATTTCATTTTTCACCGCAACTTAAGAATACTCAGAGCTAAAAGATCTCTAGTGAATCCAGAGCAAATTCCAGGCAATTTCAAGCAATTTTCAAGTGGATAATTTGTTCAAGATTTTCTTATACTTACCGAGCAGCTATGGCATCCACAAGCACCAACAGCACCAAGGCAAAAAGAGGTTCAGAAATGTTGATAAAGGGTACAGAATGGAAAGTGCCCAACTTCAAGATTGTTTTAGTCATTGCAGAATCACTCGACCCAACTGGAGCTCAATCACAAATACCACCTAAGGTACTTCTTATCAATGATATTCATACTCATTTCAAATGTTCTATTTAAGAAATTAGAAACCTAGAGATGGACAATGCCCTAGGTGAAATGAGTGTAGATGGATCTCTAAAACATAAGTTCAAGCATCTTGAAACCAAAGGCTTGACTCATATCTCACATATGCCTAGAAACTTCCAAACCAAATGGATTAGGTATATCTTGAGTCGGGTGCATAATGGACAATTATGGTTAGAGCAGCCAGTGCTAATCACAAAGAAGATGATTCATAAAATCATAGGTCTCCCTATGCTCAGTAAAGCAAAAGCCACCAAAACCCTAGATCAAGAGGAGCTACAGAAGCAAACCCTAGCCGAGTGGGATGGTAGAGGTTTGAAGGTAAACACTATATCTGATGTCGAACTAAGATTTGGCATTCATGTAATTGCATATAAATTATACAGTTCTAATAGATTGAATAGTGTACCTTTTCAAGCTGTGGATTTGGCCCTCAAGATTGTAAAGAAAAACCTTGAATTTGATCTGTCTGAGGTATTGCTGAAACAATTGAATAAAAATATGGAAAGTATAAGGACTTCCAAGAATAAATCTTGTAAATTTGGTTCTCTATTGATCTGTTTATTTTTCTACATTCAAAAATTCTTTCCATATAAAGGAACTATCATATGGAGAAAAGACATTCCAATTTTTTATTAGATGAATGAGTTTGTAGCAGAGATGGGTAAAAATTTTGATAGAATTATGGACAATTATTTTGAATATTTCAAGGAGAGGATGAACAATAGGTTCAGGATTCCTCCTAAGCTTGTTGAGGATTATAGAGATGATGCATGCTTCATGGTTGACTGTGACAAGGTGTACATCTAGGTAGTTAGACCCTGAGTTGCATGGGTAAAACCTCTTCCCATGAGGTAAATATTGATGAAGCCAGGGACATCATAGAAGCACTAGTAAATGAGCCAGTAGACCCAAGGCAACTAATTTTTGGAACCTATGATGAAGCAAAGGCTAGAATTGAGATTGAAATCAAGCTACCATAGGCCATAAGAAAAGGCAAGAGAAAGATAGAAAAATTGAAAATTGCATCTGGCCCTCTTATGCTAACAGAAGGCAAAGGTGAGGACAAAGGAGATGATGAAGAATAAAGAGGAGAACAAGAAATTGAAGAAGAACCTTCGAAGAAGAAAGGTAAGGTAATAATTACCAAACCTAAGAAGAAGCCTACTGCAGTATTCACCAGAAGAACTAGAAAAGGTAAGCAGGAACCTATACTAGTCAGGCCTGCACCCACATTCAAGAAAAGGCTTAAACAATTGGAAGAAGGAGCAAGCATCACAAATTTCAAGGCGTTGAAATTTGAAACTAGAACAGATGCTAAGAAAATGCAAATAGAGGAACTGGTACTCTGCAAGATGTGAAAATGGAAATACTCCCTGGACCAGCTTGCCTCCCAAATCTCAAAATAAATATTGGAGAGATTGCAACCGAGATGGGAATCAGCCACCCAAATGATAAAAGACATCTATGAGCAATCCCTGAAGAATCTTCAGCCAAGTCTCACCGGAGCAGAAGTAAAAATTGCAATGAAAAACCATGAAGGTAAGATGATTATAAGATTTCACACATGTTTAATTTTGATCAAAGACATTGAGCATGTTGTAAATGATGCTACAAACATGTGAAAAAAATCTATCATCTACATAAGCCTAGTGAAGACCTAGTGGAAATAAAGGATGATGATAGCAATGATAGTGATGATATTGATGGCACTCCATCCATCACAGTCTCACCAGGAGAGCTGCATGCATTAATGGAAGAAGACAAGGAGGAAGAAGAAATAAAGGAAGAAGCTAAAGAGGAAGATAAGGAGGAAGATGATCCAATAAAAATTACAGCAACAGTGATTGCATCCCTTCCTCACTCTCCACCAAAAAGTGTTTCATCCACTAAGGAGATAGCTTCTACAAGTGAGATTATGAGCACAATTGCCACATCAATTGCTCAATCTTTACCAACCTCCTCCCAGCTCCAAGTATCTGAGATAGATGTGCCAAGCACTTCATCTACCGAGCTGACTATTACTTCTTCAGCTACCGAGCCAGTCTCCTTGGCTCCATCATCACCAATCAGTGTAACAATAAGTTCTATAATTTTGATTCCAGCTTGTTCTACAATTTTGTTAGCATTATCTGCATCTACTGCAAATCTAGTTAGTTCAGATACTACATTACCAAGTGTATCATCATTTTTGGGAAGTATTCTAGCTTTTGATCTAGTAAATACTCCTATTGGCACTCAATCCTCAAGTCCTATCCAATTCACTGCTAGTCCTTTCTTCTCCACTATTATGTCTATTCTTAAGGTCAAACCAGTCATCATAGAAGTCAAACAAAAGAAACCATTAAGACTTCTGATCATTGGAAAGGAAATTCTTGAAGATATTGACTTAGACACAGAGATAGTGATTCCAAAAATTGACTATGAAAATGCTACCATTGAAGAGATGAGGTATGCTAGTCAACTAATAGAGATGAAGGCTACACAGAAGCAGTTAAGGTTTGAAAGGGATAAGGAGTACAGAATAATTGAGAATGCCAAGAATATAATTACAGAAGCTATAGGTGTTGAAGTAGATTCTACTCAACACATTTTGATTCAGTTAGAAGAGGCTATAAATAAATTCAATGAGGACACCTCTGGTCAAGAAAAATTGATTGAAAAGGTTGAAAGAAAATTTGATAATAAGGTGCTTGAGCACATTGCTCAGCACATTGCAATAAAACAGGTAGAATTTTCCACAATTTTGGTCAATCTTGAAAATTCTTTTAATAATGTAACTTCACTTTTTGCCAAACTTTGTGATGTTACTGAGTATACCAAGGAGATCAAAGAAAAATTAAGTAAAATTGATGAGGATATGAAGGTCAGTGCCCAAATGCTGCAACTTGACCCCAATTCAAGTTCATCCCATCATCTTCGAATCAGATTTTTGTCAGAAAAGTAGGCAGAATTATTGAGAGAGGAAGCAAGGATCAGATCTACCTTGATTGACATTCAAAATATGGTCCTTCCTATCATGGACACAATGCAGAAACACATTGTATACTCCAAAACATTGATCCATGACAATAATTTTTCAGTTGCAGATCATGTGATTGAACTTTCAGCTAAAGTTCAGATAGCACTCTCCACCTACAAAATTTTGCAAGAAAATTGGGATAAGACTTTGGCTCTTATTCTCAAGGTACATTCTAAGTTTATCTCTCATTTTGGTGTTTCTGTGTAAATACATATTGTTTATTTTGGCTTTATTGTCAAAAAGGGGGAGATAGAGTACCAAAGAAGAGATAGAGAAAAGAGATGGAGATATATGTAAATAAGGAAGCCTTGTGTAAAGATAGAAATATTTGTAAATATTTTGTGCATATTGTATTGGGGAGATATATGTAAATCAGTACAACAAATTTTGCACATAAGTTTTGGCTCATAAGTGTTTTTGTCACTAATGCCAAAGGGGGAGATTGTTGTAATTATGGTATATTTGTCATTAGTGCAAACACTTATTCAATTTTGAATGCTTATCTAGCTCATCACTTAGTCTACAGTGTATACGAGCATTCATTGGTTACCTTATAATTTCAGCAGGTAAATAGTTCTCACCAAGCATTTTAGAGGATATCGAGTGAATGAGAAGTTTAGCAGTGTTCACCAAGCAAAGAAAGGTAAATGAAGAACTCAGTGTTCACTGAGCAAAGCAAGGTAAATGAAGAACTTAGTGTTCACCAAGAAAAGAAAGGTAAATGAAGAACTCAGTATTCACTGAGCAAAGCAAGGTAAATGAAGAACTCAATGTTCACCAAGCAAAGCAAGGTAAATGAAGAAGTTAGTTTCTACCGAGTGGCACTATATCTATCGAGTCACCAATGGTTACCGAGTTCCAAGCAGTGTTGTGTGGCTAGTATGAACCGAGCCTCTACTTTTATCAAGTGCATGATGATGCCAAGTAATGTAGTGGATGTTGAGTATCAGAAGGTCACCGAGTCAGCTTAAGGAACCCGAGTTTTCTACTATCTAGCCGACTCAGTAATGTTTTGTTCACTTATGTTTTGGCCGACCTTGCAGTTGTAAATAATGAAATGGTATATATGTAATTTATGATATCATTTGTAGTATGATGATATATATGAGGGGTGTGAAAAAGATATAAAAAGGAAGAGATTGATGTTCGCATGAGAAGAAGGAATTGGAAATCAACAGCAAAATAAAAGGGATTCAGCAAGGTCAACATAGGAGCAGAAAAGTTATATCTATCACATCAAGTGATCAATGCAAAAAGGATATTATCAGAAAATAGTTGTAAGTAGATCCACTACTTCATCCTAATAGTTGAATCAGTTTATAAATCCTTTAATAGGGTAGACTTAACAATCTTTCTGTAAATCTCCTAACAGAGTGCATACTTTACTGTATGTTTGTAAATCCTCTAACAAGGTGGATCTAGTAGTCCTACTTGCTCCTAAAAAGGAAGATCACTAGAAGTGATCATTATAAGCCTTAATAAGCCAACTTTATACTACAGTATTGAATTTTTGTGGGCATCATCCCCACCCTAATTTTACTTTCTATTTGGAAGGTTTCTAGGTCACCAAATCTTTGTGTACATGTGCAATAAATGTTTTTTCTTTTAGTTATGCAGTAGATTAGATGAATGAATGGTGAATGGTTAAAATGCTGAATTGTTTGAAAGTTTTATAAGTTACTGATTCACCCCTCCCCTCTCAGTAACCTATCTTATCCTAAATATTTCCAACAAACCTCACCCTCCATATCTTCCATGTATCCTCACTCCACCCGGCCCTACCTCTAGCTTAGTACCAACCCCTACCTCTCCCTTGTCCACTCTCATTATTCTCATCATCCCCTTTTCTTAACTAATCCTCAATCCCAGGTATCAACTCTACAAGATCCATATATCTCGAGAATGGATGCTCATGGAACCATCATGCATAATCTCCCTCCATCCCCATGTCTATCTCCCCATCCCTTAATGCCCATACCTGTGCTATCACTATCATCTATAAAAATTTCTCCTAATAGACCTCATACTCCAAGGTCATCCCCCATACTATCCTCTCTAACTAAACTCATGCATAATGTGTTGATCCTTGTGGCATGCCCTATCGCCGACCAAACTATCTCACTATCCTCTTGAAGAAAAATCTCTCAATCACTACAAGAATCTGGCCAAGTAAAAATCTTAGACAAATAAGTATACTAGCTCATCATCATCCTTAGCCCACACATTAATAAAATTATATAGCCTCCACACTACCTCATCCATATTATCCAACATCCGCTGCCAATACTATGTCTTGCCCAGATGAGGCTGCATGATCACACCTAAATAGGTATAAATGTATGGCATCTCTTATGATTGCTAATGCACACATAGTGGCCAAGTAATAGGAAGATTCTCCCATGTCCATATCTATAATAAGACTACACTTGTTGATAGTGACAAGGCATTGAAATACACAACTTGGTGCAAATCATTATATAAATGGGCGAATATGCAGCTGCCCCGCAAACCTTCATGGTTGATCAATCATGTCCTGGATAATCTAGCCCCATCCCACTAGACATCTCCATCCTCACCTATCTAGAAACAAAAATCCACCTACCAATCTATCCAAAACAATAGGCAATGGGTCATACTATAGCATCTAAAACTAGGATATACTATCATCCCCAATGCTATCATCAACAAATAATCTATGAATGTTGCCCCATCTATAGTTTGATTATAGTACACAAGGTCTCCCACTATAGGAATCTTGAGAACCTAGTATACATCCTCTAGAGATATCATCATCTCCCCTAGTGACATGTGGAAGGTGTTGTGGCCTGAGTGCCATCGCTTAGCCACAGTTGTCAATAATCCTCTGTTCACTTGAAACTAAGGCATCTGTAATAAATAGGTGAATCCACATCTATCAATCACATATTGATCCAACACGAACAATCTACCAATCAGCTCCAATGGCCATTGGTTTAATCCTTGCACCATGAGCTTGTGCCTACATACCTATTTCATCAAACAATCAACCAACAACGTTAGTTTTTCTTACAAGTGATCATCATACATCAATCAAATGTCAAGCATCTAGCTACTCAGCTAATGGTTCTATCTTGGACCAGTTATTTTGTCCTACTCTTTATCCTAAGCTAGAAATTTTTGTTTTCCCTACTCTATATCCTAAGGGGGGCATCATTTTCTATCTATCTAACATCATCATATTGTTATTACAACATCACTTGGTGACTACACAATCCCTATTGTTTGCTTGTTACGAAAACCCTAGACTTTTGCATTATCTTAAGCTCAAGAAATGCTATGTAATTTTTTCACTATTCCAATCATATTAGCACTATTTTCATAGACAAAAGCACTGCAAGAATCATTTTCACTCTTTCCTAATTCATATGCACTAATTCATTCATCGATCAAGCTATTACAGACATATGCATTACTAAACTCATCTTAAGTGCTATTTGATTTAGTGGATGTGTTATTCAATATAAAAATGCTACCAAAATATTGATATTCACTATTTACACACACAAAAGCATTATAAGATGTAGAAGTGCTAAAACATCTATCATATGCACTCTAACATGACCTTTCAACATGATCCTATTGACCCAAAAACCCTCAAAAGAAAATATGTCAATCTACATTTCATATGCACTATAGGATCCATCATATGTGCTAAAACATTCACATGTGCTATATAAAATAAATGTATGCACTATTGTTTTAGTGTATGCACTAATTCACTACAAACCTAGGATTTTATCTGTGTTATTCTGCTATGTGGATGCGCTAAAAGATTTTAAATATGTTAAGAGAAACTATAAAATCATGAAAAAATCTAAAATACCACATTCATGACAAAAATCCATGCAAAAATATAAAAACTCATGTAAAAATTCAAAAATCTTAAAAATAGAGGATCTCAATGACACATCAAGGCATTGTAGTTAATTGGATGCTCATACTTGTGACCCCTCTCAAATCTATGCTCTCATAAAGGGACCACCATCCTTGCTAGCTCAGAGCTCCAAATCAACAAAATTTAAAAGGGAGTGTGAAAATGACAAGGGTAAAAGGTCTTTTGACCTATTTAACCCTCCTTAAGGACATTTATATGACATTTTTTTGCCCTATTCACCCAAATTTTTTAAAAAAATTGCTCATTTTCTTGAATTGGGTATTACTCTAAACCAACGTGATCATCCTCATCTATCAATTATCCACATCGTCAAAAATAAAATTGGAATATTCCTATTTCATACATTCATTTTTCTAATTTCATTTCTAAAGGGACAGTATACCAAGGCATCAAAATGTTTCAAATATCAAAAACTCTCTACCCTAGCCAACATTTTAGCATTAAATCAAACTAGGACATCCAATCAAGTTATCCTAAATGAAGAATTTTAAAACATCAACATTGAATCAAACATCAAAATCAAACATCAAATCACCAACAATCAGATGAAAATTTATCAACAATCAAGCATCATATCAATCTCGAGTCAATCGAACATCATCATCCAAACTTTTAGTTATCAGAATTTGACCTAAAATCAAAGAATTAGATAGTCTTTGAACTAATATACTTTGCATATTAGCTCAAATAGGGGCATTCTTAGAAACCCAAAAATAATAGACACCCAAAAATTGGCAAAGACCTAAAACAATGCAAGTTATGATCAAACAATGTAAATTAAAGATAAAATCAAAAGAAAACAACAAACTTTTAAATCAATATTTACATCAATTTATTTATCAAGAAAATCATCTATCAAATCAAAAGAGACCTAAATCAACTTTAAAAAGAGGAAAAACAATTCATAAAATCATAAAATGAAATAAAAAAGGAAAAAGGAAAAGACAAAAGTTGAAAATAAATGGAATGTTTATTGAATCAATAAAAGCCATTTATCCTCACAAAAGTGAAAATCCTCTTTTTTCACATTTAAAAGAATTGAAAAATCCTCTTTTATCCTCACAAACTAAGTCTGTTGGACTTTTCCTCTTGGTGCCTTATGAGATATTTACAAGTTCACCATTACCCTCTAGTCGAAAGTGAAATCTTGATCTTTATCCCAACCCCTCACAAAATCCTATAAATAGGAGGTAAATTCAAGAGCAAAGGGACCCAAGTTTTATGCATCTACACTATAGGCACATTTTGAGTTATCATATTTTAGCATT
Organism: Cupressus sempervirens; assembly: GCA_028749045.1. Lineage (NCBI taxonomy): Eukaryota > Viridiplantae > Streptophyta > Pinopsida > Cupressales > Cupressaceae > Cupressus > Cupressus sempervirens. Next base: position 281,527,526 of record CM053788.1, on the reverse strand, counting down.
GTCATTATAAGGAATTCATGTCATTTTGGTAGTATTTTAGCATTCTTTTCATGTTATTTAGTATCATTTAGCACATGTTTAGTCTATTGCATTCTCACATCATAACATTCTAGGGTTATTATACTTGTATAATATCTATTCTCACATAGGTCTTGCATACATCTTTGTATATTTGCATTCATAGCATACTCCTATTCTAGAACTGTCACTAATATGTTGGTCTAAGAGCAATCTTAGTGGTTATAGTTAGGGAAACATGGGATGTTTGTAGAGTCTCTATTTGACAATGATTTTTTGGGTTTAGATTAGTTCATTGTCATTCTATATGCACTCTACACTAAGGTCTCATGAATACATGAATCCACTATGTATAGATATAAAAGTGCATTAATGAAGAAGATGATTAATTATTCATTGTAGGTATCCTTTGTTGATGGCCAAAAATAAGCTATATCTTGAAGAGGAAATGCTCACACTGGATCCTTCAATGCTAGATAGAAATCTCCTTGCTTAAATGCTTAAAAAACTTGAATACTTGAACTACTTGAATGTAAAAGGAAGAAATTTAAACTTGAGAGCAAGATCTTGAATAAATGATGTGCTTGATATTAGATAAGATATTAAATGAAGCCTCCAAGTCTCCTTATATAGGAGTTTTAAGGTGGGAAAACAATATAGGCTGACTAGATAATGGTAAAAAATTAATTAAACCCCTGAGGCCTTTTGGATCATGAGTTCCAGAACTTCTAGGAACTAGTTCAACCTATGCTTACATAATTTAGACTAGGTTGATATGATTTGACTTAACCCTAGAGATCAAGTCTTGGGTGCCACAAAAAGAAGGGGTGGGTGCAAGAAGGATAATGGCAAAAAGAGGAAGAAGATAGGAGAAAAAGGAGATCAAGTACATGAATATCCATGCTCCATAGAGGGAATTATTAAGAGGGAGTTAAAAGGTATTAAAAGAGAGTTCATCCATTTTAAGATGGTATACAAAACATGAAAGCTAGTCTACATCCTTACCTTATCTTCTCCCTTAGAGACAACTACAATTTTATATATCCTAGGGGAATAATCTATAAGCTGTGTAAAACTAACATCCAAGAGTTTCTCTATTTCTTCCTTGACAAGAAAAGCAATTCTAGGATTCATTTTATGAATCTTTTGTTAACTTACTTAGCATTTGGTGCAAAAATTGTGTTGTGAGTGACAACCTTAGTATCGATTCCAATAATATTTGAATACATCCAAGAAAAATTATCTGATAATTCAAGAAGAAGCTCAGTGAGCTCCTTATGCTCATCCTTGTCTAAATATTTTCCAAATTTGATAACCCTTTTAATATCATTAGGATCAATGTATATGTCTTATGCATCAATGATTAGGAGATTACTTCTTTGTGCATCATCTGCAGGAGAGGGAGGATCAGGATATGCTTTAGATTTAGTTTCCTCTTTAAAATATCCATTAGTATCCAAACAATATGATTTTTTCTTATTAAAATGAAAGGAAGGCAAGTCATCATATGCCCATGACATGAATTTTTCTAAAGCATCATCAAAGGGAAAGATATCCTAAGAAAAAACTTGACCAAATGTAATAAATGAAGTTTTTCCAAAAGGACCACTGCAAATATGGTTCACATTTGGAAAGAAAGAAGGTCATTTGTTATGGGTACTTGTATTCCTTGTTCATATTTTCACATCATTTACCATTGAACCCATGCTTAGTGAGTAAATAATATACAAGATCATAATGATCAACCATATCAGAAAGAGTTAAAGGGGCCTTGTAAGTCACTATGTCAAAACAATCAGGTTCGATAGTTTCAATGGTTTAATTAGAAAAAGTGACGACACATTTATTACTCAACTCTCCTGAAATAGGAGTTGAAATAAAATTTTCAGCTATAGATTCCTCTTGTGGTTTCATGAAAGAAAGATCATAAACCCAATATTCTCCAATAATTGTAGGATTGAAGTCCTAGGTTCCCAAATAATCCTCATATAGAGTAGAAGAAGAAGAATTCCCCTCACTGGACTGGTTCTTAGTTTAGAAATTAATCTCTTGATTTTTCTTTTTAGATTTTTACTCCTTAGTGGATTCAGTGATTAAACAATTTTTATGTTTATCAACCACATGAAAATGAATTTAACTTTGTGATGAAGTGTGGAGGGGATAACATGCATGTTATATAACCATGGTCTTTCCAAAAGAAGGTTGTAATTAAGATGTCCAAGCATCATATAGATTGGAGTATCTAAGATAATTGGACCAACTTTTATAGGTAGAGTTATGATTCCCAAAGTCTTCTTAGCAATATTATCAAAGTCATGAATAGGGTGCTTATCAAGCTTAATGGTGGCTATATCGGCTTTGATAACTTTCAACATAAATAAGCTACACACATTTAACCCTATTTTATTGTCAAACAATTTTTTTTTGAATGAGATTTCCATTAAAGACAACAACAACCACAAGAGAATCATATTAATTTTGAATCACCTTAGTAGACAAATTATCTTTAGTGAAAATAATTTGAGGTGAGGTAGGTATAACATGCATACATTATAGAAATGAATTGGAATTATCTTGATTAGGTGGTGGCATAGAAAGAGTAGATTTTTTTTTAAAATCTTCATAATAAGAAGGAAATGTTTGAAGGAGTTCTCATAAGGAGATCTTAGTAGGAGTAGCACATAAATACTCAACTAGATCATACTCCTTTCCCAAGGAACTAAGAAAACATGGTCTTTGAAGAAGAAAAAGTTAAGAAGGAGGTAATGATGTAGGAATAATTGAAATGGTAAGTTGAGGATTCTTCTATGTTTGATAAGTATGAGTAACCAAAGTGTAATCAAGCTTTCCCTTTATAACTATTAAAGGCATGTCAATTTTAGGACAAATTTTAAAAGAAATAAGAGGTTTTTGAGGAGGACATCCCTTAAGAGTGAGAAGAGGCTTAGAATATGGGACAGATTCAATATTGAAAACTCTCTCACATACATGAAGTCATGATAAAAACCTATCATAAAGGTTAGCTTTGAAAGATGTAGATGAAGATATTGGAGGAATGAATTTGATTGAGATCTCATTCATTTCATCCAACCCTTCACTACTAAACACCTTATGAGATTCACTAATAAATGCATGATCAAAGTACTCATGAAATAAATCATCTATTTGCTAGTCTCAGATTAGTTTTGACAATTGAGTGTCAACATACTTAACCAAATTCCAAGATAATGTCGAGTATAATATAAATGTTGAGCTATAGTGTGTGTCAAGCTAGAGATTCAACAGGTGCCAAGTAAACTTCAAGTGCTAAGCATAATTCAAGTTTCAAGTCACTATAGGTGCCGAGAAAAGTATAGATGCCAAGAAAAATAGAGTTACTATAGGAGCCAAGTGAGACAAAATTCCTATATATGTTGAGCATCAGCAATCAATAAGTGTTGAGTAACATAGAATCATCATATGACTTTGTGTCTTCACAAACTCAGATGTAAACCATTTTTGAGCTGACTCGGGATGAATCTTGAAGGATCTTAAAGATAAGATCTAATATTTTTCATTCCCTATATAATCTACATGCAGCCAATAAGAAAAATGGAGAAAGCATGCATCTAATAGGAAAAGTGAAAGAATTGAGCAAGAAAACAAGAATGAATATTGATTTTAGATTCATACCTAACCCTAAGTCTTCTAACTCTTTAAAAGGAGGATGAAATCCCATAATTCATGTGTATGAGAGTATTGCATGGGTGAATACTAGTGAAGTTAAGAAGGGTTTAAGGACCTAGAGAAGGAAGAGCAACATTGCAAAATTCAGTTGGTTAGAACAAAGCATCAACACTTCAAGCAAAGACATATCAGATCAAGGAAGGATCAAGGTTAAATTGAGCAGAACAAGGATATGGAATCAGCAATTAAAGATTTTAATTCATCAGGTCAACACATTCTAATACTTTCTAGCCATTATATTAGGAATGAAAATCCTATGATGATAGGTTGGTCTAACAGCCATATTGTAAGCCTTTCAACAAGGTGCTAAATCCTTTAACAAGGTAACATTCCAAGTGAGTGTTTGTAAATCCTTTAACCAGGTTGCTTTTAATAGAGTGAAAAGCCTTTAACAAGGCAAGCCTTTCATAGGGAAAACCATTGGAAGTGGTCAAACTTTGTAACCTTAAATAGTTATTTATTGTTGTAGTGATGATTTATGGGTGTCATCCCCACCCCAATTTTAACTTCTCATTTTGGAGGGTTTCTAGGTGACCAAAATATTATGTTATCTATTTTCATGCATGTCATTAATTTTATGTTAATGAGATATGGTAGATGCGTGTGAATGATCTTAGTTAAAAGTTTTAAAAGGTTAAATTTTGTTACTTCTGATTCAAACCCCCCCCCCCCCCTAGAAGTAAATCTTCCCATTTGTAAATTCCAACAATTGGCATCAAAGCCAAGTTATCACAAGGAGGAGCCTTACAACTTGGAGAAAATATCTAGAAATGGAAGTCTACAAACTTGGGAAGATCATAAAAAACTAGGTGATTGATATACAACTTGCTTTACATACTTTGGAAGAAACTTAGGAAGAACAGAGAAAAGAGTTAAAGAGAAGAAGATAGATTGTCATAGCTAAGAATGATACACAATACACGAAGATTGACACCTAAATTTTTTTTTAAATGGAGATTCCAAAGAGTTTGATGCAGCAATAGTAGACCTAATGGAGAAGAATAGACCTCAAGCAGAAGAGATCAGAACTCTCAAGATTGAACAAGAATCACAAGCCATGATACTTTCTGAAGTGACTGAACATAGGAAAAGAGCCATTGAAGATAAGGCTATGCTAGAAGAAGACAAGCGAAACCTTTCCAATAGACTAGAAGAAAAGTCAATTGAGCTTGCAAGAATTTTAAACATGCAGCTAGACACCCTAAGTCATATGATGAATGCACATCATGAACTGAATGTCAAGGATATTGAGATCTTCACACTAAAGATGTAAAATGAACAATAGAAAAATGACTTGAAAAGAGAAAAGGAAATTTCAAAGAGCTTCAATAAACCTAATGAGGCCATCAAGTACTTCGAACTGCTACTAAAATCACCAAGAGCTAGCAATGATACTTCAAGACTAGGATACACCAACACTAAAAAATGAGAGTCATCCAAGACTATAGAAGAAAAAAGTGAGAAAGGTAAGAACACTAAACCTACTTGTCATTTTTGTGGTAAAAAAGGACATAACTCTAATGTGTGGAGGAGCAAGAATGCCCATCAGAATGAAAAACATAAGAATGTAGGTCACTGTTACAAGTGCAACAAACAAGGACATCAAGTACATGACTGCAGGACTCGGACTAACAAAACACCAAGATTTGAAGGCCACTACTACAATTTCAAGAAGTATGGACATGAAGCTTTTAAGTGCATATCAAAGCCTATGTGGACATCTAATCAACTAGCAAGGGGAAATAATCATGGACATCACTACAATTGGGACTACAACACTAGGTATACCTATCATTACTGTCAAGAATATGGACACATCCCTGAAAATTGCATAAGAACACATTTCAGTGGAAACTATAGTAAATGCCTTAGCCAGACTACATGCTTCAGTTGTTTGAAGACTGGTCATATCAATAGGAATTGGCCAACAAGGTCAAAGGCACCCAACTCAGAGTTCAACAAAGGAAAAGAGAAGGTAGATGTTGAACACATCAGAGGAGAAATGAATAAGACATGGAAGAAGAAAGATGGTAGTAGCACATCAAATGAAGGGATCACTTCACCTAAAATGTCAAGTGGTCACACTTCATCCAACTAAGTAAAAGAAGGCATGTGGAACTAATATACAAAACTTTTATCGTACATCAATTCCTAAACAAGAAAGTGCTGAAAAGGAAAGATCGGGATGAATAGAGATGTAAAGTTAAAACTTCAAGTTTTCACCAATGTTGTCGAATAAGAAAAGTTTCCTTCAGATGCCAAGTAAAATCCCAGTACATGTCTAGTTGATTGCTGAAATTAGTAGAAGCCAAGTGATTAGTCATAGTTGAGTTGGTAGTGGAATCTGAGTGAAGATAAATTTTAGTTGAATCCGAATGAGGGATACTTTAGTGGATGTCGAGTGGTGGAAATACAATGGAATTTGAGTAATGCAGAAATGCTTAAGAAGCTGAGTGGACAGTTGTAAATGCACTAAGCATTAAATGCTATGAAAATGGGGAATATGATCGCATTTTGAACCATTTTTCTTCATCATGAGAAAAGATGAAGAAGAATGTAGAACAATTTTGAAGTAGAGAATCTAGCATTGACCCGATTTCAATAGTGATTTAGCATAATTTCATTGATTCCAAGGTATTTATACTAGTGCCGAGCTATGCAGTTTCACATTTTCTTTGTGTTTAAATTATAGATCACACAAATGGCCTCTAGTTCTAGGAAACCATAGGCGAAAGAGTTGTTTGAAGTCCAACTTATGTCAAACAAAGTTAAACAACTTGATTTTTGGCTAATCCTTGAAGTGGAATACAAAAATGACCCAACTGGAGCCCTATTTGTTATTCCTCCTAAGGTAGTTATGGTGCAAGATGTTAGGAGATGTTACAACTGTAAGATTGGTGCTATTGGAGACATCAAAATGAGAGAAGAATATGATAGGTTGTGTGAAAATAGAGTTTTGAAGGAAGAGTACCAAATCATTGAGAGGAAGGGTTTGACTCATGCCCTAGAATTCCCCATTGTCTTTAAAACCAAATGGATTAGAATTGTGCTTAGCAAGATTCACGATGGAATTTTATGGCTAGAAGATGGCCCAATAAAAATATCAAAGAGGATCATTCATAGGGTAACAAGGTATCCAACCCTAGATCATCCAAAGACCCTCAGAAGTGACTCAAAGGAAGCCATTGAAAAGAACACAAGTGCCAAATGGAACAAGAGAGGAATGAATATAGATACTATCCAAGACCCTTTTGTTGACTTTGTTGTTAGGGTTATTTCTCACAAGTTTTATCAATCCAACAGACTCAATAGTGTACCATGCATAGTAGATGTTGGCTACAAACTAGTCAAAAAGGATCATACTTATGATCTTGCATAATTGCAATTGCAACAAATCAATGAAAACCTAGAGCAATAAGGAGAACTAAGGGAGCACAGTAAAAATTTGGTGAAATTTTGATTTGTATATTTTTCTATGTACAAAATGAATTTTCATCCTTTGGTAAAGTTAGCCAAAAATTAAATAGGTCCATAGTAGCTCAAGTGAATGAAGATATTGAACAAATGGGAGCTAATTTTGAAACACTTATGGCTAGCTACTTTGAGGATTTCAAGAAATCAATGAAACAGAGATTGAGGATACCTATTTCATTGGTAGAAAAAAATGTAAATGATGTATGTTTTCTTATAGATATTGATTATACCTATATTCAAGTAGCCATACCAAGGGTTAGATAGCTTAGACCTCTTGGATATGAAATTAACATAGATGAGGCATCTACAGCTTTAACTGCACTATTAGCAGAAGAAGTGGACAAGAGTGCACCACATTTTGGGAATTTTGATGTGGTAAGATCAAAGGTGAACATGGAGTTGAAGATTTCCTCCACATTAAAGAAAAAGGACAAACTTGTGAAGAAGCTAAAAGCTAAATTTGGAGAAGAGATAGTTGAGGCAGAGGAAGAAGAAGATGAAGAAGCTGATGATGATGAAGAAGAACAAGGTCAAGAACCATTAGCACTGACCCAAGGCATGGTGAAGACGCAAAAGAAGAAGAAGGTGTCAAGCAAGAAGCATCCAAGGTTGAACCTAAGAAGAGAAAAGCACAAAAACAACTTGTTGGATAGCCCAAAGGGAAGAAGAAAGTAGCTAAGTTGAGCCCAGCCAAACCTACTACCATTGCAGACAAAAGGGAAACAAAAAAAGTGGCTAAGTAACAAGAGAAGAAAAAAGACACAGAGCAAGGAGGCCCTATAGAAAATAAAAGAAGAAAATATGTAGCACCCCCAGAGTTAGATGAAGAAAAGACAGAATCTAACAATGAGCAATTCAGAGTGGTAAGTCACACCATGAAATCTAATCTTGAAGATGTTTGTGATAACATTAGAGATAATGCACATCTATCGATATTAAAAGATAATGATTTTAATAAGTTGGGTTGAGAAGAGCAGAACATAGTGGAAGAGTTTATCTACACTGTGATGGCCAAGTTCAAGACTACTCCACTTGAACTTGACAATTCTATGCCTAAGGAGCTAAGCTCCATTGTTGAAAATAAATGGCATTACTACCTAAACATGGAGAAGGAAATAAGGGAGTCAACATTGGCTCGTGTAATGCCAGACCTTAAAAAAGGCCAAATAAACATGGGAGCAAATTTGCACCCAAATACAAAACCTTCGGTATTCTATAGAATAAAATTGAGGATGTTGTAAAGAAATCCACAAAAATGTGGAAATTGATTTATGGGTTAACCATAGTAAAGGAAGGTCAAGAAGATCCCTTTGAGGGAAGAAATGATGATGAGGAAGGAGAAGAAAATGAGCAAGAAGAAGGAGAGAAAGAGAAAGAAGAGGTTATAGTCGAGGAGAAGACACAGAAAAGTGATGAGGCAATAGCTGATAAGCAACACTAAGAATAGAGTGTCCAAGACCCACAATTGCCACCACCCAGTCCTCCACATGCATCATGTACATCTATAGAGAAAGTAATTATGAAGGATGTTCCTAACACTTCAGGTCAAAACATCAATCCATTGACTATAGAGGATCTCAAAATGATCCTTCACTAAACAACTTTGCAATCACAATTGTGTACAAATCATGTTTTGGTGAGTGTAGAAGAGTTACAAAAGGTTGAAGCTGAAATAACTAAGGAGAAGGTGAGCACACAAGAACCACCTTCACAACCTCCCACAGCTATAAGTGATCAACCAAAAGAGCAAGTAGCACAAGACACAACTGCTAAGGTTGATTCCCCAGTAACAATAACTTCAACTACTAAGTAGTGTTGTGGTATTCACAACACACGCCCCATTCCTCACCAAGAATGGGGACCCCCTACTTTTTTCAACTCTCGAACTCATAGTTCGAGAGTTGAAAGAAGAAAATTTGGTTAAAGTTACGTCAAAATTCCAAGAAACTCACAAAAAAAAGGGTTAAAATTTTATTTTTTTTAATTCCTCCACTTACCCACGTGCGCACCTGCATCGAGGTGCAGTGCTTATGTTTGTGCATGAGGGGGGAGAGGGCTATAAAACCCTCCCCCCCCCCCCCTCTTTTTTATTGTTCATTTTGCAAGGGAGGTCAAAGAGGAGGGAGAGGTGATTTTTTACTATACCCTCCCCCCCCCCCCAATTTTTTATGCAGCCCATGCCTTGGCGCTAGACACCACCATGCACACCGTGTGCATGAGCACTACAGCTCATGCTAGGCATTGGGTGCCACTACATGCACCACATGCGTAGGCACTATAGATCACACTGGGCACTGGGTGTGCCGCGCACATGGGCATTGTAGCCCGCACTGCAGCCCATGTCAGGCACTGGGTGCCACCACATGCGCCACACTGCAGCCTGTGCCTTGGCCCATGTCACGTGCCACTTGTTCGCGCATGGGGTTTGCTCCCACACACCCCTTGGCGCATGTGCCCATCCTAGCCACACTTTCATTGTTGTTGCACTTTTTTTTAATAAATTAAAATGCAAAAAAAATTATAATTTTTTTTAAATTATAAAATTAAAATAAAAAATAAAAAAATTACAAAAAATAATAATAATAATAATAAAGTTTTTCAGATAAAAAATGAATAAGTCCCCAAGGGGGACCTTTTTTTTCTCACTTGCATTTTTCTCGCTATCTAATGACTGATCATATTTTCTTTCTTGTGATGCGTAGGTAACACAATCAAATGGCATCCACATCTAGATCAGTAGCAAAACCAGTTGTTTACAAATTTCAAGGCACGAACCCAAAATCAAGATTACATGATGACTACATTGAGATCAAAGACACGAACCTCAGACACACGAACTTGGGAGAATTCTTGAGAGTTTGTAACAGTCCAACAGAAAGGTCATCCTTAAAGTCCGCATTAATTCGATCTAGATTAGTGAATGCAGCATCACATCTTGCGTCGATATAATTAGCTGAGTTGATCATGACCCTATCTCAGCATTTTTTTCCTAATTAGAGGGTAGTTAAGAGTGTCATTGGAGAAGTGGTTTTGGATTTGTGACCTGAAAACATTGAGAGATTTTTTCATCTACCTAGAGCCAATCAATTCATCTAACTCTCCTATGAAGCAGCTGAAAGATGGTATAAGGATCATCACCAAGAGGCCATCGACATCATACATTCCTTGTACTGGCTAAGGAACAAGAGAAGAAAAAAGCCACAGAGCTAGGAGGCCCTACAGAAAAGAAAAGAAGAAAATATGTAGCACCCCCAGAGTTAGATGAAGAAAAGACAGAATTTGACAATGAGCAATTCAAAGTGGTAAGTCACACCATGAAATCTAATCTTGAAAATGTTTGTGATAACATTAGAGATAATGCACATCTATCAAGATTAAAAGATAATGATTTTAATAAGTTGAGTTGAGAAGAGCATAACATAGTGGAAGAGTCTATCTACACTATGATGGCCAAGTTTAAGACTACTCCACTTGAACTTGACAATTCTATGCCCAAGGAGCTAAGATCCATTGTTGAAAATAAATGGCATTACTACCTAAACATGGAGAAGGAAATAAGGGAGTCAACATTGGCTCGTGTAATGCCAGACCTTACAAAAGGTCAAATAAACATGGGAGAAAATTTGCACCCAAATACAGAGCCTTTAGTATTCTATAGAATAAAATTGAGGATGTTGTAAAGAAATCCACACAAATGTGGAAATTGATTTATGGGTTAACCATAGTAAAGGAAGGTCAAGAAGATCCCTTTGAGGGAAGAAATGATGATGAGGAAGGAGAAGAAAATGAGGAGGAAGAAGGAGAGAAAGAGAAAGAAGAGGTTATAGTGGAGGAGAAGACACAGAAAAGTGATGAGGCAATAGCTGATAAGCAATACCAAGAATAGAGTGTCCAAGACCCACAATTGCCACCACCCAATCCTCCACATGCATCATGTACATCTATAGAGAGAGTAATTATGAAGGATATTCCTAACACCTTAGGTCAAAACATCAATCCATTGACTACAAAGGATCTCAAAATGATCCTTCACCAAATAACTTTGCAATCACAGTTGTGTACAAATCCTATTTTCATGAGTGTAGAAGAGTTACAAAAGGTTGTAGTTGAAATAACTAAGGAGAAGGTGAGCACACAAGAACAACCTTCACAACCTCCCATAGCTACAAGTGATAAACCAAAAGAGCAAGTAGCACAAGACACAACTGCTAAGGTTGATTCCACAGTAACAATAACTTCAATTGTTGAGTAGTGTTGTGGTATTCACAACATGCACCCCATTCCTCACCAGGAATGGGGACCCCCTACTTTTTTCAACTCTCGAACTCATAGTTCAAGAGTTGAAAGAAGAAAATTTGGTTAAAGTTACGTCAAAATTCCAAGAAAATCACCAAAAAAAATGTTTTTTTTAAATTTTTTTAATTCCTCCCCTTACCCATTGTGCATGTGCATCGAGGTGCAATGCTTATGTTTGTGCATGAGGGGGGAGAGGGCTATAAAACCATTCCCCCCTCTTGTTTATTGTTCATTTTGCAAGGGAGGTTGAAGAGTAGGGAGAGGTGAGTTTTTACTACACCCTCCCCCCCCCCCCATTTCTTTTATGTAGCCCATGCCTTGGCGCTAGACACCACCACGCGCACCGTGCACATGGGTGCTACAGCCCATGCTAGGCACTGGTGCCACTACACGCACCACATGTGCAAGCACTACAAATCACACTAGGCACTGAGTGTGCCGTGTGCATGAGCATTGTAGCCTATGCTGCAGCCGACATCATGCATTGGGTGCTACCACATGCACCACGCTGCAGCCTGTGCCTTGGCCCATGTCACGTGCCACTTGCGCACGTGTGGGGTTTGCTCCCATGCACCCTTTGGTGCATGAGCCCATGCTAGCCACACTTTCATTGTTGTTGCACTTTTTTTTAATAAGTTAAAACACAAAAAAAAAAAAAAAAAAAAAAAAAAAATTTAATTATAAAATTTTTTATTTAAAAAAAATTACAAATAATAATAATAATAAAGTTTTTCAAATAAAAAATGAATAAGTACCCAAGGGAGACCTTTTTTTTCTCACTTGCATTTTTCTTGCTATCCAATGACTGATCATATTTTCTTTCTTGTGATGTGCAAGTAACATAATCAAATGGCATCCACATCCGGATTAGTAGCAAAACTAGTTGTTTACAAATTTCAAGGCATGACCCCAAAATCAAGATTACATGATGACTACATTGAGATCAAAGACACGAACCTCAGACACACAAACTTGAGAGAATTCCTAAGAGTTTGCAACAATTCAATAGAAAGGTCATCCTTGAGGTCCACATTAATCTGATCTAGATTAGTGAATGTAGTGTCACATCCTGTGTCAGTACAGTCAGTTGAGTTGATCATGACCCTATCTCGACATTTTGTTCCTGATGAGAGGGTAGTTAAGAGGATCACTAGAGAAGTGGTTTTAGATTTGTGACCTGAAAACATTGAGAATTTTTTCATCTGCATACAACCAATCAATTCATCTAACTCTCCTATGAAGCAGCTAAAAGATGGTATAAGGATCATCACCAAGAGGCCATCGACATCATACATTCCTTGTACTTCATTGAGAAGCCACCTTGTGGAAAGACAATTAGAAAAGTGTATATGACTCAAGGATACATGAAGGATGACATCAAATATTCAATCATTCTCCTAAGCAGAGTCATGGGTTTGCCTATAGTAGGTCATCTTGCTCCATTCATGGTCAACTTCATCGAGACCATCAGACACGCAAAGATACCACTAGATTGGGCTACCACACTTAGCGAGAACTTGTGTGATCAGTTGAGGATAGTAAAGAATAATAAGAAGTTCTATATGACTTCTTATGTTGTATACTTACTTGTAGTGAGGGTGATGAGCTATCTTGGGTTATACAAGAAAGGTAGTATGTAGGACCCTAATGTATGGCCATATATAGTCTATCCTCAATTGGTGAAGAAGAAGCTCTCACCACAAAGCAAAGAGTATAGGATTATAAACAATGCCTTCATCTTTTCCATCATTCGATTCATAGAGGGGGACTATGGGAAGAGATTGTTAGAGGAAGCCAAGACACAAATCATAGCTCTTAGAGCATATTTCATCCAGTTTTGGACATTTACATACATTCGCATAGGTGGTGCATCTATCAATTTGAAGAAACTCCCAAGGTACCCTAGTGAAAATTTGGTCCTAATGGAAATTTCCTAACAAATTGAGTCATCTTATGAGAGGATCAAAAGACAACGGAGACCTTGTTGGGATTGGCCTTTTGTAGTTGGAGCATATCAGGTGAAGAGAAAGAAAGATATCCTAACTTTTGAGTGAGAATGGGAGAACTACCCTCTTGAAGAGTATAACTCTTCTTGGACATTCTTTGATAATTTTAGTAAAGTGGAAAACCTAATAAGAAAGGAGTTCTATCATGAGGATTCCATTGAAGATCATTGGATGAACGCCACAAATGACTATGATGTCTACATCAGGGACTATTGTAGGATGACTTTGTATTTAGCAGAAAATGCTCTCCATTTGACCATCCCTGATGAGATAAAGCTACTAGACTCCAAGGAACTACTAGATCCTGTATTCAATATAGATAAAGTTGGTGAGAGACCCATTTTGAATGCAAAAGTTGATAGAGAGGAAGGAGATGATATTAATCATTGAGCGAGACATGTCATTTGAATGACAAAGAGTTGGATTAAGAAACCCTTTCCTCTTGATCTAATTCCAGATACAGTGATTTTTCATGCACATGCTCACTTAGAAAGGGGTAAGGGAAGGAAAGTCACAGTTCCTATCTTTGCACTCCAGCCTCCTATTAGGCCAGAGACAATCTACCAGCTTGATCACCTAGTGGGATATTATCCCCCTCCTAAAAGGAAGGGAAAGAGGAAGAGAACCTCTCCTTAGAGGATTCAGATGGAGCATGTTGAAGAACAGGTTTCCTCTCAGCAATAGGAATTGAGTCCACAAGAGCCCCACGATGGTGGAGCTTCTCATATCCAAGTTGAATTTCTATTGCCTCCTATTTTGTCAAGTCAACAAGAAGAGGGAGAAATTATAGAGACCTCCCTTCCTCTAGTGCATGAAGAGCTTGCTTCTCTTTTGGTTTCACACAAAAAAAAGAGGATCAAGGTCAGAATGAACAAGAGGCAAAGAGTTCATAAAAGATTAGTGCCTAATCCATCTATTCCTAAGACCATTCTAGAGGAAGAATCAAATGAGGAGGAAACAGAATTAGATGAGGAGGAAGAACAAGTACCCTTACAAAGGAGAACTCGGTTGGCAAAAGCCACAAAATTGGAAAGAAGGAAGAGTGCCATGAATACCCTACCTCCCACAAAAGTAGAAATTGTAGAACTCTCTTCTTTGGAGGATGAAGTGCAGCAATGAGTGAATGAGCAAAGGGAGCAAGGTGATGATGTTCTCTCCATTCCAAATTTTGATATCATGCCTGTGGCTATGAAGTTAGTTGGAGATAAGATTAGAGACACCCCTACATGTGAAATTTAATAGCAAGACTGGACGTAGATGCCACCAAAAACACAAGGTCCTCATCTCACTCCTCCATCTCCACCACAGGTCATGATGGTAGGTAAGGGTTCAGTCACTCCTCCACCTCCAAGTTTGAAAGAGGAACATGTCCAAAAGGAACCATCATTACAAGAGTAACTAGAACTAAGGGTTACTAATGAGCCATCAAAAGAGGGATAGATAGTAGAATGTGTACAACAACTTTCTCAGGAAATTGAGGATCAAATTATAGGATCTACAGAGACCAAGACTACAGAAGAAGAGTCTTCACAGCAGGAGACTCTGAGCGAGAGTGATAAAGTGAAGGAGGTAGTTGAACACATCCCTTCATCATCCAAAGCCAAGGTTGCAAAGAGACATATCCCAAGATGGTTTTGGAAAGAAATAATGAGAAGTGCCAAGCATCAATTTCATGCTTCAAAGGATGACATTTGTGATATTGTAGAGATTTTGAACAAGCCTGAGTCTCCATTACATGATGCAACACCATTTGCATTCATCACTTCCATATGAAACCAAGACTTATTTACACAAGTGGCTCACCCTCCCAAAGGTACCGATATAGAAGTTAGTCTTGAGGACTATGAAGTGAAAGATATTATGTTGGGAAAGCCTACACAGGATACATCCTGATAGATGATGACTATGGGAATCAAAGAGGTTCTCAGACACATGGAACAGGATGAGATTGAAATCAAAAGACTTTGTAGGCAAGTTGAGATCCTAAAGGGATATCTAGCCAAAGTTATTGGTCTTCTTGATCTTGAACAACCTGAGGAGACTTCGAACACCATTCTTAGAGAAGGGGAAGGTGTACAACTCAATCCATTTTTGAAAGCTTTTCAAGAATGGTGGGGTAGCCTTGAGGATAAGGGTGTCACTATAATCACAGGAAGTTTGAATTTGTTGCATGCTACACAAGACAATGTTGATAAGATCATGGAAATTTTGAGGCAAGACTTTAGTATCATGGAGGAGGTACGGGCATGGAGCAAAGATTTGCAAACTCTATAAGCCATAAAAGGGAAAAGGTACTACATTCTAATTGATGTATATACCAAAAAAGAATTAGACATGATAGATGATTGGATAGAGAAGATTTTCAATAGAAATAAAGTGATGGAAACATTTCATGATGAGATACATAGGCTCAAGGACCAAGCCCAAGAGAAAATTTTGGAAGCAGAAAAGTTGTACAGTGATGCATGCTTGAAAATTTTTGAAGATGAAGAATGAGAGAAGTTGTTTCTATTTGAGGTAGTCATGGAAAATTTTAGGAAGACTTTAGAGGAAGCATCCAGTGATGAACACATCAAACAAGCCTTCAGGACAAAGGAAGCACTGTTAGAGTTGGACACCAAACTCAGAGATTTTGCAGAGACTCGAATTGAGGTAGACAACTACAGGCAAAAGGTTAAGGATAAGTATGAGGATTTGGATCTTCTAGATGCTACTAAGATTACTAATATGATAGATAAATTCAAGGGCAAACATCCAAACATAGCTTTAGGATGAAGATGAACAAAACCCAGATGCCAGAATTTCAATTTTGACACTTAGTAAAATTTTGAGATTTTGACCTAGTCAAGCTCCATAGGTCTACAAGTCCACATTTTCATGTAGCTCCACAAGTCCATAATTTTGCAAGTTAGAGTTGCACTGATAGTTGATTGCCAATTCCAAAAATAACACTTTCCATGCATTGGGAATGCATTTTGATGGCAAGTTAACTCCGACACACGCCCAGTGAAGGGCCAGTTTCCATTTTTGATGCCTCTATGCACTTCTACTTTGACTGATGGCTTCCTCCTACTTCTCTCTCATACTTTTATTATTTTTAACATTTAAAGGGCTCATGCATCCAATTAATGAATAAAATATGGATGGAGTCCCTCTAAGTACCAGTTAGATTGTTAGTTTGTATATATTTAGTTTGTTTTAATATTTTAAAATCATTTTATTGCATGAAGATATCTCTCGCTCTCAACACAAATTGAGGAGACAATTTCTTATAAATACGCTATTGTAAAATGTAACAAGTGGTATCATTATTATGCAATAAAATTATGCTTTTGGTGCTCGCATTTGGAGTGTAGTGATTCTTTCCTGAATGTGTCATTGTTTTGTGGATTTTATTCATGAGATTATGATTGAGCCAAAGGTTTATTGTGTTACTTCTAGTTGTGTGATGTTTTAGTTCTGATGTTTGCTACAAATATACAAATTTTGCTGGCATAATGAGCTTGAGAAGAGATCACCCAATTGTGTCTACATAGTTTTTGTCTTGCATGAGTGCACTTTCCATGGCCTTGTGATTTGATGAAGAGTGAAACATCATTCAATTTGTTAAAAATTCTCACCAACGATTGCATCAATGGATTCTAGGAAGTGTTGTTCCTATTTTCATTGGTTTCTTACCAATTTTTTTGAAGGTTTAACTCGCAACATGTTGTGTTCTATGTCTTATGTCTGTTTAGGAATTTCAATTTCAAGTCATTTGATTTCATGTTATTTGCTTTCAATTTTTTTATTTTCTTTACTAACCCCCTGTTAGAATAGGACCTCATAGTAGCTGCATTGTTAGAATTGCATTCATTGAAAAAATAGAAAAAATAGAAAAATATTGTTCTTTTGGTGTGATATTTTGAGATAGTGAATAGATTTACTTTGATTCTGAGACAAAAGAGTCTTTGGTACAAGCAAAGGCCTCCTTGTGAACACTCATATTTATCTTCTACTGAGTGGATTTTGGTACGTCGCAAGACAAATACTAAACCTTGGAGCTGATCCTTAAAAAGATTTTCTTTTCAAGAGAGGAATTATGCAATGGATTATTGTTCTTGACCTCATGCAAAATGAATGCCCAACAAGTAGTCAACAAAGGAATAGATAGGACAAAAGGATCCTACCTCACAAAGCCAAGGTGCACCTCCTCTTATCACCATAATTGATCAAGGTGGAATTGAAGAAGATAAGGAAGAGGAGAAACCCCCCAAGGAAAGAGAGAAAGAGGTAATATAGACATTGGTTAATTTGCCTACTATAGGGACTCCTACCAAGCATTGATGCAGTAACACTACAAATTTCAGCACCAGGCTCGAGCTCCACCAAGGTAGAAAGGGTACTTGACTATGGAGACCCTACACTTGATGAAGAGATAGTCATACCAAGTTACGACTACAAGAAAATGAACCTAGCATAGATAAATGAAGTGAAAAAGACACTAGAAAGGGAAAAAAAATAGGAGATACTTAGGAATGAGTATAGGCAGAGGCAAGCACTGATAGAAATCAAAGACATCTTTCTTTATGCATTCAACATAGTGGACCACATACAAAATGAAGACCTTAATACTAATGTTAAATTATTAGAATGGTCTAAAAATAAATTTTGAATAAAGGTTAATGAGAAGATATCTAGTCAGATAGCACTATCACAAGTGGAACTGGCTAAGAAAGTTGAGAAGGTGAAAACAATAGTTGAGTATATATTCTCATTGTACTTCAAATTATGTGACTCTTCATATTTCATACAAAAGACTAGCTAGAGAATATTGAGCTTGGAGAGGAATCTTAAGATATCAAGCACACAGCTACCTAAGAATCCAGCTCAAAGTGAGAAGCATTTTGCCACAATGCTTCACACTCAGAAGGATTTAGTTGTATTAACAATAGAAGAGGCTAATATTAAGGCCAAATTAATATAGATTTGATCTGCAATAACCCCACATTTGGAAGTATTGCATAAAGAAGTGGCCTATGTAGAGAACGTTTTGAAGAAAGATCCAAACTTTTATACATTAGATGGCCTAGTATATCTTGATCCAACTCAAAGCACTAGACATTGCCTTATATAATTGGGATGCTTCTTTGAAGATAATAATGGAGGTAAATAAAACATTTTTGGCTAAATATTCCATTCATTCTAAGGACCTTTTGACATAAGTGTCAAAAAGGGGGAGATAATACACTATGTAGATAAAGGGGGAGATATAATTAAGATAGGAGAAAATAAGAATGGGGGAGATATAATTATTTGAGATGGAGATAATAATGAAACCCAAAGGATGAGATATACCGAAAGGGGGAGTTTTGAGAAATAAGAAGGTATATCCAAAAGGATACAAAAATTGCAAGTAGACGTATAAAATGGGGAGCAAAAATAAAAGGGGAGTACAAATAGAGCAGGTACAGACCAGAAATAGAGCAAACAAAAACAACGAAAAGACTATCAGATACATCAGCATGAGACAAATTCAACCTAAGGGAATTTTGGTTGAAAAAATGGCACATCAGCTCAAGGGGAGTTACAAGTTTTTGAGGTATATAATCTTCTACAAAATTTTGAATAAGTTTTGAAGTTTTGTATATATGCTAAATAGAATGTGTATTATACTTGTAGAGACTAGATTCATAATGTTTAGTTAAGTGTTTTTGCCACTCATGTCAAAGGGGGAGATTTTTGGTCTTAGATTGGTTTTGACAATTGAGTGTCAACACACTTAACCAATTTCCAAGATGATGTTGAGTTTAATTTAGATGCTAAGCTATAGTGTGTGTGAGCCAAAGATGCAATAGGTGTCGAGTAAACTTCAGGTGTCAAGCATAGTTCAAGTGTCAAGTCACTATAGGTGCTGAGAAAAGTATATATGTTGAGAAACTAGAGTTATTATAGGAGCCAAGTGAGATATAATTCCTATATGTTTCGAGCATCAGCAATCAGTAAGTGTCGAGTAACATAGAATCAGCATATGAGTTTTTGCCTTCACAATCTCAGATGTAAACTATTTTTGAGCTGACTTAGGATGAATCTTGAATGATCCTAAAGATAAGATCGAATCTTTTACATTCCCTCTATAATTTTCATGTAGCCAATAAGAAACATGGAGAAAGCATCCATCTAATAGGAAAAGTGAAAGAATTGAGTAGGAAAAGAAGAATGAATATTGATCATAGATTCATTGCTAACCCTAAGTCTTCTAAATCTTTAAAAGGAGGATGAAATCCCATTATTTGTGTGTGAGAGAGTAATGTATGGGAGAATACTAGTGAAGTTTAGAAAGGTGTAAGGACTTAGAGAAGGAAGAGCAGCATTGTAGAATTTAGTTGGTTAGAACAAAGCATCAGCACTTCGATCAAAGACATATCAAATCGAGGAAGGATTAGGGTCAGACTGAGTAGAACAAGGATCTAGAATTAACAATTAAAGATTGTAAGTCATCAGCTCAACACATTCTAATACTTTCTAGCCATTGTATTAGGAATGAAAATCCTATGATGATAGGTTGGTCTAACAACCATGTTGTAAGCCTTTCAACAAGGTGCTAAATCCTTTAACAGGGTAACATTCCAAGTGAGTGTTTGTAAATCCTTTAACCAGGTCACTTTTAACAGAGTGAAAAGCCTTTAATAGGGCAGGCCTTTCACAAGGTAGACTATTGGAAGTGGTCAAACTTTGTAACCTTAAACAATTACATATTGTTGTAGTGATAATTTGTGGGTGTCATCCCCACCCCATTTTTACCTTCTCATTTTGGAGGGTTTCTAGGTGACCAAAATCTTGTGTTATCTATTTTCATTCATGTCATTAATTTTATGTTAATTAGATGTGGTAGATGCATGTGAATGATCTCAGTTAAATTTTTTAAAAGGTTAAAGTTTGTTGCTTCTGATTCACACCCCCCCCCCCCCCCCCCCCACCCCCCCCACCCTGCTCTCAGAATTAAATCTTTCCATTCATAAATTCCAACATTATCTTCAAAGTAAAAAAAACTACTCAAAATGAAATGAAATGCAATTTTTTTTATTAAAAAAAAAAAAAAATTTAAGAAAGAATGGAATGCAAACTCAACAAAGAAAATATTTTTTTTTTTAGTTTTATGCTTATGAATGAAATGCATGTAAAATAAAGATCTGACTACCAATTTAAAACAAGATGTGTTCATGTTTAGTTCACCAAAATGTTCAAGGAGGAAATGACATCAATGAATAAGATAATACAAACTAGGTGTGACAAGTGTTAGGATTAAACCACAAACAGAAATAAAAATTACATACAAATATAAATAATATTAGAAAATATTCAATCACATAGAAAAGAACACAAGACACCATTATTTAACATGGTTCACCCAATCCCTGGCTACATCCACCAAACAACAAGTCCAATATTATTATGATCTAGTGATCACAACTTGATTATAATATGTAATCCCTTACAACTCAATATCGCCACAAGAAGCAATTTTTGCATCACATACTATCAAGATACCTAACCCTAATCCCTTTTATACATGTATTATTTCCACTTTTAGGGTCACAACATGTCAGCCATATGTCATCCACAATGTTGGCCATAGCTCAAAAATCCCTAAAGAATTATGAAGTATGTATAGTACTTCCCTGATCAATCACCACAAACTAATAATCTCTCACTTGGGGACTAATCAAGCTCCACACTAAACAACAATCTCCCACTTGGAGACTAATCTTATAGCAATACCACTACCACATGGGGCTTCCACTAGATTAAACCACCCTAGACTCAGTTGTTCTTTTATTTTGTTTAATCTAGAAGACCAAGAAAAGCTAAAGAGGAGTTCAGCTTCTCCCTTGTCACTATTTTTGTAAACATATCTATTGAATTGTCATCTATATGTATCTTTTCTAGCTTTAATTATCCATCATCCAAAACTAACTGAATGAAATGGTACCGCAATTAAATGTGTTTTGTCTTTAAATGTAGAGCTGAATTCTTTGCAAGATGAATGGCACTCTGACTATCTATAAATAAATAATTATCCTTCTTAGGGTGTCCCAATTCTTCCAAGAATAACTGAAATCATATCATCTCCTTAGTTTCCTCTATAGTAGCAACATACTTTGCCTCTATAGTGAATAAAGTGTACTTCACCTTCTGTAACCTAGAAACCCAACTCACTACTGCCTCACCAATAGTAAATACATAACCTGTAGTACTCCACCTAGTATAAATATCCCCTGCCAAATTTAAGTCCACATATCCCTATAAATAAATAATAGAGCCCCCAAAATGTAGACACTTAAAGGATGTCCTCTCAAATATATAAGAATCCATTTAACTACATTCCAATGCTCAATTCCTGGATGACTCATATACTTGCTAGCGACTCCCATTGCATGTGTAATATCTGGTGTCATACATACCATAGCATACATCAAGATTCTTATAGCTAAATAATAAGGTACCTTGGACATCTTATCCTCCTCTTCTTGTGTCTTTGGACACATCTCCTTTGTCAACTTGAAATGACTAGGTAAAGGTGTGCTAACAACTTTAGCATTCTCTATAGAGAAATGTTGCAACACCTTCACAATATAATTAGCTTGAGATAATACCAATTTTCTACTCTTCCTATCTCTACAAATCTTCATACCAAGGATTTATTTTGCTGCCCCCAAATCCTTAATAGAAAATGCATGTGTTAACTAACGTTTCAACCCCTTAATGTAATCCATGTTAGACCCAACTACAAGCATATCGTCAACATATAAACACAAAATAATGTAGCTATCATCTCTCAACCTCTTACAATAAAAAAAATGATCTGAATGACATCTACTATATCCATGCTCATGCATAAAACTATCAAATTTCAAGTACCATTGCCGAGGTGCTTGCTTCAAGCCATATAGACTTTACTCAAGCTGCACACTAAGTTCTCCTTACCTTTGACCTCAAATCCCTATGGATGTGCCATATATATCTCTTCATCCAAATCAAAATGAAGGAAGGTTTTTTTAACATCAAGTTACTCCAAATGAAAATATTCAGTAGCCACAATACTTAAAATAGTATGGATAGAAGTTATTTTTACAATAGGAGAGAATATCTCATCAAAATCAATGCCCCTCTTCTATGCAAATCCTTTTAAAACTAACCTAGCTTTAAATATTTTCTTACCTCCATCCTCTTCTTTCAACCTATAAACTCATTTATTTTGTAAAGCTCGTTCACCTGAAGGCAACTTGCATAAATCTCAAGTCTTATTTTTTAGCAAGGAGTCCATTTCATCTATCATTGTAGACTCCCATTAAATCTTAGTATCCACCTACATAGCTTTATCACAACATTCAAGTTCATTGACATCTGTTAGTAAAATAGAGTACAAAGAGGGAGAAAATCTTTTTGGATATCTACTTACCTTATTGACCATCTAACTTTAACTAGGGTGTGTGGTATTTTTGGTTGTGGTTATTAGAGATCATGAGGTATTTTTGGAACATCATCTTTTAGAGTATCATCCAACACTACATAATCATCTTCTTTCTTCTTATGCTACTAAAACAGGTCTGTGTACAACACTTTCTCATTGAATATAACATTCCTGCTTCTCAAAATTTTATGATTTTAAAAATCCTAAATCCTATAACCAAATATATCAATGTCATATCCAACAAATACACAGTTCTTTGACTTAACTTTCAGCTTAGTTCAATTTTTAGAATCTATACAATCAAATGCTTCACAACCAGAGGTCTTGAGAAAAAAATAACTCACCTTCTTCCCAATCTATGCTTCCTCTAGAATACCATAGACCAAAGGAGTAGAGGGACCTCTATTAATCAAATATAAAATAGTATTGATAGCCTCTAGCCACATGTTTAAGGGAAACTCTGCATGCAACCTCATGCTCCTTGCATGCTCCATTATAATCATGTTCATGCATTCAGCCACTCCATTTTTCTATGGAGTCCTTGGAATAGTTTTTTGTCTATGAATACCATTAGTGGCACAATAATATTCAAATTTATGACTACAATACTTGCCACCATTATTAGATCTGAGACATTTTAATTTTTTACCAGTCTCATTTTCAACCAAGCATTTCCATTTCTTAAAAGTTTGAAATATATTAGATTTTTGTCTAAGGAAATAAATCCATACTTTTCTAGTTGCATCATCAATAAATGTAACATGATAATGAGAGCCACCAAGGGAAGATACCTGAGCTAGTCCCCATATATCTGTATGCACAAGATCTAATCTCTCACTTTTCTTTTCCTTCCCACTCTTCACAAAAATCACTCTCTTTTGTTTTCCATACACACAACTTTCACATAAATCCATATTGACACATTTCATACCTAGTGAAACTTTCTTTGAATGAATTAATTTCATACCTTTCTCACTCATGTGCCCAAGTCTGTTGTGCCACAAGATTGTATTAGAATCTACAACAATTGTTTGTTCTCCCTGCTCAACTGTAGCAATTGTTCTTGAACATTCATTTTTCTTTGAAAGAATCAAAGTAGAAGGAATAATATGGCCTATAAAAAGATATAAGGTGCCTAATACAAGGTAACCTTTTGAAACCTTCCAATTTTTATAATTAAAAGTAACTACAAAACCCTCATCACTAAGTTGCCCTACTGAAATTAAGTTCCTACTCATCCTTGGAACAAATCTCACCTCATATAGTAGTCAATGATTCCCATTTTGCAACTTAATCTTAACTTTTCCCTTTCTAACAATCTGACAGGGTTCATTATCTCTCAAATAAACAAGCCCAAAATTCCCCTTGGACATAATCAATAAAATAACTTCTATAAGGTGTAGCATGAAATGAAGTCCCAGAATCTAAAACCCATGAATCATCAACACTTTCTAAAGAAAGAAGCAAAGCATCCTCTTTAGATTTTTTATTTACCACATTTTCCTCCTTGTTCCCTTTTGGTTTATCTCCTTCAATATTCTTTCGAGTCCAACAATATTTCTTCTTATGTCATGGTTTCCCTTAGTACCAACAATCTCTTAGTCCTTTGGATTGAGACCTCTTCTCCTTTGACTTTCCTCTTGATTTCCTATGATTTCTGGAATTATTTCCTCTCTCATTTGTTCTATCTCTACTTTATGCATTCAAAGCACTTCCTGATGTAGATCCACTTGAGATTTTCCAATTAGTTTCATCACTCAAAATAACACAATCACATCATCATATTTTAAGATATTAGATCTAGAAACATAATTACTCATAGCCATTACCAAGCCATTCCAACTTTCAAGCAAAGAACACAAAATCAAGAGAGCCCTAATTTCTTCACCAAAATTAATACCCACAAAAGATAACTAACTACTAACAATATTAAACTCATTTAAATGATTTGCAATAGATCCACCTTCTGCCATCTTCATATTAAATAAATGCTTCATGAGAAATACCTTATTTGAAGCAGAGGGCTTTTTATACAATTTCTCTAGAGTTTCCATCAACTCTTCTATTGTCTTTTTTTTTGTAATGTTAAATGTCACCAATGGTGCCAAGCATAACTGAATGCTTCCAAGTGCCTTTCTTTCTAAAATCTTCCAATCCTCATCTATCATAGTTCATTGTTTCTTTGTTTTTTCTTCCAATGGCTTCCATAAATCCTTCTAATAAATTTAGTCTTCCATTTGTATTTTCTATAACTGAAAGTTCTACACATTAATTTTGTCAACCTTCAGCTTACCCTCT
This sequence comes from Cupressus sempervirens, assembly GCA_028749045.1. Taxonomy (NCBI): domain Eukaryota; kingdom Viridiplantae; phylum Streptophyta; class Pinopsida; order Cupressales; family Cupressaceae; genus Cupressus; species Cupressus sempervirens. Next base: position 281,502,254 of record CM053788.1, on the reverse strand, counting down.
TTTTCCATCACTCCCACTCAACCATGAGACTCACACTCAACCGTAAGACTCTCCTACAAAGGATAATTGAAAAACAACCTTGCTCTAATACCACTTCTTAGGATAAAACCATAGAAAAAAATAACAATTACATGCAAATATAAACAATATTAGAAAATATTGAATCGCACAAAAAAGGTCACAAGACACCAATATTTAACGTGGTTCACCCAATCCCTATGCTACATCCACCAAACAATAAGTCTAATATTATTACAATCCAATGATTACAACCTAATCACAATTTGTAATCCCTTACAGCTCAATACCACCACAAGAAGAAATTTTTGCATCACACACTATCTAAGATACCTTACCCTGATCCCTTTTATACAAATATTTTTCCACTTTTAGGGTTACAACATGTTGGCCATATGTCAAACACAACCCAAAAAAAATTTAACCCCAAAGAATTATGAACTATGTACAGTACTTCCCTGATCAATCACCACAAACTAACAAGAAGTTCAACACTTTCTCCCTAAGCCATTCAACAGAAGAAAAGGAGATGCTTCCATGCATAACTATTAATAAGACCTAGGTTTGATTAGCAAAACCAAGTGTGATAAATGGATGCCAATTCCAAACCCAATTTTTATCAAGGAAGTACACAAGAAAGGCCACTTTCATGCAATATTACTCTTAATGTAAAATCAATAAGGTGTTAAGTAAGATATACAAGACAACTTTAAGATACTTTAAATGTATAAAAATGACTTAAACTATATATGACAACAAGTAGATACTAAAAATTAAATGAGTAATAAAGGAATTCCTTCAAAATATGAAAGAGAAAATATCTTTTTGCTTCGAAAACAATACACTTAGACATGTTACCAATAATCTTATTGTAAATCTCTAAATAAAATAGAAAATCTAGAAACCATTTTTTCTTCTAAGGTCTCAGGAACAAGTTGACCTAGAGGAAAGGTGTTCACACACCATTTTAAAAAGTTACTATCTTCCTAGGGAAATGTAAATAGGTTGACCTAACTTTTCTAGAAAAGTTTTGAGATGTAGTTTTTAGATCTGAAGCTACAAATTTGATATTTTGTGAAATTGTTATAGATCTTGTGTGTTTGGGTGGATATAAAGGGGTTTTCCTTAGCCAACCCCTCAATTTATTGATTTCCACCCCCATGAATATTCATTAAGGAAATTGTTGTGTGTCTATGTAGTGCATGTGAATCATATATTTGTAGATCTAGAATAGAAAGAGCTCAAATTCAGGAATCTACTCTATGAGTGAAATCCTAGAATGTAAGTGCACTTGTGTGTGTAATCATAAAAAAGATATGTAGAGTATAAAGATCAAATCTAAATATAGTGTAAAAACCATACCAATCCCCCAAGGCTAAAGTACTCTAACCATCTTCATGATTCCCTTGCATCTCCATGATTTTATGTAATAACTGAATGCTTGATGATGAGTGGAGACCTCAATCCATAATAATAAAATAAAAAATCAGCCTTTGTTTGCACTTTTATATTTCTCTATGTTAGATTTGGGTGTCTACACTTGTTTCTTTTGTCCTTGTTCTTTTAAAAATGAGGTGATTATGTCCTTTTATAGTGGATTTTCTAAATTACCCTTACAAGAGCTGATTGCAGTGAGTGAGAATTAACCAAAAGTGTAAAATAGGTTTGGGCCTAAAGTCAATGGACACTCTAGGAATAGATCAATCTGGTGTACTTGTCTGGAATAGATCAACATAAGGTCAATGTATTCCCAAGAGGCTAGTTTCTTGGGTTTTCTTGATCTAGCATCAAGAACTACAAAAGTTCTAGGTCTAATGTATATCAAGATTATATAATTTGAGAAATAAGTCCCAAAAGAGGATGATTCTTAGAAAATAGATCCTACCTCAGCCTATGTGTGAGAAAAAGAGGAATCAAGGAGGATGTATTAGGTCCTACATCAATTTCTCCTAGGAGAGAGGGGGGGACATGTGTGCTCCAATTTCAATTGAGAAATGCAAAATCACTGATTAGGAGCTAAAAGGTCAAAAATTGAAGCACTTCCAATTTAAAATGGTACACATACAAATATTTTTCAATTTTGAGACCAATGTTCCTACATTAATATAAAATAGAGCTAATGGCGCACCAAAATTTCTCCTAGGAGAGAGGAGGGGGACATGTGTGCTCCAATTTCAATGGTGAAATGCAAAATCACTGATTAGAAGCTAAAAGGTCAAAAATTGAAGCACTTCCAATTTAAAATGGTACATATACAAATATTTTTCAAGTTGGTGACCAATGTTCCTACATAAATATAAAATAGAGCTAATGATGTACCAAAATTGCCAAGAATTGAAAAGTGTGACAAAATTGGATACCAATGTCAATGAAGAATTGATGCTCCTACAACAATATAACAAAGATTAGGCATGGAGATACCTACTTGAGCATTAGATGAATATATTCGGTATATGTTTTCCAAATGGCAGCAACCTCTTATATATAAAGGGAATAATCAATGAAGAGGCATGTCCCTTCATGGGACACGTCTATTCATTAATTAGAAAAATAATATAATATAAATTTTAATCATATTTATATATATAGATATAAACTTATATCTCGTTTAGGATGAACACACATATATAAAGGATAAATACATCCAAATTGACTAAAACTTTAACACTCCCTCTTAGTCAAGAAGGATAAATACATTTTGATAATCAAAGGTACAGGATGATCAGTATTTTGAATAACCCAAAGATGCTTGATGAGATAATATCTAAGCTCTTAGTTATTAAAATACCTATTATTCATTTACACAAACAACCCCAAGATAATCAATTTGATAATATCTATGCTCTTAGTTGTAGTCTCACAAAATGCATACTTACCTCATGCCCAATATGCATCTATATAAACAACTCAAAGAGAGTCAATTTAATGACATCTAAGCACTCAATTTAAGTCTCACAAGGTGCATATTCTCATGATTTAAGTATAATGCTTGCTCAAAATGTATAACATAGAATTTTAGCCAATTGAAGATGCCAGACATCAACACTTCCTCTTAGATAGGGAGGATAAACACAAGACATATATTACACCATTGGTAGTATTTGGAATGACAATTTTTAAGGATCTCTTCACTTAGAAGATATCTATCATTTCAATATCACATTTGAATACATGAGTATTGGTCTCCCAAAATACATTATATTCACCAATTACTCAAATTAAGGTTTGATATCACATAATACAAGTTATTGTAAGATTGTCACCTTACAGTAACTTCTGCAAATACAAGTGACATCATTTGGAAGTTGTCACTTGCTCATGATGTACATAGGGGTAGGCCTATTAAAATCACATAGTCACTAGGAATATTCTGATATAATTTATTGATCATTGAGGAATCCATCTCAAAATGGTTTACTCCTTAATCAATATGATCCATATCATCGAAGGTTGACTAAATCATATCCTATATCTGCTCCCTCTCTTTCAAGGTTGCCTAAAATGTTAGCCTCCCTCTAAACATATATCCTCTAAGATTCTTTTACATTTGAAAGTGTCAAATTCTCTTTGAATCTAATCTCAATCTCCCTTTTCCTCCAATAGCATACTCAAAGGAAATGATCAAGGAAAATAACTCTTATAGTACATATTAAAAATATAAATAAGAGAGAGACTTGTATAATATTCAATATAATATATTTCCAAAAAAATTTAGATAATTAGAAACTAACATCATTCCATTCTACTCTTAGAGTAATCCCTATTATTCCAATATAATAAATATCCAATTAAATATATACATTAAACATATATACATATATTACATACTATAATCTATATTTCCAATATATTCTTTTCTAATATGATCAATATCTCAATTTATATTCACTTATATTTATAATAAATTATTTCAAAAATAAATATACACTTTATGTGTGTGTGTGTGTGTGTGTGTGTGTGTGTGTGTGTGTGTGTGTGTGTGTGTGATTTTCATGTTTAAATACCTATAAAGTATCTCTAATCACATTAGTGATGTACGAAACTTAAAGTAATATAAAAGAGACTTAAATAATACACCCTATACATACCTTCATGGGATCAAGGGCTTGATGTCCTCAACCACACCCAGTTATGTCTTAGTGTTGAAATGGCTTTTCTTAATTATGGTACATGAATATTGCCAACCATGAGGCTTTTGTCCTTGGATCTTTCAACACTTATTATGAAATGAACACTTTTATGTTATTTGTGAATCTTTGGTTTTTTGTTTGTAACCTTTGATACGACATTGACATGATATATGGACATTTTTATGTGTTTGATCTTACTACCACATTGATGAAATGGTGTATGGTATGATGATAATTATTTCTTAGTGGGATTTGGGACTCACATCTTTAGTGGACCCCATTGTATGGTATGACTTTGATGTGTAAATTGTTGACTCTATGTGCTAATGTGGTTTGATTTCCTAGTTTTTGCATATCCGATTCCCTCCTATGTATCCTTTGTCAAGTGTTAGAATTATTTATATGGTGTGGGGCACATGATCAGTCATGCCCATTTCCTTTTGACATGATTTGTCTTTTAAGGTTTGTGTTAATGAGTGTGGTCTATCTATAGCATTCTTGCAATATCAAGGAGTTTATCTACAACCAAATTTTTTGGCATCCCTTTATGCTTTCAATTACCCTTGTACATGAGTTTTACATGGATATAACATAAGGGGTTTGTGGCCCACTATTATGTGTGCTTTGGTTATTCACATGCTCCCTTAGATCTATGTTGACTATTTATGTTATGTGTTCCACATAGGGATGTCTGAGATTGATTTACATCCTCCATCCTCATTTCTTTACATATCCTTCAGTTTCATGGTCAAGATCTCCTATTTTCAAATGAAGGCTTTGGCTCTCAACCTTGAAGTTTCTCGACTACCCTTAATTTTTGCAAATCAAACTCCCATTAATATTACAAATTGATCTATCAACTTTAACATGTATTCTTTGTTTCTTGCAACATTACTTAACATATAAACCATTGAATGATGATTTGGAACATATTCACTCTTATTCACTGCTCAATGGTGTAATTTCCAACCTCTCATTAAATCCATTTGCACCTTCTATAATCTATATGTTTCATTTCTCTTCTAAATGTTTGATTGAATCTTATTTGATATTTCTCCTCTTAATGTATCGCTTCTTCAAAGTTGTCTTCTATTCATGTATTCAGGTATTTAGGATCTTCCTTAAGCATTAAGGCTTTCTTCAAAGGAACTTGGCTCTGATACTATGTTAAATTTTGGGAGGATCTATTGCAAATGTAATATCACTGCCATTATATTCGGTATGTGTTTTCCAAATGGTAGCAACCTCTTATATATATATAAAGATAATAATTGATGAAGAGACATGTCCCTTCATGGGACATGTCTATTCATTAATTAGATAATTAATATAATATAAATTTTAATCATAGTTTTATACATATATAAAAGATGAACACACATATATAAAGGATAAACACATTTGAATTGGCTAAAAATTTAACAACTATCTATTGGTAGATTGGTGCATTCTAATTCTACTTTAGAGCCATGCACCACCAATGAAAAATTGGTACATTCCAAGTAACCTATGGAGTAATGCACCAAGTTTTGCAAGATACTTTCTAATCTATTAAGTATGGAAGCAGTACATCAAATATGTCATCAATGATAAAACTATAAATAAATATGGTACTTTATATTAACATGTATAAAAGATAGCTCATACAAGAGAATACAACATGAATATGATAATAATATAAATTTGGAAATTGATGAAGATGCCACCAAGGATGTGCTATAAATGATCACAAATGATGCCATCATATTGGACCGATTTTCCAATAAATTAGAAGAGTAAGTAATCCTACTATTGGTTAGAGGATGGATCCCTACAAAATTCATTAGGTGGACAACGCTTGTTTTCACAATTTATATATTTATTTATATATCTCTACACATCATAGTTTGAAGTCCACTAAAGAGATTAAATGATAGATATCAATTCTAATAATGAATTAACACCTTCATTCCCCATTTATTGTTGGGTGGGTGGATTTGATAGTCACCTTCTACTTCTATTATACTAGGATGGGGCTATAATAAGTGGGGATTCGATTGTGTTCTAGATGATGGTTTAAAGAATTGCTAAATATATTCAACCCTACCTCACATAAAAAATTTATAATTTATTTTTAAAAATATGTTATTACTTATAGACTTTAATGAATAATATTATTCTTCTATTTTTAACTCTTTCTTGGTCTTTCCATTTTAGTGTTCATAATTGTTATAATAGACTTAGATCACTATTGCAAAAAACTAGACTAATGTATATGCATTACAATTTAAAAACTAAGCCAAATTTTGAAAGCACAATATTGAATCTTAGTCAGTACAAATTTGTAGCACCAATATAGATTGTCTAAAAAAATGCACCTTAAAAAAATTGTGCTTAAACAAGAATCATTAAGAACCCAAATGAGGCCTTAGAAGTTTTAGCACTTTGAAAAAAAAATTAATTAAAAAGGAGTCTATATGAACTTGAATGAGGTCTTGTGGCTTCTAATTTAATAGTTTTGAAAATAACCAAGAAACTAGACCAATACATCTAAGGTTAGCAAACTCCTATAACGGATGCACTTGACTATAGTCTTGGGCCAACTATAAGGATAATTCCTTCTTCTTTTTTAGGCTCTGTAAGACCTAGGTGGGTGGACCTCAGATTCTTTATATGGTACCATTGTAAAGGCATACAACTAAATTTGGAAAATAGATAAAATCACTTAATCTTCTATGTTTATGCAAGCATTCATGGGTGAAATAGCTAATAATAGAGCACATGAATCTGATAAACCAAGTGATGGAAAACCTTTTAGCTTCTTAAACATAAAGGGAAAGATATTCAATTAATATTTGTAACTCAGCATAACTTGGGTATGCAACAACAGAGGACATGCACTCTCCAAGCTGACCAGTCCCTTATCCATTAGGCATCAACTAAACCTTCACATATAGATGGATACCTAAAGTATAATCATATATTTAGACATCTGATCTATCTAATTGACTTGAAAACAGACATTAGTCTTCATAAAAACTCTCATACTTATGGTAATATCCTCCTCAAATAACCAGCAACCCTGTCAAATGTATTAAGCATTTACTTGGCTCTTTGCTCCAATAGAAAAACACATAATACATACAACTTTAAAGGGCTACAAAAGGGGTTAAGTACTTTGTCCCTAAACCACAAAACATTATGAATTATAGAGAGGAGATGAGAATCAAAATGAAACTAAAAGAAATTAAACTCTTGCATTAATTTATTTGAAACCAATACATCATCTGCATGCTAACACTTAGATGATTGTATAATATGAATCGCTTCAAAAGAAATACAATATGTTGTTCATAACAGAAGAACACTGAGAAAATTAGTATCATAGTAATTGGAAAGGATTTCAACCAAACTGGAACCACAAATTAGTTGCAATGTAATGAAAAATATCCAAAAATTGGAACCCTTACAAAGAGCAAAGAGGAAGAATATATAGGAGAAAAGATATTTCAGAGATTGTAATCTAAAATTGACATGTGTCCCACTGAAAATGTCTTCAATCTAAAGTTGTTCAAATTGAACTTCCTTCAACTACCTACAATCATAAATCATAAATGATGTAGCAAAATATCTAATATATCTCCCTTTAAAGTAATCAACAAAATATCTTATGGAGAAATATCAAGAATTATCAGGTACAAATCAAATCTGCTTTTGCCGTGAGATCAACTTGTGCTGGCAAAAAAAACTTGATTACATCTTTTGCTACCAACTACAATTAAAATAATAAAATCATCCTTCAAGTTCCTAATAAAGTCAAATTTGATGAAATTCAAACTATATCTGATTGCAATTTCATCTGCAACAATAAATCTGCACTTTCACTGAGAAGCCCCTAAAAATACAAAACTTGTCTATAGCTGCTTTTGGAAAAGACCTGCACAAAATCTGGTCATGGAAATGAAAATTTCATTCTTTTCCGATTCCAATGGTAAATCTAGCTCCCAGACTGAATAGAGCATTAAAATTGAAAAATTTAAAAGTTTACATAGTCAAAACTATATAAAACTTAAAATATTCAAATCCTTTCAAATATTTGAAAATCTATGCATTGCATACTTTCAATTTTGATTTTATTCTAATATTCAATTTCATTTCCACCTTTTGTTTGTCAATTATTTGGGCAGGCCCCACATCCTCATCATCATTTGAAATATTTGAAATTCCCCTTTGCGATATTACGATATTATGATGAGCAATTTTGTAGCATCAAAGACATCTATTTTCCAACCTCTGACCACACAACAAATGCTCATTGTAGCATCAGAGCCCCCGAAATTTTGCTTTATGATCTCATGGCTACTAGATGCTATGACATAAACTTTCCCTAGCATAACATTGTTGAGCTCAATTTTTGGTTTTTCGACCTTACGATAGCCTCATAACATCATAGCAATTACATTTAGATTCTCTGATCACATGGCATCTTAATTTATTGGAGCAGTGCAAAGGTTTGAAAATCCCTCCATGATCCTACAAACAAATCATAGCATCATAACCTCATGCATTGAGCTTCATGATCTCCTAATGTCAACATAACATCAGAACCCATCGTAATATCATAATACTTCTTACTACATCTCTTGATCACTTGACATGTCATAAGATCACAAACCCCATAGCATTGCACATCTCATCTTTTACCTCTCTAACCTTACGACATGGGCCCTTTCATAGCATCATGCCTTCATATTTTCCCCTCCCTGATGTCATGGTAGAGGGGACCATCATAATATCATAGCACCTCACACCTGGACCATCTCGATCATATGATATGATCATAATATTGTAGCCCCTCCATTTGAGATCCTCAACTTCATGGTCTAGTCGTAACATCATAGTGTCATAGTATCACAAGCCTCAAAACTTTGCACCCCGATCTCATGACCAGCCTCATGGAGCTGCCATGTGGCACTCACCCCTACATTGAAGGTCAAAACTTGTTGACTTCAACATGCCATGGTGGATGGGCCCCTCCACACATCAAGCTCTATCTATCTTCAAACAACATGTCTTGAAGACACTTCATTAGCTGAGTAACTTTAATTTTAAAACATTTGCTAATTCATTTTGTGCCCAATGTGGGATATATCTCCCAATTTAATGTTGCCTCCCCTATTGTAAATTGTAGCTTCTTCTCTGCATGCTACCATGGATGGCTCTACTCATTCCTCCCTAACTTTGGATGTAGACCTCCATTTTTTTTTGCTTCTTTAACATGGAAGGATAACTAGAAATTTCTATCAGCAGAACTTGTGGATTAAGCATGGGATTCGTAAGGGCGCAAAATGATTCAAAATTTGGAATGGACACTCAAAATAGGAATGCAATTTTGAGTGCCATTAGTGGCTCTGTCTAGGGATGCATGCCCCTTGTGGGCATGGCAAGAAATCAAATCTCTAGCTGAAGAAGACCACTCAAAAACTTTCTTGAACAAAAATTGAAAGCAAGGAAACTATTCTATCTGTACAAGATGGTGACCCTGAGCCATCGGAAATTTTTCAAAGCTTCCTACCTCTGTCAAATACCTAATTTTCATTAACATCTTCCTGAGGTAAACTGAAACTTTGATTATCCTTTATTTTACCTGACACATCAGTACTTATCACCACTTCATTAAGCAAAAAAAAACCATCATCATCACTTTCACAGTGCATATAGAAACTTAAATTGCTTTCTTCACCTTGTTTACTATGAAATTATGAATCAACATGATCATAACTACTGATATTAAACTAAAACTGATCGTTACTAATTGACTCATGGATACCTTCAACCAGAAACACAAAAGTTTGATATTCTACTTCATTCAACGAGTTACATGAATCAATTTGTAACTCACATTATTTATCCAGGTATAAAAGGTATGTATAATCTGATCCCTACCTCTTTGCAGCCATATCACTCATCACATCTAATTTACCACTTACTAAAAATTCTTCACATTGAAACAAATGGTTAGTCACCAAATTTGAAAAACTATTCTAAAAATGCTGATCCAAAATATGTTGATCACAATCTTTGTCTTCATCTAACAAACTATTAGAGGGAACCTTAAACTTTGTAAACTTATAATCAGGCTGATCATTACAAGACTTGTTAGTATAAAAAGGAAACTCAGAATCAGCAATATTATTTTCACAGCTTTCCTCTTCATTTGAAGGATCAAAACTTATTTCACTACAATCACTAGCATCAGAAAACATTAAGATAGTAGCAAACTTCCCCTCAAACACATCCCCTACATCTATCAATTCATCATGTGCACATACATCAGAGGTATTATTATATGCACCTCCAAAATCTGATAAAGATCTTTCAGATTATGTATCTTTTACCACATCAAACATTGGGGAATTGACTTGACTAAATGAAGAAACACTATGAGGGAAAATACGGATATCCCTAGAAGTACTTACATACTTCTCAAACTCATGAGCCAACAAATCTAAAATCTCATCATGGATCAAGAAGACTTCCTCACAAATCTTCTCTTGGTTGTGACTATGCTCTGGATGACATGAAGAACTTACAATAGCAGCAACATTAGTACAACAATCTAAAATATCAGGATCATTATAACACTCATCCTTATCATGGAAATCATTACCTCTACTACTATGACAAACTTCTTCAAACCCATATTCACTATCACAAGACTCATTTTCAATTTCATATCCCTCTTCTTCATGTTGGTTGCAATCTTCTAATTCATTAAAAGTTGAATCCATCTCTTCACACTTGGAAGATAGATTATCATTAGTTATGGATTCATTACATTCATGATTACCTTGACTTTCAGCACATGGATTATCATCATTAGGTGACACATTATGAACACTATCAATATCACTTTCCATCTCCCTAATGAATCTTTTAGCTTGTAAAAGCTCTTGTAACTTTATAGGTGCCAGCCAATTAACTAAATCAGGCACTATAATATCTAGGAAAACACTAGGTAAGGATGATTCCTCTGGTCTAGAATGCAAAGGCATCATACTAATTACTAATTTAAACTTTATATAAACTTGTTGAACAGTTAAACCCTGGAGACTTTCCATTTTCCCTTTGACAATATTGACAATCATATTATGGATTTTTTTATTCAACATAACAATGTTACTAGCCATGGTTTTTAAACTATCAAAAAATTGTAGACTAACCTCAGACTTGATGTCTAAATCCATCTTTAAAAAAAATTTACCTCTTTCTTTAGTGCTAAGAATCACTGAATAGAGGTACTTCTTTTTAAACATTCAACTTTCATGAAAATGAAACTCATGAAAAGTAAAATACCTTCAGTGTTGATGCAAACTTTCCTCTACTGATTCTAGCATTGGTGCTAACATGAACTTCCTCACACCATATATGAAACCATTATAGAGCCGCCACCTTCTTTAAAAGGACAAATAAATCACAGTTGTGATTCACTTTCAAACATTCATATTTTATAATAGCAGGAACAACAACAATGAACCTTAATCAAGAAACACTTCTTTTCCAAGAAACTATTAAGAACTTCAAATCTATCCTAACAACTGAAAGTCCTTCAACTTTTAAACATGAAATCAAATAGGATACACTGGTACAGAGACAGAGTCACCAGTCATAAATGAGAAATAAAACAAGATTTGTTAGATGACAAAATCTGAACCAGACTTTCAATGGTAGGAAAAAACATAGATCATCAAGCCACTCTTATAGATTTACAATCTTGAAAATAGAGAACAAACCATGCTGGTTCATTCTTGACTCTACTACTACAACACTTTGAAAACACTTTCAGGATGAACTGACTGATGATGGAATCACTAGTGACAATACAATCTTGCTTCAACCTTCAAAGCTACTGTTGTCCTAGATAAAACATCACTGGGAGGCATGAAACTTCAGCATGACCTTATTGTCGATAACAGACTTTACACATTCTTTTCTTGTAATTGTATTGAATCACCTTCAGATTGCAATACTCCCTAGTAGAGTTGCCATTTTGTTGGCTTTTAATTTAATAGTTTTGAAAATAACTAAGAAACCAAACCAATACATCGAAGGTTAGCAAACTCCTATAATGAATGCACTTGATAATTCCTTCTTCTTCTTCAAGCTCTGTAAGACCTAGGTAGGTGGACCTCAGATACTTTATATGGTACCAGTGTGAAGGCATATGACTGAATTTAGAAAATAGATAAAATCCCTTAATCTTCTATGTTTATTCAAGCATTCATGGGTGAAATGGCTAATAATAGAGCACATGAACCAAATAAACCAAGTGAGGGAAAACTCTTTTAATTCTTTAAACATAAGGGAAAGATGTTCAATTGAAGTTTTGATATCTCAGCATAACTTGGGTATGCAATAGTAGAGGACTTGCACTCTCCAAGATGACTAGTCCCTTATCCATTGGGCATCAATTAAACATTCACATATATATGGATACCTAAAGTATACTCATATATTCAGACATTTGATCTATCTATTTAACTTGCAAAAAATATTAGTCTTCATAAAATCTCTCATACTTACGATAATATCCTCCTCAAGTAACTAGCAACCCTGTCAAATTTATCAAGCATTTACTTGGCTCTTTGTTCCAATAGAAAAACACATAAGACATACAGCTTTAAAGGGATCCAAAATGGGTTAAGTACTTCGTCCCTAAACTAGAAAACATTGTGAATTACAGAGAGAGGAGATGAGAATCAAAATGAAACTAAAAGAAATGAAACTCTTGCATTAATTTTTTTGAAACCAATACATCATCTACATGCTAACACTTAGAAAATACATAAAGGATGACTGTATAATATGAATTGCTTCAAAAGAAATACAATATGATGTTCATAATAGAAGAACATTGAGAAAATCGGTATCACAGTAATGGGAAAGGATTTCAACCAGACTGGAACCACAAATTAGTTACACTGTAATGAAAAATATCCAAAAACTAGAACCCTTACAAAGAGCAAAGAGGAAGAATATATAGGAGAGAAGATATTTTAGGGATTGTAATCTGAAATTGACATGTGTCCCACTAAAAATGTCTTCAATCTGAAGTTGCTAAAACTGAATTTCCTTCAACTGCCTGCAATCAAAAACCATAAATGATGCAATAAAATATCTAATATATCTCCCTTTAAAGTAATAAACAAAATATCTTATGGAGAAATATCAAAAATTATCAGGTACAAGTCAAATCTACTTTTTCCATGAGATCAACTTGTGCTAGCAAAAAACACTTGATTACATCTTTTGCTACCAAATGTAATTAAAACAATCAAATCATCCTTCAAGTTGCTAATATAGTCAAATTTGATGAAATTTAGACTATATTTGATTGCAATTTCATCTACAACAATAAATCTACACTTTCACTGAGAAGCCCCTAAAAATACAAAACTTGTCTATAGTTGCTTCTAGCAAAGACCTGCACAAAATCTTATCATGGAAATGAAATTTTCTTTCTTTCTCAATTCCAATAGTATATCATACTACCTATTTTGGACAAAAATGATTCCTTTGAGACCATTTTGAAAATTTGGCTCCCAGACTGAACAGAGCATTAAAATTGAAAATTTAAAAGTTTACATAGTTGAAACTATATAAAACTTAAAATATTCAAATCCTTTCAAATATTTGAAAATCTATGCATTGCATACTTTCAATTTTGATTTTATTCTAATATTCAATTCCATTTCCACCTACCATGTGTCCACCTTTGGTTCGTCAATTATTTGGGTAGGCCCCACATCCTCATCATCATTTGAAATATTTGAAATTCCCCTTTACGATATTAGGATATTATGATGAGCAATTTTGTAGCATCAAAGCATCCATTTTCCAACCTCTAACCACATGACAAAGGCTCATCATAGCATCAGAGCCCCCTAGATTTTGCTTTACGATCTGATAGCTACCCGATGCTACAACAAAAACTTTCCCCAGTGTAACATTGTTGAACTAAATTTTTGGCTTGTCGACCTTACGACAGCCTCGTAACATCATAGCAATTACATTTAGCTTCTCTAATCACACAGCATCTTGATTTTTTGGAGTAGTGCAAAGGTTTGAAAATCCCTCCATGATCCTATGAAAAAATTCTAGCATCGTAACCCCATGCATTGAGCTTCATGAACCCCCAACGTCATCATAACATTGGAATTCATCATAATATTGTAACAATTCTTCCTGCATCTCCCGATCAGTTGACATGTTGTAAGATTGTAGACCCCATAGCATCACACATCTCATCTTTTACCTCTCTAACCTTACGATATGGGCCTTGTCGTAGCATTGTTCCTTCAAATTTTGTCCTCCCCGATGTCATGGAAGAGGAGACCATCGTAATATCAGAGAACCTTGCACCTAGGACATCTTAATCATGCAATATGATCATAATATCATAGCCCCTCCATTTGAGATCCCTGACTTCACGATCTAGTTGTAACATCCTAGCATCGTAACATCGCAAACCTCAGAACTTTGCACCCCGATCTCATTGACCAACCTTGTGGAGCTACCACATAGCACTCACCCATATGTTGAAGGTCAAAACTTGTTGACTTCAACATGCCATGGCAAATGGGCTCCTCCACACATTGAGCTCTATCTATCTTCAAACAACGTGTCTTCAAGACACTTCATTAGCTAAGTAACTTTGATTTTAAAACATTTTCTAACTCATTTTGCACCCAATGTGGGATATATCTCCCAATTTAAATATTTCATAGTCTTCCCTATTACAAACTATAGCTTCTTCTCTACATGCCACCATGGATGGCTCAATTCATTCCTCCTTGACTTTGGATGTGGACCTCTATTATTTTTTTCTTCTTTGACATGCAAGGATAACTGGGAATTTCTATTAGCAGAACTTGTGGATTAAGCATGGGATTCGTAAGGGCTCAAAATGACTCAAAATTTGGAATGGACACAAATGAGAATTAAATTTTGAGTGTCATCAAGGTCTTGGAAGCTACAAAAAAAAGAATACACAAATTTAAAAAACAAATCAGACACAAATATTAGAAATCACTTGCCCCAATGTATAGAGCATAAGATTCAACCTTAAATATATAAAAATGTTTGAAAAATCAGAGTATAGATGACTAAGATATCATTGCTTTAAAATTTTCTATGTAATTATGACACTTAAATCTTTTCCACATGTCCAAACTCAAAGTATCTATAGATTTGGTCTCCATTTTCTAATCTAGATGAAACAATAGTTAATCTTATGGTTTTTGGACCTCTTTAATTTGATGTCACCTCTAATTTGCATTAGTAATCTCCAAATTTTCCTTGCAATAGTAAATCACAAAGAGAACTCCCTCATAATACACCAAAATATGTACAAAAAATATCTCAAAAGTCTATCCAATGAAACTACATGGACTTTGATGCCATAAGATTTGACTATGGAGATTACACTCTCTACAACTATGAAGAATGGACTTTGATACTATTAGAGTAATTAGATATTTTCTTATTAATTAAATCATTTTGATTCAATGATTAAGTCACTTATTATCTATTGTTTACTTAAGATAAACTTTAGGAATATGAAATTAAATTTTTATTAATTATTATCATGAAACCTATGTTATTTCCCTTTGGGTTTTTTACCTTTTAGGTTTTACCTTTCTCCTTTTATAAGGACGGTGATTGTAAGTCTATTTATTCATTCAATAAAATTTGCAATTCTTTTTTGCACATCAAAAATGTCTCATTTTCTATGGATCTCTAAATTCAAGCCTCCATAATTTTTCTCCTCTCTTTATGTGACAGGTGTTTGCATACAATTATTCTTGGGAGTTGTGGAGTTGAGCTCTCATCAACTTAAACATGGTATAAGAGCTCTAGACTTTCATGTCCTTATTCTCTTCATGAGAGGTTTGGCTTTGGTTTTCATATCTATTATTTTACAAAAAAAAAAAAATTGGGGGTAGGGGGGGTCACTTTTTTGGTACACGCCCCATCGTTGGATTTTCATACAAACTTTGTCAAATTTGGACACAATTGCAATCTGAGGAAGAAAAAAAACATTTGCCTCCAGGTTGTGCACACTTCTCAAGGAGATGATTTAATTTTTAATTAAAAAATAATAAAATAATTACAATGTTAAGAAAACTTTGTTTTCAAAAATGCATGATGCATGGTTTTTTTTAAAAAGCACATGCTTTTAAAGCTTTTTTTCATAATTTTTTTTTTAAAGTGTGAAAGGACACTACATCAACAAAGGATATTGCATCACCTATTCATTTTGTGACATCTACAGTATTGAGATGCAGGTCATGACATCAGCATTTTTGGGTCAAGATTTGGTGGCCTTTAAATCATCATTTCTTTGATTTATTTTGTTGTAGAGATCTATTGATGATTTTTTGGCCATATCCTGGGCATACAATATTGAAATTAGGAAAATATTATATCCTTGGAAAGCTCTTTCTAAGCCCATTGTAATGGTGCATGTTATTTTAATTTTTGGTGTTGTTTAGTTTTCTATTTATGCAATTAAATATAGGTATTTTTTGCACTCTGGGAGACATATCTTGAGCATTTGATCTCTAATTTGGGTATTCTTTATATCGTTGTAAAGGTATTTTAGAGAACTTTCTAGTGTGCTATTTGATTGTCCAGATTCTTCTCTAAGTGCATTCTTTTTTTTGTATTTTTGCATTTTGGTGGATGTCTTGGTTGCTTTAGGTGGAGGGATCAATTTTGTTGCTTCCAATGATTTTTCATGGATCATACTATCTATTATATCAGCTTTATGTCTCTTTGATCTTTTTTGACATCCTTTTGTAGTATTCTTGAAAACATACTGAGATAAAGTGTCACTCTATTACATTTAGGACCTTGTACATCTTTGCATTTTTTTGTACTTGCACTATATTACAAAGTGCCTTGGGGGTTTCATGTTGGCCATATTCTCGATATTCCTTTGTCAAGTGAGTTTCCCTTCCATGATATTAGCCTCATGATGTGTAAATGACATGTATCATTATAGGTGTTTGTTCTTTTTATGCACTCTCAATGTTCATTGTTCTTCCTTCTGTAGAATATTATTTGCATTTAGTTTCAGTATTCATATCTTACCTCTCACCATTATAGGTGGATTATGTTAGTTCAAATGCTTTCTTGGTTTGATGGAGTGAGATGTGTATTTAGTATTTGATCCCATGCACTAGGATATTACAATGGTTGGATACCTATGCATTTCAGTGAGATGGATCATTTACCATATAGACACTCTTTCATTCCTACTTTTGGAGGTCATGATGATATCTTCCATCTTAGACTGATCCACTCTTGAGACTTAATCTTCTCTACCTAGTCATGTTCTATATTGTGGAGGTTCTTTAGATCAATAGTTTGGTAGTGTTTGCAGTTTCATGCTTTAGTGGTGTTCTTCATATCATCTTTTTGTTCCTAACTTCTAGAACATTGTTTCCATATCTTTTTGGAGTAGGGCTTTTTCCATGTGGTTTTCTCTATTTCTCCTCTTTACTAAGATTTGGTTGTGCTTAGGTATCTTATCAAGCCTTTGTTTCCATGACCCATTTGTTTTTGCTTTCAGCAGTAGTTTCTAGGTTTTTAGCTACTCCCTAAGTTTATCTTAAGGGGAGGTGGTAGAGTAATAGGATGTTTTCTTATTAATTGAATCATTTTTATTTAATTATTAAGTCACTTATTATCTCTAGTTTACTTAAGATAAAATTTAGGCATATAATAATGAATTCTTTTATTAATTATTATTGTGCAACCTAGGATATTTCCCTTTAGGGCTATTACCTTTTAGGTTTTACCTTTCTCCTTTTATAAGGAAATAATTCTAAATTTATTCATTCATTCGAATACAATTTGCAATTCTTTTTTTTACCTGAAGAATGTCTTATCTTTTGTGAATCTCTAAATTTGAACCTCCATAGCTTTGCTCCTCTCTTTCCATGACAAGTGTTTGCATGTAGTGACACTTGGAAGCTATGGGGTTGAGATTTCATCAAATTCAACATATGTCATTGTACCTCTTAATAGTTGAGAGTGTGCTCTCCTTCATTGATTTCTCTATTACTAATTAACTCAACTAGAATCTTCTAGGAGTGATTTTTTATGTAAAACAAATTCACAAAACTTACTTCATTTGTTAGAGTTAATCATTCATACTATGCTATTCTTAGAAAAAATATAATAATATGTTAAAATTAGTAATCTTTCCTTGATTGTATTTATTTATTTACTTGGGATAAACCAAGTTATCCCTTAGGTAATTTTATCCTATAGTACAAGTGTGAAGACATGTCACTTGTTTGTCCTCTTGTCCATGTGTGAGGACGTGTCATTTTTTATAATTCTTTTATGAAGAAAATTAGTATATTCTTTTCTAAGAGGATTGTGACACTTGGTACAGACACACTTATGAATGTGGCATTCATTCACTTAGGAGTTACTAAATAACTCATTTTTTCATCTCTATATAAGAGATGTCCCTCTCGCATTCTTACCATACAACACATACACTATGTAGTGCTTATTATGAGATTATGGCTCCAACTCCCTCTCATTCATTCTTTTAGAATTTGCCCCATTCATATAATTCACACAGGGTTTTTTCTTGTTTTTTCCCCTTCAAAAATCTCTTTTCTCCTTGTGTTGATCTTTGGAATCATTTTCAAGCTTATGGTGTTTGGTAACAATTTCTTTAAAAGCCTCTCTTGGATTCTTTCATTTATGTCTTTTCATTTGAACATTTCTTACATAATCTATATACATTTATAGAATATTATTTAGAAATTTTAGGAAAAAGACAACATCATAAACAAAATAATTTACAAAATATAATATTAAACAAATTTTCAATTTAGAATAGAATAAGGATGCAAGTCAAAGTTCCTATTGAAGTTAAATATTATCTGTGTAGGAAACTATAGGAATTGAAGTGTTTTGAGCAAGAAATATGAACTATGGTGGTAAATGTTGCAACACGATATTAATTAACTCTATATTTTCAAAAAATTAGATGTGAAGGAAGAGATACTCTTTCCATTCAATACGCATTGATTACCTAAAAGAAAAGCCAAAAATAGTTTGCAAAGTGGATGAATAATTGCCCATATACAAGATAAATTTAAGTAATTCTTGAATTAAGTTTTTAAGGTTGGGATTTTTTTTATTTTTTTTTAAACATTAGATAAAAGATTAAAAAGAAATTAATAGGATAGATATTATCTATCAGCAATATATTCTCATATGTTGCATGTTGCCTCATAACACAATACATAATATATCAAAAGATTAGTTTTTGAGAAAAGATTAAAATTGTGAAACCTTTGATATAAGAAATTAAGGTTTCTTTTATAATATTCACATTGATATCATCTCAAAACTATTGAACAACTATATATTTATTTAAAGAAAAACAAACCCTATACTCTATACATTGGAAGCTTGATGTGCCCTAAATTTTTGTTTCATCAAAATCTTTTAGAAAAAGATAATTATAAAGGAAATGCTTGCATTTATTTTCTAGTAATTGGTTGGATTTAATCATTACATACTCCAAATTAAATTGCTAACAACACAATAGCTTTTCAATATAAACTGATATATTTGTGAAAATGGCATAGTTTAGAGATCAAAATCTACCTATGATTGTAAGATTAAAGAGTAAATAAATCATTTTATATGTAAGACTAAAGAATAATTTAGTGAATTTTTAAAGAGAATTTTAAAAATAATTATTAAAATTTGAGTCAAGACTCTTGACTATTAATCAATAAAATCAATTTGACAAATAAAGAATAAAGCAAGATATTTCTAGTCGTTCACTTTGATTATGTTCTTTCAAGATAGGATTTCCTCAAAGATTTTCCCCTTAGATTTTACAAGATTGATGTGAAACTTTCTAGAAGCAAAAATAATAAATTGATATGAAGTTTATAATGCTCATATGAAAATATTATTTTTAAAATAAAAAGATAAATGAATATTTCTAATAATTATTTATTTAATATGTTATTAGAATTATTACATTAATTTATTATATTCCCGTAAGATCTTGAAGATAGTGAAATTTTCAATAGTAATAGAGGCCCTATTAACCTAGTCTTCTAAAATGAAAACCTAAAAGCCTTCACACAAAATCATAACACATTAGTCAAAGAAAAAATCCTCACAAGTCACAATAGATCTCAATGACAATTTCATATAACTTTCTCTATTTAGTCATAGATTTCAACAGATCTGACTTCAGGCTTGAGGCTGAGGTTGTCTGACACTATCATAGTTAACTTGTAACACCCTATTCGAGAACCCAAAAGAATTAACCTATTATGTTACAATGTTCACTGAACTATTTTTTATTAAACTTTAAACAACATCAAAATAACAAAGCGAAAGCAATACACACACACACACACATCAAATATACATGCAATACAAATACAAATTCCATTTCTCAAGGGTTTCTTTACATTTAAGAAGTTTTATTAATAAGTTTTAAATCCCAAGTACAATGTCCATAGTCATGACGAAAGCATATACATAATCTCATTAACGAATACATAAGTGAAACTAATACAATGAAACACATTCAAATAGCAGCATCCATTGCACATGTCACAAGGTATATAATAATAAATACATGTACATCAAATACAATACATCATCTCATAATATTTTAAAATACAAGATACATGAATACATATATACATTAACTCAAAATAAATTTTCCAAGATAAGAATAAGAATGACAGCGGTAAAAATGTATTAATGAACATCCAACATCTACCAATTTGGGACCCAAATGGTAAGAAATCACTACCTCCCAACCATGTGGACACCTAATTAGGCTTCCACTCCCACCGTGTATAATGTATAATCCACATATAGACATCAAATCATAAAATCAATCTTAGGCAAGGAATCCTAAAAGCCCAATCTACTCGAAGGGTACACAAGTACTGATAAAGAAAATATAACCAAATTCAAAAAGATAATCATCTAATACTAGCCTCACGTACCAAAATCAATATCTACATACCAATTGCAAATAAAGTATCTAAATTAGAGAAATAGAACACTAAAAGGCAACCACTTCCAAATCAAATGCCAAGTTTCAAAAGAAAAATAACCCACAAAGATATAATTATCATTAATAAAAGTCCACCACCCACAATAAATAAGATCCATCAATGGCTATCAACTCACAATTAATACATCCAATAAGTACACCACCAATGGATAACTAAAAATTATCAATAAAATTCAATTGTCAACAATAAATAAAATCCAATCAATAAGTAACAAATCCTAATTCAAAGCATCCCCATGTATGCTTTGAGTGTTTTTAAGATACCTAGAAAATTTGCTATCGTTATTAAAAGAATTTAGAGGAACTTCTTATCGACTAGAATGGAAAAGAAGTAAAGAATGGAACTAATTGCCTGGGATAAGGTTTTTAAACCCTTTAAAAAAGGTGGTCTAGAATTAAGAAAGGTAAATAATATGAATGATTTCTTATTTGCTAACCTCATTTGGAGATTGTATAATGATGTTGGAGAGTGGAAAGACATATGGAATAACAAATATAAATTGGAGATCAAAAGTTTTAATCTTTTTTCTTAGCTGTGATTAAGTTCAAGGGGGTTTAACTATCTACAAGTGGGCTCAAAAAAATAAGCAAATTATAAATAAAGGAGTGAGATGGAAGGTTGGAAATGGTTAAACTAATAAATTCTGGGAGGACATATGGATTCTTGATCATGCTTTGAGTTTTGACTAGTAGTGAAATGGCTATATGGTGTAATGCAAGCCTTTTTTAGGTCAAATGTTGCAGACTATTGGGAAGGAGACAAATGGGTGGATCCTACCAGCGTGGATGATTCTCTTAATGAACTTAATAAAATTTTGAATGTTTTCTTTCTAATTAATGAGGAATATTCTCTAATATGGAAGTTTAATACTAATGGACTATTTTTTGTCTCTTGTTTGTACGATTATACCTTTGAAGATTGTCATAAACCTTATTGGGCTAAAGCCTAGTTCAAAGGTCTAACTCCTAAAGTTAGCATCTTTTTTTGGATCTTATTGCAGGACAAAATCCTTACTACTAATAATTTAAAGAATAAAGGTATGTGTCTTGTTAGCAGATGTTATCTATGAAAGGAAGAGGAAGAATCAATTAATTATTTGACCATTCATTGATCCTACACTAGAAGCTCATGGGAAAGGAACTTTAGACTTCTGGAAATGGAGTGGGTTCTCCCTTTCAGTATCCAAGATTTGTTCTTAGCTTGGAAGTCACCCTCCCATAATGCCTTGATTAATAATTTATGGAACTTTATTCTACCTTATTTATGTTGGGGTGTTTGGAAGGAAAGAAATGGTAGGGTATATATGGGAAAGGAGTCAAACTCTAATTAGATCTTTCACAAGATCAAGAGTATGGTGATAGAGAATGTCAGACTAAGTGGCAAAGGGATGGGGCCTCATGATGAGTGGGAAGCCAAAGTAATCAAGAATTGGAAAGTGGAAGGGATCGGTTATTTTCAAGGTGAAAGAAGTCTTAGAAGCATGGCTACATGGGATTTCCCACCAAAGGGATGGTATAAGATTAATTTTGATGGGGCCTCTAAGGGAAATCCAAGGATTGTGGGGTGTGGTATTTTTATCAAAAATGAATATGGGGATAGTATTGGTGCTATGGCTATCCCTATTGGAAAGCAGACCAATCACAAAGCGAAAGCTAGTGCATCTCTTTTTGGTCTACTATATGCTAAGAGTATGAATATGGAGAAATTTTGGCTTGATGGGATTCCCTAAATATCATGAATTGTCTCAAAAAAGTTAATAACCCCTCATGGACCATTCATAATATTATATGCAAAGCTATAATTTTGATCAATTCTTTTGCAAAATGTGTTATTACCCATAATTACAAAGAAACCAACAAAGTGTTTAACTGGGTAGAAAATGTGGCTTGTAAAAGCCACTTGAAGATGACTTGGAATAATGGTAATAACATCCCAATTGATGAGCTATTTGATAGAGTACGAAAAAATTGGAAGTAGACAAAAGTGTTTTAATAATGATAAAAATGGAAATTAAGAGTAATTATGAGATGTATTGGAGTGGGGGATTGTGGATTATGATTATGTTTGATGGGACTACTCACTTATTCACTTATTAAAAAATGGGTTGTGGGTATTCTTGCAAAAGAGAAAAGCATGTCGTGATTCAAAAATTGAGAACTACAATTTTCTTCAAATTTTTGGTAAGGAGAGTAATTTTTGTAGATTGAGGAATATGGGAGGTAGAAGAAAGAGGTGTGAGCCAAGAAGTTGCAAGGAATGGCAGCAAAAACTAGAAATTTGGGACATTTTAGAATAGGGTAGGTTTACAGGTTCCATGAGAAACTCAAGAGAAGCAACCCAACTATCACCAAGTAGTTCATCAAATCTTGGAAGAATGGTAGCATTTTGGTGGGTAATTAGAAAATGGAAGCCATGGAGGATATTATTGCCGAAGCCACTAGCTTGGAAGCTAAAGGAATTTATTTCTATAGAGATAGGAAAATTTATGACAATGTTGTGGATGAGTTTGCAGAGATGACCAAGGAGAGAAATTTTTTAGTCAAAATTAGCAAGTCTTACTTCAGCACATATTCTATGTATAGACCCTAGAGGTTTATTATGTTTGTTGTTATTGAGTATTTAGCCCTAGATGGTCATTTTACTAAGATTTATGGCCACCATGTTGATTAATCACTTTAAGCATAGGATTAGAATAATTTTCCCTTTCTACCTGAGGTAGTCTTTGGATATTACCAACTTAGCCCTTCAGAATGACCCTAAAGGAGATCATGCTTGTCATTATGGTTTGATGGTGTTGGTTATGAATTTTATTAAATCCAAAAAAGTGGATAGACCTCACTTCAGCAAAAAGACTTAAGAATGTGATACTAAGGGGATTGACTCAAATGAAGCCTATGAAGATGATACTGAGGATGAAGAAGTTGAGCCAGTGGTTTAAAAGAGGAAAAACATTTCCCCTAGGGGCTCAACATCTAAGAAAAAGAAAAGAAACAAGGTGGATTATGAGATGGAGACTGGGATAGATGAGGATTCATAAGAGGAAAAAGGGAAGAAGACTAAGGATAAAACTGGTAGATTTAAAAATAGAAATAGTTCAAAGAAGGATGAGAAATGTTTGAACATCCCCTTGGATGATGATCTTCTGATCCAAAATAAGGAGAAGGACTTGAAAGGTAAGAATAGTTTGATTTGTGGGAAGGCTGAGGATAAAGGCATTGAGGATGTTGACCTTAGAAAAGATAATCTAGACATTAATGAGAAAAATTTGAACCAAACTAGTGCGCAAGATGATCAAGGGCATATTAAGGGGTCTTTGGCAACCCCAATGAGATGAGAAGGGACATCAGCAATATGAGGGAACAAATGTAGGATATAAGAAGGGAGTTTGAACATTTGAGCAAGACTAATAGAGGTGAGATGACCTTAGGCCAACACTTGGATAGACTCTTAGAGGTGATTGGGAATGTTGAAGAAGTTAAGAAATTGATGAAGTGAGTCCCACCTCTTGAAGCCAAAAATAGAGCTATGGAACAAGTATTGAAGGACATGCAGAAGAAGATGGATACCATGGAGGATAGAGTTGAAAGTATAGAGAATGGGTTAAAGAATTTTGTTGATCAAAGTTGTTCCATACTAAAAGTTGTTGCAGAGAACATCAAGAATTTGTTGAATAAAATGGAATTGGGGAGAAACCATGGTACAAAGGATATGAAAGATGATAAAGGACCCAACAAGCACACAAGGGAAAATTCAAAGAAGACAAAGGTTATGGATGAAAAAGAGATTGATGAGTTGAGGGCCTCTACTGCGAACATGAACATCTTAGCTAATCAAGCTACTAAATTACTAAACCCCTTATAACTATCATGATATTATCTTTATGTTGTCTTTTTGATGGCCTTCTTCCCATTTGATGATTTATGGTATTGTGTTCTATCTTTCCTAGTTGTATGGTGATGTTGCATAGTTTCTCATGGGCTTTCTTTTCTTATCTTCTTGTTACTTTGTAAAAGATTTTGGGTCCTTCCAAAACCTATTTTTACTTAATCAAAACAACTCCCAATTAACATAACACCAAAAGTAACATCCACCAAGTACAACACCAAAGGAAAATATTAAAAAATTAGAAGGAGACTTAGGCTACATACTAGGGAGTGTCATTACATGAGAAAACTCTAAGGTTAACCTAGTGATCTCTATGGACCTTGCACCCCTAGTGACTCTATGTAGCATCAATAATCCTTTGGTACATATAAGAAAAATATGCAAGATCACAATCAAGCATCTTCTCCCACTCCCATCCTAGCATGTACTAATGCTCAAGGCATGGGTGAGGAACAAAATGATCTAATTAATGTTTAAACCCATTCCCAAAATTTTATTAAGTTATCACTTATTACACAACTTATAATGAGTTTTCCTGACATCCACTTTGGGCCCTAGCCCCCATTACAAGCCACTCCCATATAATGCACCTGAAAAACCTTTCCAAAACTCATAAAGTGAAATTGTATCCCATAACACAAAAGTAATACTGATTTAATTCAGTTCCATAAAAGACAACCAAAAAAATGTATTGGTTCTCAAAACCCAAGTCATCATAAATACTCTTTAAATAAATCTTAGAAATATAAACCTCAATTTTAGTCATAAAATATTGAATAGGATAAAAATGAATGTGTGGGGTATTATGTAAGATGTAAGAGGGGAATATAGGACCTATCCTTAATCCAAATTCCCAAAATGAAAGATCCAAAAGGATTGATTACAAAGAAGTGATCAATGCACCAATTAATTCAATGATGGAGAATGTGAAGAAAGGAGGAGCTCCTATAATCTACTATATAAAGTATGTACTTGAAATCTTGAATGAACAAAAGAAGAATACTAATCTCAAAGTAGGGAAAATATGGAAAATGTTGATTTCTAATGTCTATGCACAATTTCAAGGAATTATGCAATTTTCTCCGGACTAAAAATGTCAAGACAGAGAAAATCCAAAAAACATTTGTCCTTCTGATGTCAGTTCAACTTTGACCCAGATAGTGGGGCACAATCAAACCCAGGGGCACAATCTTACCCCTCATTGAAGTTCATCCTTGACCTAAATAGCTCTAATGTAAATTATGTTCATGGATCTCAAAAGTTTTCCAAAAAGGGTATCCATATATAAACTTCAATTCACTATCATGTACCTGTACGTACAAGAAAAATAGTTTTTTGTTTGGATGGAGGGTTTTCCTTTGTCAAACCCCAATTTAGAATCAACCTTAAAATGTAATTGAAATCACAATATGAATAAACAAAGTAAATGGAACTATTCACCTTGCTTATGTTGAAATCCTTGTGGAGGATTCGAATCCTTGAATCCACAAGTGTGGGTGCTCCAAATGAATGTAGAATTGTGTGTAAGATGTCTCAAATAAATGGAATTAGATCTTCAACACCAATATTGAATGGATCTTAGCATAGGACGAGGCTTGAATGAATGTAGATGGAGAAATCTTTACTAAGAGGGATCCATAGAAATTGAATCCTTTAATGGATAACAATGGGTCCCCTTGATAAATTGGATGCTTGAATACTTGATAATGAAAATAATGGATCATTTGATATCATAATCTTGTCTTCTTATGTTATGCTCCATTATATTTCTTGTTAAAGAAAATGAGAGGAGGAGGCTTTCTTATGTAGTGATCTACGACACAAACTTCTATAGAGGTTGACATTGGTGAATTAAATTCCAGTTAATCTTAACCCCTAGATATGGACCTAGATTAAATGCAATTTAAGAGTTTACTATTCTAAAATCCAAAATGGCTAACCTGGAAGTGGGAAAATGAAAATTTCTAAAGCCCAATATCCCAAAACCTCTAGAACTTGAAATTTGGACTTGGGGTTAGGGTTGAGGTTGACTCTTCCCTAGGTTGGAATCAAAATCATCCTTGACCTACATTAGGATTGAGGTTGAACTTGACCCTTCAGGTCATCATTGACCCAGAATGTCAAAGTCTTTAGTTTCTCAGAGAAAGTTATTAAAAAGAGGTTGGAAACAAGGGGAGAAATAGCTAGATCCATGTAAAGACCTATTCAAGGCACTTGACATGACCCCATAACACTTACTCAGAGGGCTAAACACTCTTATCATGGAAGTGCTTCCATTTTATTATGATGCATTAAGCCCCCACTTTAGCAAGAGTATGGACTTGATGAAAACTCTTGGTAAGGAGATCATAATGAAAAGATAATCTTATTAGAATCAAAGGGCCAAAGAAATCCTCAAGCCCCCAGAGACTCAAGTCTTAATCAACTCCAAGATCACAATAAGATAGACATCTCCAGAAAAGGAGAAAGAGAGAAAGTGTAACGCCCCACCATGAGACACAAAAGAAGTTAACGTAAAGTTTTACTAAGTTTTTCAAACATTTTTTTGTAAAGAATAACATGTACAACAATCATAAAGTAGCAGAAGCAATTAACATACACATAAACACATACCATAAAATAGATTACAATTCTTAAGGGTCTCATGATGTTGAATCACATTTAATTTTAATTAATAATAAATCTAATATATAATAAATCCACATCAAATAATAATATACCAGTATGAATCCATTTAAATAATATGCAATTATTTATGATGCCACTTGGCAATAAATAGAATGCACAATCATCCACTATATAGGTCATAGGGTATGAAAGGTTGAAATAATATACATCATGAAATAAATTATATCATCTCTTAAGATCTATTAAATCAAAGATGATACACTAAGTATAACCATCCGTCATAGAAATACAAGAATAGATAGAAAGGAAGATCTGCATAAACACGTCTAGCAATGACATCTGATGGTTGGATCTCAATGGTATAAAAAAAAAGTTCTAACACCCGACCTCGTGGAATCTAAATGGCTCACTCCCATCACATTGAGGAGATAGTCTCAAGTCCCAAACAGGATAACAAACTCAACAATCAAATCCAACATCTAAGTTCAAAGAATCACTTGAAAGCAATCTAACTCAAAGTTACCAAGACACAAGTATCAACTAATCCTAGAGGCAACAAAGACACGTAGGAAATCTACTATGCAAGTTTCATCGCACGAACCAACTCTAGGGTTACTCTACTAGTCTTTTAATCCTTTGGCCCCCTAGTGACTCTATATGGCACTACTATCCTTTTGTATTGACAAGACATACTAACAAGTCAACTCTAAGGTTACTTTGCTAGTCTTTTAATCCTCTGACCCCTTAGTGACTTTCTGTGGTACCAATAACTTGTTAATTCATTTTAAACCCATTTAATGAAATGTTATCACTTATTAAATAACCTATAATGGGTTACCCTGGCAGCCACTTTGGGCTTTGGCCTCCTTTGCAAGCCACTTCCTGACATTACATATAGATAACCTACCCTAGGCTCATAAAATTATAAATCAAAGAATCACAAATTTCACCTCAACCCTATACAAGTGACTAGAAAGTATCAAAAGATAATTCACAATAACATCTCAATTCTTTATATCAATTGGAAAGCATCCCAAAAATAACTGATTGAAGACTCAAAAAGGTTAAGTCAAACATGTCATAACATGACATCACCAAGAACAAATCATACAAACACCTCAGTCCTATAAAAGTGATTGGAAAGCAATCCAAATACAATTGATCGAAGACTCAAAGGTTATATTGGATAGGTCACACCATTCACCTCAGTTTCACACAAGAACACTAGAAAGAAATAGCAATCAATAAATCAAAACATCTCATAGAGCATACCAGACACATTACCATGGTTGAGTATAAAAGATCAAAATCAAAACATCATCATGACATCACAAAACATAACTCCCGAGCCTCTGGTAAACATCCTGACTAGCCAAAGCTAAGTCAAATCCAAAAACCCCAACATGGATAAATCACATGTCATATAAAGCACATACAAAAGTGAATATCATAATTCATTAGATTTTGAAAAGCCCTAAAGTTCAATATTTACTAAAGGTTTTTAGATTAAATCACAGACAATTCTATAATGAAAATCAATTTTCTCAAACAAGAGTTCTAACCTAGAGAAATTCTAAAAATGGACACGAAGAAGACAAGAATTCAAAGAATGAGAAATTATTGCACAAACCCACAAGATCCTACCTAGATCTGATGCTAAAACAATGAATGCACAAGCACGCAAGAATCTTCCTTTTCCTTCGAAAACCCTCTTTTCAGAAATTGGCTCCTCCAAACCTATGTATCTAGAAATGCGCTCTAATTTCCTTACTAAAAAGTTTTTCTCCCAAATCAAGACTTTGATCATGCAATCATGTGAAAACCTTTTGTCGTTAATTACTATATTTTAATTTTCATGCACACACTTTATGCAATTTAATTAAAATAAACTTTATTAAATTAAAGCATTCTCTCCCTTATTAAATCATGCAACATTTTTAATATAATATTTATTAATTTAACTAATAATATTATTTAGAGTTTATTAAAAATAAAACTCCTAAACAAATTATTATTAAATTAAATAAATATAAATACACCTAAATTATAACTTTAATCAAATTTTTAAAATTTAATTCTTTCATGCACATTTCAAAAACTTTTAAATTAAAATATTCTTTTATATTTTCTTTTCCTCTACTTATTAATTAGTGTAAGCACTATTTAAAACATAGTATATTATTTAAATGTGAGGCCTCACCCCTACCCATCATAGCATAGTGATACATTACTATTATTTTGATACTCATGACTCGAGATGTCGAGACATTATCTGATGCTTAGAACATATTATATTATTTCATGTTGTGTGATGTACTTTCAGATATTTGATGTTTTTCATTTAATGTTTTATGTATATGTATGTTGATGAAATCAGTAAATGTAGGATTGATACTTTGATTTAAGAGATTTTAATTGTTAAGAATGAGAGAAACCCTGATTGATATATGTTTCAATTTACATGAATTTCTGATACGTATATACATATGTGCATGTAATTTTATGGGACTACTGATGTGTGCAATGAGTGTGTAGATATTTTAGCTGAGACAACCGATAGAGGAACATAACTGATCCCTATGTGCTAATTTTGGAAACCTTGTTGTTTGTAATTCAAGTATTTTTAATTGTGAGATGTATGTATGTATTTTCCTGTGATCAGTAAATGTTAATGTTCATAACTATGTTCTTTTAGTGTCGCTTGACACTCGTGAATTGTTATGTTCTTCAGCGTGCTTATTAGGGTTAGTTGTGTAACCTTTGGACCTAAGTCAGATTAAGTTAGTGTCCTTTTGCTAAGTTGGTTCTTAATCGAGTTTAGTCACCCTTAATCTAGATTAGTGCTTAATCTACATTTTTAGATTTGTTAGATGGTCCTAATTATTTCCTAGCTTTTGTTTGGTTCCAAACCTATTCCTAAGGCTTTAAAACATGAAATATTTATGCCCAAACAGTATGGGTATGGGTTGGGGGTCTTTTCCAACCCCTAAGCCCCTTTTATTGACTTTTGAGATCTCTCAAAAAGTCTATTTTGCCTTTGTGCGAAAATTGACTATGGCTACCATGAGTTGCCTTACCTCACCTCCACTTAGTGGTTAACCATAGTGTGGGTTGAGTTAGGAACTTCTAGATTTGTAGGTGGGTGGGAGAAGTTATTGCTCTTTTGGTGGTTGAGTTTGAGGCTTATTTAGAGGCCCTTCTTGGAGTAGTTTAGGTTGTTACCCAATCTCTACATTTAGAGAGGAGTCTTGGAAGAGTGAAGGAAGGAAGGGAAAAGCTCTACTCAAATTGTTCATTTGCCATTACCTCTTTGTGAAGGTAGGAGTTCTTCATCTCCCTAATTTAGATTTTCATGCTTGATTCATGCTTATGCTTTGTTGTTGTTTGAATGCTTGTATTTATCTTGGGTATGTTGGGAAGATTTGAAAACCATGTTTTTTGAATGTTTTCCTTTCATGTTTATGTTTGAATTTTGAGGTTTTCTTGTATGGGTGTTTTGCTATTACTCACCCTTGGATAGGGCAGAAGTGACCAATTTTGGGAAAGGTCTTTTTGTTGGACTCTAACCAGTGTAGAGTCTCTTCTCAAGATGAGAAGAGGGAGAGAGGGTAGGGTGTTATGGACCCCTACCTGTCAGCACACACCTCGTATGAGTTTGGCATGTTAAAATGGAAGAATGGAAGCTCTTGGTTATAGCCCCGATTGGGCATCTATTTTGGTGTTGTGTCAGACTTCTCCTATTGGAAGAATCCACCTTTCCCTAGTTTTGATTCATTGTGAATCCTATTGTGAAAATCTTGTATGAATATGCATGTTTGATTTGTTTCTTGGTCATGCTTGTTGTCACCTAATCAGATTATGTTCTCTCCACGGTTCATAGAAATGTGTTGCAAAAATTGATGTAAAACCCTTGATGAGGGTCATGAAGGAAATTTAATTAAATTGTTATAATTTTGAGATTGTAATCCTATGTATTTTGTATTTCAAAACCTTGTTGTAATGGCAACGACGTCGGGTTCTCTTCCTGGTTCTTTTTCGGCTGAGCCTTTGAATCAAGTTTGCCAATAAAAAAAATGGTGATTGAGTATAATTGCTTATCATGTGATTTAATCGTAGTTTTCAATTAGATGGATGCACAAAAAAAATAGGATGGAAATGATGTTGATTCAATTAGGCAAATTTCAAGTTTTCTTATATGTTGGAAATGAAAATTTTATTATGAATGAAAGATTAGTTTTTGTGATTATTGGAATTAAATCAATTCTTGCATTGTGGATTAAATGGTTATCTAAATCTCTTGGCTTACCTAATTGCTAGTAGTTCTATTAAATGTACTTAAAAATATATATAATTCTCTCCTTGGTTATTAAAGCAATAGAAAATTCTATACTTAGAAAATTTTGAAAGAAAAAAAAAATGAGTTCCAAGAGAGCCAAATAGTCTCTGGAATTTGTATAGTAGAAACAAATTAAACGCCTTTGGTAACAGAGAATCAAAAAGATTCCTTAAATATCCTTTTTGCTTTATTGGAAATTATATTTAAAATTAAAAATAGTAATAGAATACACATTATAAAAATTAAAAATAAAAAATTATAACAGACCTTCTAAAATATCCAATACTTACCTAATAAACTTTTGACTTAAATTCCCCCTTGCACGTCAGTCTTGGGATGCTTTTTAAAAAGGTTTTCTTAGAAAGTTTTATTGCAAAGTCTATTTGCCATCATAGTGATGATGTCACCCCCTGTCCCTCCTTAATTTTTGTTGACCATGGCAAAGGATTGAAATTGTTTAAAAATATTTTTTTTGTCCTCCCAGCAAACCTTGGTTGCCACCACACTTAGTTTGGGGGGGGGGGGGGGGGGGGGGGGGGAGGGGTCAGCAAGTACCCCCTTGGCAGCGCACTGTCCCAAGTGCAGCGCTTGGGAAGCGCACTTTGGAAGTGCATGGGTATGTGGGGGCCGGAGCCGAATTGACAGGTGAGAGTAGAGGGGAAGTGTAGGGGGGGGTTAGTATAGATTAGATGTTAGGTTTATGTGTAGTATTAGTGTTAGTTTAATATGTTAAGTTGTTGTGTTAGATGTTAGTTAGTATGTTAGCATAGGTGTTAGTGTTAGGTTATGTAGTTACTTTTTGATGTGTGTTAATAATTTTAATTAGTTAGTTTTTTTTTTAATTAAGTTTTTAAGTTATGTTACTTTAAGATAGTTTTAGTACATGTTTTGTTATTTATTAATAATTTTAGTTAGTTAATAATTATGTTTGATTAATTGTTAATTGTTTTAAGTTATTTGTTTATAAATGCTAATATATATTTAATAGTAATAGTCTATTTGTATGTATTAAAGTTGAGTTTTATTTAAAGTTTAGTCACTTATTTTAGATTTAGTTAGTTTAGCTTTAAGTTAAATTAGTTAGTTGTTAGTTAATTAAATTTATTACTAGTTTAAGATTCACAATTATAACATTTAATTTAAATGTTGGTATTAGTGTTTTATTTTAATTTGTATAATTGGGTTAGTTCATCCTAATTAAATAAAGTATGGAAAGGTTAATTGCCTATTTAAAATAAGTTTAAATGGGGGTTTTATTTGATTAGATTTTACAATTAATCTAGACCTAAACTCATTTAGATTGTTATTTAAATAATTTGAATATCTTGTTGAGAAGTTAATAAAATAACATGACTAATGATCGATATCCATCTAATAACGAAAGTTCTGATCTTAACAATGTATTCCTCCACAAGTTTAAAAACTTAAGGTGTATGTAGAGACCCTTAAATAGTAATCACAACCTTATCGAACTTAGAGCATTTTAATTATATTTAAAAAAAAAAATTGTGTGTTTTTGCCTCGTAGTTTGGGCATGACATTAAATTAATAAGAATAATTAAAGCTCATTATTTAAATGCAACTCTAATTTAATAATTATTAATTAAATAATCATAATAAAACAATATTAAATCTTTAATCTTTTAATATTTTAATTCTATTTTTATCCAACTTCTTAAATTAGACATTTAAAATAAAATATTTTAAACTGAAGTACATATTTAATTAATTAAATAACATCATATTCTAATCTTTCTTTAACCAATTTTCTAAATTTAGACCTCTAATTTAGACTTTTTATTTAAAGCATAAATTTAATTAGTTTTTAATTAATCGAATATTTACATATTTTAATATTTTCTTTTTAATCAAATAATATTTATTACTCAACTAATAATATTATTTAGAATTTATTATTAAAAAAAAAATCTTAAATAATTATTATTAAACTAAATAAATATAAATATGGTAAAATTAGAACTTTAATTTAATCTTTTAAATTTAATTTTTTTATTTAATTAATTAAATATTAAATTTTCTATATACAATTTTCATACAACAACTTTATGCAATTTAAACTACAATATCTTTATTAAATTAATTTTCTTTCTCACTTTAATTAATTTATTATATTTTAATTTCATGCATAAGCTTTATGCAATTTAATTAAAATAAACTTTATTAATAATTGCTTACTCTCTCTTACTAATTTATTATATTTTAATTTCATGCATAAGCTTTATGTAATTTAATTAAAATAAACTCTATTAAATAATTACTTACTCTCTCTTATTAATTTATTATATTTTAATTTCATGCATAAGCTTTATGCAATTCAATTAAAATAAACTTTATTAAATAATTGCTTACTCTTTCTAGTTAATTATGAGATATTTTAATAATATATTTATTAATTCAACTAATAATATTATTTAGAGTTTATTATTTAAAATAAAACTCTTAAATGATTATTATTAATTTAGATAAATATAATTATGCCTAAATTAGAACTAAAACTTTATCTTTAAGTTGAACTCTTTTATTTAATTGAATTTGCAGTCATTTTTAATAATATATTATTAACTTAATTAATAACATTATTTAGAGTTTATTATTTAAAATAAAACTCCTAAATATTATTATTAAATTAAATAAATATAACTATGCCACAATTAGAACTATAACTTTATCTTTAAATTTCTTGCATACGCTTTATGCAATTTAATAAAAATAAACTTTATAAATTTTATGTTTTCTC
Organism: Cupressus sempervirens; assembly: GCA_028749045.1. Taxonomy (NCBI): domain Eukaryota; kingdom Viridiplantae; phylum Streptophyta; class Pinopsida; order Cupressales; family Cupressaceae; genus Cupressus; species Cupressus sempervirens. The sequence goes on along the minus strand of CM053788.1, from coordinate 281,467,370 downwards.
TCTCAAGTTAATTACGAGATGTTTTAATAATATATTTATTAATTCAAGTAACAATATTATTTAGAGTTTATTATTAAAATAAAACTCCTAAATAATTATTATTAAATTAAATAAATATAAATATGTGATAAATAGAACTTCAATATAATCTTTAAAATTTAATTCTTTTATTTAATTAATTTCTTAATTAATTAAATATGATTAAATATCAAATTTATTTATAAAATTTCCATTAAATTAAATCATTAAATTATCTTTTAATTTGATTTAATTATAATAGAAAATCACAATAGACCTACAAAACCAAAAATGATAATTTAACTAAAGACAAAGAACAGAATCAAACTCAAGGGTTAGACTCACAAATTCACGTCACTTGACGAATTCGAAAAGGTGAAACTAACTCAGATACTTGTCCTATTTTCTAAGACAATTGGCTTAGGATTTAGGATTTGGATTCAATAGTTATCTCCCCACCTATACCATTGAAATATTGCAATAGGGTACGCTCATCCTGGCAATTTAGAGAAGTCAATACCCAATACCTACAATCTACATAAAATCTATGCATGTACAAATATAATATTCTAAACTAAATAGGCAATCGCAGGAAGTGGTTCATTATGTAGATCCCAACTAACATGTGACTACGACTCCCTTCTTCAACCACATCAAAAACATCAAACATAAAAAAAATACACATGCAAGTATGGGGTAAGTATCCTAGAAATCGCATAAAAATAATTTGTCTAACATCAATCAATAACTAAAATAACTAGCACTAAGTACCTCAACACACACACAGACACACACACACACATATATATCAACTGAATATGAAATGCAACTAATCATTTCCATTAATCCAGTACTACTAATCATAAAACATAATAATAGAACAAGCCTAAAAAAATCCAGTCAAAACAAATCAGAAAAGTCAAGTAGGGGTAGGCATTACATCCACTTCCCCTAGAATTAGGCTTACTCCTCGAAGCCTACAAGAAATATAAACTAAACTAGGGGTAGGAATTATAGAAAGAGTGTGATTATTTTTCCCAATGATAACTTATTTGACCTTTGTGAACCACATGGAAATGAGACAACTAAAAAGATGGAATTGAACTACCTAGTGAATGTGGCTACTCACTTGTTAACCCATCAAGGATTCACCCTCAAGAATATTCTATTCCACAAGAGTAAAGCCAAAAAGAAAAAGAGATTTAGTCTTAAGGACACCTTCAATCTTAAAGGATCAAAACATTTGAAACTAGAGGGATCAAGAGATCCTAAAATATAAATCCATGCTTTAAAAATTAGTCACTGATCCAAAAAGGGAGAAAATGTATCTTGAAAAATAATGTGTTTTGAAAAGTGTGTGTGTGCAATAAGTGAGAAAAGTGTATGTTCCCACATTAAATTCATTGCTAACACTTTAATAGGAGTAATGGCTTTAACAGAAGCATAACAAATCCACTAGTTACGTTTCCACTATAAGATGCCCTCAAACAAAGAAAAATCAAGGGAAATACCACATAAACATACATAGAACACATAAGGGACTTACCTATCATGTGGTCAGTATGATAATAACATAACATTTATATGATATTATTTAAATTAATTGACATCATTCCCCAAAGAAAGTATAACTAGAATCACAAAGGCAGAAAGATCACATAAGAGATACAAAGAAGAATCTTTTCAGACCATGACCTAGAGAAAAGAATCAGTGCTACCAAATTGTAGATCCAAGTAGATTACACAAGGAAACATTTACAAACAATAGCATAGGTACAACATAACATGAAACAACATATGGAAGAATAAAGATATATAGAGAGAGGAATAGTACAACAATTTTGATTCTTTTATCACCTTGCACCAATAGAGAAACAAGGGTCGTATAAAAGAATCTAAAAACATTTAGCAAACACATGGGAGAAGTACACTACAATAGACAAACACACAAAAGGATACCACAAAGGACAAGCCAATCAAGTGTGTTGCCTACTTTCCCTATCTCATTCTTTATCATTTAGGGAAGGTGGGTAACTTGCAAGAGAGAGTGTATTAAACATAGTAGGAATGATAGTTAGTTCCAAACAAGGATCCTCCTAAGAATCACAAAATACTAGGTGTAAGTGTCGATTGTGAGTAAAGCATAATAGTTTCATATGCATCATTAACATCATCAATATCATCAAGAGTGTCTTTTTCATCCAGATTAAGCAAACTGGGATCTAAGATACGAATGGAATCATCATAATTATGTATCTTGACAATATTATTAGCAACAACTTCTTCTAAAACATCATGTATAGGTTTATCCGAAGAAGGTAAAGATTTTTTAAGAATAGAATTACAAGATTTATGTTCAGCACAATACTTCTTATGAAATTCATTAGTAGATCGATTATATTTTGTCTTGTCTAAAATGTGTTAAGAACTAGGAGGAGCAATTATTGGATCCTCCACAAGTTCTATAGGAGGATTAATAGGATTATCAACAAATGAACAAGCAATAGTAGGAGCTTTATTAATGGATGTAGAAGCCATAGATAAAGGAGGTATGGAAGGTGTAGGCAAAAGACCACAATTAAGATCCATAGGAGGTAAGCTTAACTTGAGAATCTTACAATGCTTATAGGCTTGATATGAGTGGAAAAGATGAACAAGTCAAGAAGGACATGAATTAGGTAATGAATGCCAAAAGAAGTTCAAGGGTATAATAATCTCTGGGCCTAGAAGGGTGATATAAACTATGATTAACCATCTTCACTTCTTCATCATAAACAAATCTAAGACATATATGGATAGTTGAAGCAACAACATGCATGGCATTTGATCACAGCAAACCAAGCTTAACTTGAAACTGATCAGAAGTAGGAACAAAAACAAAGGTAGAGTTCACAAGTTTAGCACAACGTTCAACTGGCACATTAATAGAACCAAATGATGGATAAAGAAAACCATTAAAAATTTGAATCAACACATTAGATGTATCATAAGAATCACATTGCAAGTTTTTCATAAAAAGATTTTATTTAGTAATAACATTGACTAAGGATGTAGGATCAACAACATGAGTAGGTATTTGAGAAATCCTAGCAGAAATATAAAGGTGACCATCAAGAGTTTTAATAATCTTAGAATCATCAAAGGTAATCAAAAGTTCTTGAGGTCTTTTATTCTTAGATTGTTGTCAGTGTTTAGGTTGTCTTCAATTTAAGTTTAGATTTTTTTTGAGGTTGAGATGGAACTTGAGATTGAAGCTAAGGTTGAGATTGAGGTGGAGATATAGATTGAACAACATGCATCACTTGATTAACAATGTGATTAAGATCATCCATCTTTGAATCATACACAATATCCATAGAAGATGGTTGAGCAATGGTATTAGTATAATGTTGAGCTAAAGGATTCATATAGATTTGAAGATTTTGATTAGGAGGAGAAGGAAATTTGTTCCCACTACCATCAAAATTATCCACACATAAGGCATTAGAGTTGAATAAGTCTTGAACCTTATGTTTTAAAGAATAGCATTTCTGAGTACCATGACCATTGCAATGATGATATTGACAAAAAGCCTTAGGATCAAAGGATTTAGATGCAATAATGGTAGGTAAAAGAGGTAGAATAGGAGGTAAAATAATCATATTTGCATTTAACAACCCATTCATAATAGAATGTAAATATTTAGAAAAAGGACTAAATGTACGATTGAATTGAAAAGAATTGGATGCAGAAGTGGCATTGCGAGATGCAACAACGACTTGATTAGCAACTGGATTTGCTTGTTTGTTTATCTTGGCATAGTTATTGAGTTTTTGAAATTTGTTGAGATTAGGAGTAGCATCACTCTTATCAATAGGAACATGAGCCATTGGAGTGTTTCTCTCAAATTGACTCACTTGTAATTGATAATGATGAAGCATTGCACAAAGTTGTTGAAAAGAGGTAAATTCAGTAAGCATAATCTTATCTCTAATATCCTTTAACAAATTTGAAATAAACATATGTTGCATATCAGTATCAGGAATAGGATAGAAAATTTGAGCATGTAAATGCTTAAATCTACCAATATATTCAATCAATTTTTCCTTAGTATTTTGTTTACAATGCATCAAATCAGTCAAAGACACTTTCAAGCCAATGTTGTTTTGAAATTATTGAATAAAAGCATTGGCAAGTTGTGGAAATGAATCAATAGAATAAGGAGGCAAGGAACAAAACCATTATAAGGCTTTGTCAAAAAGGTTCTAGGAAACAACTTGGCTAAATCCTATGGTCATGAGCATAATCACTACAAAGGATTTAAAATATTTTAAATTGGTGAAAAGGGTCTCCCTTACCATTGTAATTATCAAGACGAGGCATATCAGCTTGCTAAGCAATGGGAGTACAAAAGATATCTCTGGACAAAGGACTTCTCATGTCACATGTAGGAATACTAAACTTTTTTTGAGGCAAGGATGCAATTTTTTGTTGTAAAGATGACAGAGTTTGATCCAAACTGATAATTGTTGAATCATTAGAAGAAATAGGAGGATGTCATACCCAAAATATAAGAGCAGAAATGCACACAAATTTTTTTTTTTTTTTTTTTAAACTAATAATCTATACATATGAAAATATTGTTCTCCTAATAAATAATCAAGTCCCCACCACGGTTAAGATAGATAATATTGTTGAAATTATCTAGTATATTTAAACAATTTACAAATTTAAAACTAAATTAGATTATCATCATTATTACTTTCCCTTAACCTATTGATTAAATACATCTCTCAATAAGACACTCCTAAATAATAGCCAATTCACTTTCAATTAAAAACAAAATAAATAAAATCTAACTATAAAATTTCTCTACTCCAAAATCTAATTGTCTAAGCACCTGATTCCCAATTTAAAACATTGTAAATTCCTAAGAGCTATCTACCTAAGCTCATTGCTTAAGTTAATTTACTTAAAACTCTTTTAAAATTATTATTATATTCCCTAGACTTCTTCTCACTTAAATTTTAATATTTTTCCTTGGCTTTTTTCTAATTTCCATGTACCTGACCTATGCTCCTCCAGAACATGTGATTTCTTCCCTTCACATTGAGGTTTGGGAGATTAATTTATATATTTGAAACATGGCAACTCACGTGCCCCTACACAAGTCAAAACTGCATTAATACTAAATGCATTACCTACTCCTCCTAACCCAATCCATGAAGTCATTTTTTTCTTTTTTCCACCTATCCCATTAATTCATGAGACAAGGAGCTTCGTTAGCTGTGTGGAGGGTGTAAGAGAATTTTAGTAAAGTACCAAAGTTAGAACTTCAAGTCTGCTCAAGCAATAAGGTTGTTGAAGGGCCTGACACATGTCAAATCCATCACATGGTTTTAAAAAGGAAATTCCTCATACGTATCTCAAGGCATTTATGCTTATGTGAATTTGTTTGACAATTCACATTTCCAAATTAATGTTTGAATGGATGTGTCTTGGAGAGGAATTCGACTAGGTAGTTGTATGAAAGAATATTTATGCATTTCTAATCTCATTTATTGTGCAACTATCCCACCTATGGGGTTGCATCATGGAAGGAATAAGTCCAACTTGTTATTTAAATAAGGTGAGTTTTGAAATGAATATTTTCTACTTGCCATCAAGGTAATTATATTTTATATAGGCTATTATTTTATATGTCTGTAATAGACTGAGTTCCCTTTTTGTCAACCCATACATTTTCCAAAATGCTAAATATACTTCTACAGGTCTCTCCTATATATATTTTTGATAAAAATTACATTACTTATCTCCTCCTCTCTCTGTGACCAATATAATTGATTAATTTTCAAGTTGTTAATGGTTTGACATTGCATTAACGATAGAAATCCTATTCTAATTAAGAAATCTTAATATAAACCATTGTTGTAATTTCAACATAAGTCTACATGGATCTTATAAGAATACCTGGTTAACAAATTTCCTGAAACATCAAAAGTAATGCACTTCAATGATATCCATATTACTAGTTTAACCATCTACATATCCATTAACTATCTAATATGACTGATTGAACACATAACTAGACAACATTGTAACTGAACCTATTCTTAAGAAAACTGAGAAGATAAAAATATCAAGATGATAATGTTTTGATCATTCTTAAAGGAGTATCAAGGTACACGGTTCTTCCTTCAAATTACTCTCAACACAATATCAAGCATAAACTAGGTTGGTGTAAAGACATAACCACTCACATATGGGAAGACCATGCGTTACATAGATTTATCAACTTCTCTTCCTAGGGACAACATGCTAATACAAGGATGTAAATAAGGTTATTCTTATTTCTTTCTATAACTTATGTTTTAACAATCATCATATAACAAAAGTGTATGTTCCTTATTTTTAGAATTCAAAGTGGAGCAAAGTTTCTTAATCGAATTCGATTGTGTTAATTATGAAACTTAATAATGAGACAATTAACTTTGTGCTCACAATGTAGGGTTTCCATTTCCTCTTAATACCTATAACATCAAATTAAAAACTTTAACATATCCAATTGATTTTCATTACATAATTGAAACTTGGAAATTCAGAATTCAAGGGCATTATCTATCATTCTATTTTCTCCTAAACACATGCAAAAACTTGAAAATCACATGAGAGTAATACAAGAAGGTTTTCATAATCTCTTTTTTTTTTCTCTTTCTATATCATTCATCTTGGTTCAAGGCTCCATCGGGAAAGAACCGGTAAGAAAATCCGATATCTTTGCCAATACCTCAAAATTCAAGTACATTTTACATAACATTACAATTCAATTGAAATTTCTTCAAGGGCTTTCACAAGAGAACTTCTTCAATGTCTTCAATGCATCAAGGAAACCATGGGAGAGACAAGAATCAACATGGAGCTAAAACATCACAATGAGATGAACAATTCAAGCATGCATCCCAAACCCGATTTTGCACAATAGATCCAAACATAGGACCTGACTAGGGGGGAGGTGGATTTTCCCAATGGGAGATGTCAATCACTATACCATAACATGGCCCTTTCGGGGCTAAAACTTCAATAATTTCCATTCTTTTTCAAGGCCCTTTTGAGGCTACTATCACAAGGATGTTCATTCCTTTCCATATTCAAGATTTTACAATATCAACAAGGTATGTGATGACAAGTAGGGGCCCATACTCCCTACCCTCTTTCCCTCCTCTCACCATGAAAGGAGACTCTCACCATTGAGGTCCAACTAAGGCCCTACCCCCGTACATGGCCACGTCTTCCTTATCCAAGGGTGAGTGATGCCAAAACAATCCCCATGAAATCCTCTCAAAAATGTAAAACATCAAGAAAGCATGGAAATAACATCAAAAGAAAATAAGATAAGTTCCCTCCCTATCAACCCCAACACACAAGCAAGCAATACATAAAAAACAAAAAAACCTTATACAAGATTCAAACATGATTCAAGCATGAGCACATGAAGAATAACTCAAAGGAGTGAAGAACTCCTACCTTCACAAAGAGTGATGGAAAATGGTGGGTTGAGAAGAGCTTTCCCTTTTTTCTTCCTTCAATCTTCAACTTTCCTCTAAAGCTAGAGGTTTGGGTGACAAAACCAAATCTCTCCAAAAATGCCTCTAAGTATGACCCTTAACTCAACTAGACTACAAGTAAACTCAAGATGGAGTTTTGAGTCACCTACTCATGAAGGAGATAACCAATTTTCACAATCAACCTAAAATAGGGTTTTTGGGTGACCCTAAAAGTCAACCAAGGAGGCTAAAGGGTTGGAAAGTACTCCCTACCCATACCCTTACCCCTAGGGTGCTTAAATTTAATTCTTTTAGGCCTTAAAGACTTAATATGAAAAAATAAAAGCTAGGGAAAATTAGTATGACCAAATAAAAACCCTTTAAAGAATTACAATACAAAGATAGCACAAAATTAACAAGTGATTTAGTTTCGTCTTTCCGTTGAGTTTCTTCAGCTAAATTCCTTGCACACTCATTGTACACATTAGTAGATCAAGAAATCACATGCATTATGTAAATTATGTATAAGAAAAATCAGGTAAATTAAACCATCCATTTTCTAATAATCAATTGTTTATCTAATTCTACTCATTTTTCTGACCATTAGAATTGCATAATCTAAGTGTTAATTTGCATACATTTCATCGTTATACATGTTCATAAAACATTAAATGATGAAATCAAATAACTGAAGTAAAGCATCACACATTGTAAAATAACATAATAGTGTTCAGTGCATCAAATAATGTTCTGACATATCGAGTCATGAGAATCAAAATAATTATGTATCATTGATTCATCGATGCTAGGATGGGTTGGGGCAAGGCCTCACATCCTCCCCCACTAAGCATGAACTTCCTCCTAGAGTTCATCAAAAAGATAAGGGTACTGAGATCGCATCTATTCCACATCCTCCCATGAAGCCGTAACCTCATCATAGCAATCCTACTAGACTCTAACCTGGTCTAGCTCTCGACCTCAAAGTGCTAGGGTCCGTCGAGCAATAATACGGATAGGCTCCAGTGCTAACTAGCTATCTGAATTTACCTGCAAAGCATCCCAATCTATAATATGAGACTCATCATAAATTTATCCTCTAAGTACTAAAATGTGAAACACATTGTGGATGCGTGGCAGGCTAGGTGGCAAAGCTAAATAGTAGGCAACTGATCCTATCCTCTCTAGGATCTTGAATGGTCCAACGAACTGGGGTGCCAACTTAGAGCCCTTTCTGAATCGAATCAAACTCTTGTGCAGTTGCACCCTCAAGAAAACTCTATCACCAACTTGATACTCTCAATTTATCCTTTTCGCATTAGCATACTTCTTATGCCGATCCTGAGCCTCTCTCAAGTGTTGTCTAATCAGAGTCACCTACTGCTCCATCTCCTTAACCAACTGAGGGCCAATAGATACTCGATCCTTGATCCTATCCCAACTTAAAGGTTTCATGCAAGGTCTTCCATACAAGGCCTCATAAGGCAACATACCTATGGAGGAACGGTGCCCATTGTTATAGGCAAACTCGACAAGATGAAGGTATTCCTCCCACTTGACCTGATGGTCCATCATGTACATACACAACATGTCCTCCAAAATTTGATTCACTCGCTCAATTTTCCCATCGGTCTGGGGATGGTACACTTTACTAAAATTGAGCCTAGTGCCCAATGCTACCTCCAACTCTCTCCAAAAAGATGAAGTGAACAAGGAGTCCCTATTGGAGATGATCTTACGAGGAATGCCATGAAGTTTGAAAATATCTCGTAAAAACACCTGAGCTATGTTCTGTGATGTGTATGTAGTATGCATGGGAGGGAAGTGGGCAACCTTGTTCAACATGTCAACTGTCACCAAAATGGCATCATGGCGATAGGACGACAAGGGGAGACCAACAATAAAGTCCATAGATATAACATCCCACTTCCACTCTGCAATCTCATGAGGCTGAAGGAGCCCACTAGGATGATGATGCTCTGCCTTCACCCTCTGACACTTGAGGCATCTCGTAACTATGTCTACAATCTGCACTCTCATGCCTAGCTAATGATATAATTGTCTCAAATCTACATGTAACTTCTTAACACCGTGGTGCGCTACATAAGGTGCTCCGTGAGACTCAAGTATAATGAACTCACGCAAACTCCCAATAGAAAGTACATACATATGTCCTCTATGATGCAACAGTCCATTAGACTCCAAGGAATACTCTAAATACTTCCCCTCTAAGGGTCTCTGAGAATGCACCACCTAACTAACCTTTGTGTAAAGCTCATCCGCTGGTAAGTGTTGAAGAATCCTCTCCCTCAAATTAGTACAAGTAGTCATAGATGATAACTCATAGCGCCTTCTACTTAAGGCATCTTCAACTACATTCTCCTTCCCCTTGATGTAATGAACATCAAAATCATACTTACAAAGGAACTCCATCCACCTTCTCTACCTAGCATTAAGATTCGGCTACGTGAATATGTACTGCAAGCTCTAGTGATCAAAATGAAGCTCAAATCTATGACCTAATAGAAAGTGTCACCACCTTACCAAGGCATAAACCACTATTAAAAGCTCTAGGTCATGAGTAGGGTAATTGAGTTCATGAGTCTTCAACTTCCTAGACTAGAAGGAAATAGGTTGGCCATCCTACATAAGAACTTCCCCTATACCATCCAAAGATGCATTAGTGCACACCACAAAGTCCACAGATGGATCTGGTACTGCAAGAATCAATGCACTCATGAGGGATCTCTTGAGCTCTTTAAAATTTCTATCACACTTCTCTGTCCACTCATACTTCTTTCCCTTCCTTTGAAGAGAGGTGATGGGGTGTGCCAATCTAGAAAATCTCGCAATGAAGCATCGATAATAACTTGCTAGTCCCATAAAGCTCCTCACCTCAGTGACAATGGTGGGTGCTGGCCAATCCATGATGGTCCTAATCTTTGATGGGTCTACTGAGACACCATCACCTGATATGACATGGCCCAAATAATGTATCTCAAGTCTAAAGAATGCACACTTTGACAAACTACCAAACAATTGGTTCTCCCTAAACTTCTGCAATACCTATCTCAAGTTCTCTTCATGCTCCTTCTCATCACAAGAATATATCAAGATGTCATCTAGGAAAACAACCACAAACTTATCCCAAAAGGTACAAAATACTCCATTCATGAGGCTCATGAATATAGCTGGAGCATTCGTGAGGCCAAATGGTACCACGATAAACTCGTAGTGACCATACCTAGTACAAAAAGTAGTCTTAGGGATGTCACTATCCACAATCCTCAACTGATGATAACCCGACTTGAGATCAATCTTTGAAAATACTCGAGCACCCTACAATTGATCAAAGACGTCATCAATCCTAGGAAGAGGGTATCAATTCTTGATGGTTACTTTGTTCAATTGCCGATAATCAATACACAATCTAAGTGATCCATCCTTCTTCTTTACGAAGATCACTGGTGCACCCCAAGGTGACACACTAGGTTGAATATGCCCCTTCTCTAAGAGTTCCTCCAACTGAATCTTAAGTTCACTAATCTCATGAGTAGTCATCCTATAAGGTGCTCTCCATACTGGCTCTACTCCTGGCACAAGATCAATATGAAAATCCACTGCTCTAGGTGGAGGCCTACCAGGGAGCTCTGAAGGAAAAACATTTGCAAACTTCTGCAATATAGGAAAATCATCAAGGGATGGCTCCCCCTCTAAATCTTCCTCCATGTTTCTGATGGTGATAGTGAACAACTGACATCCCTTTCACATGCACCGTCTAAGCTACATAGAAAAAATCATACGAAGGGATATGGGTCTCTTAACCCCAAGGATCACTCTAGAGATACCATCCTCATCCACAAATTCCACCCTCTTCTATCGACAATCCATCTTGGTGTTGTGGGCATAAATCCAATCCATGCCAAGAATAACATCATAAGAACCTAGAGGGGTAATGCATAGATCAGACATCATGGACATGTCTCCAATCTGAATCGGCAACTATGCACCATGGAACTAACTGACACTCTGGCTCCTGACGCTAACTCTACCTCCCAGTTGACATCCTCACTAACTACCACTAGCCCTCAATGCTCCACAACAAAAGGAGATATAAATGAATTGGTAGCTTCAAAATCAAATAAAATAATAACCATGCTACCCTGTATACTACTTGTAGCCTCAATAACTGTAGCCTGATACTTGGCCTAGCGGTTATCAACCGCTACAAAAATTCTGTGGGATCTGCCTATATTGCCAACTGTCGGCTCTAAAAATGCCCCTCTCTGACCATTGGAGGGCTTTCCCTAAGGACACTCTCTAGCTATATGCCCCATTCCACCACAAGTGTAACATGGTCCTTGTGTATAAGATTGTGCACCCTATGATCCAGACTATTGTGGCCCTCCTGACCTGCTAGATCCACTAAAACCACCCCTAGAAGACTGTTGAGTCTTCGCTAGTTGAGACTGTGGGGTATGTACTTTCTAATCCTACCTCAAACCCTATGAATGCCACTACTTGGGCTTGGAGCCCTTATAACCCTGAGAGGGTTTATGCTGCTGCTGCTGGGGTTTTTGTTGCTAAGACTATTGGCCCTTAGAGGACCCTGCTATGTAATTATGATTCCCTTTCCAAGGGGGTTTCTGTTGGGTAGAGTTTTGATTCTGAGACCAATCACGTGACTCCTGTCTACCCCTAGTATCCTCTACAACTAGTGCAACCTCAACTACCTGTCTGAAGGTAGTAGGAAAGGCCATACGAATTGGATCCTAAAGTGAGAAATTCAGGCCTGTGATAAATCGATGCACTCAAAATTTCTTGTCCTTCATGTACTTGACATATGGAAGGAGCTCGAGAAACTTTCTCTCATACTAAGCTACAGGGAGACCCCTCTAATGTAGTGAATGAAACTCCTCTATCTACTTCTGCCTGAAGTGCTCAGACAGGTACCTCTCCCTGAATCTCTCTAAGAATGACTCCCATGTGAGGGTATCCATGCTCACTCCTCCTATAGTCTCCTCCTAATGCCACTAATTGGAGGCATCTACCCTCAACTGATGAATTGCAAGACGTGCCTTCAGATTACTCCCATAAGGACATAATCCAAAGCATTGCTGAAGACTTTATAACCAAGCCTCTGCTACTGTCCCCTCTATGGAACTGGTAAATTGTGGCAGTCTAAATTGTATCAACTCCCTGATATCATCTCCTATATGTCTAGGAGGTCTTTCAAGTGGTGGCCCTCTCTAATGAATCAACTCACCCTCATGCTCACCCTAACCCTCAACCTACCTTGGTGGAGGAATCCTACTCCTCCTAGAACTTGTGCTTCCCCTTCGAGAATCTACTACCCTAGCTGTACAATAGGTGCTACCCTCTGCTGGACTATGCCAATCAATGCCTAGAGCGCATCCAAAATATCCTGATTTGGATTCAATGGTGGTGGCGGCGGTGGTGGTGGTGGTGGTGGTGGTGGTGGTGGTGGTGGTGGAGGTGGTGGTCCATCCTCCTGTCTCACTCTACCACCTCTCGCCCTACAACCTCTACCTTGACGATTGCTCCATGTAATAGGAGGCATCCTACACAATTAAAGTTTTAGTTAAACTCAGAAGCATAATGGTTTTAGGTTCCTAGTGTTGAAACATGGGCTTTGATACAAAAATGTCATGCCCAAAATATAAGAGCAGAAACGCACACAAATTTTTTTTATTTTTTTTTAAACTAATAATCTATACATATGCAAATATTTTTCTCCTAATAAATAATGAAGTCCCCATGATGGTTAAGATAGATAATATTTTTGAAATTATCTAGTATATTTAAACAATTTACAAATTTAAAACTAACTTAGATTATCATCATTATTACTTTCCCTTAACCCATTGATTAAATACATCTCTCAATAAGACACTCCTAAATAATAGCCAATTCACTTTCAATTAAAAAAAAAATAAATAAAATCTAACTATAAAATTTCTCTACTCCAAAATCTAATTGTCTAAGCACCTGATTCCCAATTTAAAACATTGTAAATTCCTAAGAGCTATCTACCTAAGCTCATTGCTTAAGTTAATTTACTTAAAACTCTTTTAAAATTATTATTATATTCCCTAGACTTCTTCTCACTTAAATTTTAATATTTTTCCTTGGCTTTTTTCTAATTCCCATGTACCTGACCTATGCTCCTCTAGAACATGTGATTTCTTCCCTTCACATTGAGGTTTGGGAGATTAATTTATATATTTGAAACATGGCAACTCACATGCCCCTACACAAGTAAAAACTACATTAATACTAAATGCATTACCTACTCCTCCTAACCCAATCCATGAAGTCGATTTTTTCTTTTTTCCACCTATCCCATTAATCCATGAAGTCCATTTTTTCTTTTTTCTTTTATGATGAGAAGGTTGTGATGTAGGAAGGGACACAAGAGGAACACTCATAGGAATAGAGGGAGTTGTCGCAATCACCAAAGGAGTATAGGTAGGAATACTAGGTAAAGGAATAGAAGAAGGTTCTACACTAGTGACAAGAGGAATCAACCCTAAATCTTGAGCTTCTTGAGCTAAAGGTTTAACGTTTGAATGCACAAGGTGAGTAATACCATGCAAGAGATTAATGCCTTGATCACTATCACCATGAACTTTCTTAAGAGCCTCTATAGCTTGAATAGAATCTTGATTATGGTTTTTTTTATCTAGTTTGGTTTAAAGTTTTTTGACTTTTTTAGGAGGAACTCTTAAAGTGTCATTCTCATCATGAGATGAGTGAGAAGAGTTTTTCTCCATAATAGGATTAAAATCATGATTAATCAAATTATCATCCAGGATCCTGAGAAAGGAGAAAAAGACTCCAGATCAAAGGCACCCATAAGTCTACAACTTTGTCTAATTAGAATATTATAAATAGGATTAGAAGTAGTAAAGATCATAAACCAATGCAATGCAAATGAACTAAACTAAGAAAACATAAAGCATGAATATTTTTTTATTTTGAAAGAGATTTTGTATTTTTTTGTATTTTTTTGAAATATAGGTGCAAGAAATCTAATTAGCATGCAATATTTAACATAAAATGACAAATCTAACACCCGAAAAATAATATAAAAGGAAATTTAACACCACAAAACACAATAGGGCATCTAATTCCACAAAAAAAAGAGGGTGTGTGTTGGGTTCACCAAAATGAATAGGATAAAAAAACAATGTGTATAGTATGATGTAAGATGTAAGAGGGGAATATAGGACCTATCCTTAATCCAAATTTCCAAAAGGAAAGATCCAAATGGATTGATCACAAAGAAGTAATCAATGCACCAATGAATCAAACGATGGAGAATGTGAAGAAAGGAGGAAATCCTATAATCTATTATAGAAAGTATGTACTTGAAATCTTGGATAAATAGAAGAAAAATACTAACCTCAAAGTAGGGAAAATCTAAAAAATTCTTATTTCTAATGTTGCACAATTTTGGGGAATTTTGCAACCTACTTCAAACTGGAAATATCAAGATAGAGAAAACTCAAAAAACTTTTGTCCTTATGAGGTTAGGTTGACTTTGACCTAGATAGTAGGGTACAATCTTACCCATCACTAAAGGTCATCCCTGACCTAAAAAGCTCCAACAAAAATGTTGCTCATGGATCTCAAAAGTTCATCAAAAAGGGTGTCCAAATATGAACTTCAATTCACTGTCATTTGCCTGTACCTACGAGAAAAATGGGGTTTTGTTTGAATTGGGGGGTTTTCCTCGGTCAAACCCCAATTTGGAATCAACCTTGAAATGCAATTAAAATCACAATATGAATAAACAAAGTAAATGGAACTATTCACCTTGCTTATGTTGAAATCCTTGTGGAGGATTTGAATCCTTGAATCCACAAGTATGATGTTCCAAATGAATGTAGAATTGTGTGTAAGATACCTCAAATCAATGGCATTAGATCTTCAACACCAATCTTGAATGGATCTTAGCATAGGAAGAGGCTTGAATAAATGTAGATGGAGAAATCTTCAACAAGAGGGCTTCATAAAGATTGAATCCTTCAATGGCTAACAGTGGATCTCCTTGATGAATTAGATGCTTGAATGCTTGATAATGAAAATAATGAATCTAATATCATAATCTTGTCTTCTTTTGTTATGCTTCATTATATTTCTTGTTGGAGAAAATGTGAGGAGGAGGTTTCCTTATGTAGTGATCTAGGCCACAAACTTCTAGAGAGGTTGACATTGGAGAATTAAATTGCAATTAACCTTAACCCCTAAAATAGACTTAGATTAAATACAATTTAAGAGCTTACCATTCTGAAACTCAAAATGGCTGACCTAGAAGCAGGAAAAGGAAACTTTCCAAAGCCTGATATCTTGAAACCTATGGAACTTGAAATTTGGACCTAGGGTCAGGGTCAAGGTTGACTTTGCCCTAGGTTAGAGTTGAGGTCATCCTTGACCTTGGTCAGATTTGAGGTTGACCTTGACCCTTAAGGTTTTCATTGACCCAAAAATTCAAAGTCTTTAATTTCTCAGAGAAAGTTGTCAAAAAGAGGCTGGAAACAAGGGGAGAAAAGCATAACAGGGGGAGAAGCAGCTAGATCCATGGAAATACCTATTCAAGGTGATTGACATGACCCAAACCACTTACTCAGAGGGATAAACGCTCTTCTCGTGGAAGTGCTTCCATTTTAAGATGATACAAATACATCATGACATCCAATCAAATAATCATCATAAAAGAAATCTCAAAAGCCTCTGGTCGACATCCTAGTTCAGCCAACTACACAAGTCACATAAAATCATCATAATATAAACATCACAATAGTTTTAAAAAAACATAATTTTTAGCAATATATTATAATTGTAATATTTTTTCTTGTCCAGTTTGGATCATAAAGATGTTTTTCATAATAAAGTAAGAATATCTGTGTTTACATAAATTGTTATGCTAATATACTTATTTAAATAAATAAGTATTTAAACATCAAATCTCTTTGTACATATAAAATGTCATTCAATATTATCATTTGATTAATTTAAATGATCTTAAATTATAAAAGACTAAATTAATAACATAAATATATTATTAGATTAAATATAATTATATTAATTATATTTCAAGAATATTAATTTCACTTTCATTTAAGTCCAATATTAATATTTATCTTTCTTTTAATTTACATCCTAATTATAAATAGCTCAAACTTAGAATTATAAATTTAATTTAATTTTATATATATATATATATATATATATATATATATATATATATATATATATATATATATATATATATATATATATATATATATATATATATATATATATATATATATATATATATATATATATATATATATATATATATATATATATATATATATATATATATATATATATATATATCTTACTCCAAAGGAGCAATAAATTTATCTTCTGACAAAATATTGTCTTTGCTTATGACATTTACATATTTTAATCCATGAACTTTTATTTGAAAGACCTTGCTATAGATTTTATGAATTCAGGATGCAAATTAGTTGCTTTCCATTCATTGTTCATCATTTTCCTCAAGTATGATGAGTGAAGAGTCCTTCAAGGCTATAAGTACTTGGCCAATATCCTTGTTAGAGCATTAATTTAAAGAAAAAATAAAAAAATGATTCCTTTATCTATCATTAGCCATGATAAGATGACCAAATACCACTACTTATTCAAAGTAAATTACTTTTTGGAATTCTCCTTTTTATTTAATTAAATTGTGAAGTCTAGTATAATTCCTTTTTAATTTATCAGAGATCTTCCTAAGATTTATCAAAAGATTTTGTTATTTTAATTTGTTGATTGGAATAAGTGTTTAATGCTTCATAATTTATTCTACCTTTGTTTTTTATTCTTTGTATTAGCTACTTTAAAGTATGTCATGTCTACTCAAGTTCAAAGTAGTTTTTGAAACCTTATTATACTAAATTATAGGTGAGATTGAAATTGTGAACTCATTTTTTAACTTTCAATGTTTTATGTGGTTTTAGAGGAATGACATTAAAATAATTGAGTGTTTAATTTATATCATTTCAATGTTTTATATTATTTATAATCTTATTATTGTATTTTTTATTAATTTGAAGATGTTACCTTTGTAAAAATAAAGAAGATTTTAGGGCAAGAATAGTGATTCTTGAAATAAAAAACACACTTATTCTCAAAAGTGTGGTATTTTCCATAACAATATTATAGTGGTGACTTCAAATGATTGGAATTGAAGTATTTTAGAAAGCTATGAGGAAAATTATGAACTTTCCTCTATGTTGAACTGCTATTCACTTTTATATAGATCATGTTTCTCTATCTAGTTGCCATAGTTTAATTTATTGGTAGGGTAAAAGCACAAACTTGCGTCACCTTTTATAAAGAAAAAAGGATCTCAGAATGCAACTACTCAACTTTAATGACATAAAAATGGTATTTGGTTTAGAATTTGAAGATGATGTAACTAATGAAATGTGTAAAATTGGATGACTTTTATGCCTATAATTTTTATAATATTTTTTAGTAAGAATTTATTCATTTTTTTAAATTTTGAAATCCATTTTTTAACTATGAAAAAATAAGGTGTAGTTCTTGTCAAACAAGTATATGAAAATCATCTTGTTTTTGTACCGATTTCAAAATATCTTATAAATGACATGTATAGCTAGGGAATCAAAAAAAAAATTGATGTATATTTTCTTTGTTATAAGTACTCAAGGTTGACCTTATCAAAATCCAATAGTTTTTTCCTCCCATCAAAACGTCCCTATCAAATTTAGACCTTTTTGAAAAAAAAAATACATATTCCTGAAGAGGACTCTCTCCTCTAGATATAAATATAAATATTAAACTTTTTTCATATGATTTACTATTATTTTTTCCTTTTTTGAGGGAGCATCTTATGAAATGTTAAAATATGGACTTATAATATATTGAAATTATAACATATTATAACTAATAAAAGTACTCTAAAATTTATATAATGATGATATTGAGTCTAAGATCTATAAAAGAGTATTTTTCATTTTTGAAAAAAATTGAGTTTTGATAGAGAAATGAGATTTGACCAAAATAGATTTTGGTATCCTAAAAGGTGACACAGATCTGTGCTTTTACCTGAAAATCATTCTTTTAACATCATTTAGATACTCCAAATTGAATTAATTATTCCTAGGATTAATGGAATTCTTTTTAGAGATCCTATGTTGATTCATTCATATTTTCCTTACTATTTTGGTAAAATTCTCTTACTAAAAAGATACCTACTATAAAGAGGAATGTTTCCTCTTTTAAATTACAAAGTATATTGATTCATTATAATTTTAAAGTCATTCTTTATATTATTTATCTTAATGGAAATCATGTTTCTATTGCTGCTAAACCTAACTGTCATGACAAATGATTCCTAGGTTGCAGCCTTATTATCAATTTGATCTTTCCTTTGTTACTTTGATTACAACAAAATATTGTACCAAGAAATGATTATCATTACAATTTGAACACTCCAACTCGAAATGAGCAGGCCCCAATAATCTAAAGTTTTTGTTTACCCAGAACATAGGGTATATAGAACATAATTTTATAGTGTAGAGATGTTGCTATCATCTATGCTAATTTGAAAAAAAATTGTAACTTTCCCATATGCCATATTATTATGATCTTTTTCTGGTATTGCCTATATATTCTTCTTAATAATTATTCTAACACAACAATACATTCATTCCACTAAGAAACTAGTTGCAAATTTAAGAAGAAACCATCTTGCTAAAATATCTATGGGAACCAAGTGCTAGATAAAATATTATCTAATCATTCAAATTATATAATTACAAGCTATGAATAGACTTATGATATAATAGAAAGAGATAAGGGGTCAAATCTAGATGTTGAGAGAAAGAGACAAACCATATGCTAAACCTAAAAGAAAATAGAACCCATGTATAAGAAGGAGAGATAAGATAATAGGATAGACCAAAGAGAGGACATTGGGAAACCATTCAAGCAAATAAAAGATCCCCATAACCAAAACTAATTAGAAGATCCAGACCCTAATTACATTAAGCCTTTTTATTCAAGATACCATTCAAGACCTTTCCAGACTTCACAAATGCGAGTGTGCATGACAGTGAGTAGAAACATCTAGTTCCTAATTATCTTCTCCCTTCTTATAGAAAAGTTCATGAGATTCTTAATTTCCAAGATCAAAAAAACTTGGACAAGGAAATTGTGAACTCCATATTCACTACACTCAAGTATATAGAGGTTGTCATCTATATTTCAAGAACCAAATCTAGCTCTTTGATTATGGATTTTTTTAAAGACATTCTTACAAAAATCCCTAATTTTAGCTTTGTCTTTAGCTACATACATACTTTTTTCCACAAACATAGCAACTATATATGTATTATGCTTATATCTATCTATTACCACAAGAAATTCCTCTCCAACCACCCTATTAATAGCCCTAAAGAAAATATTGTTATTTATTTTAACCATTTTACTCATTCTTAACTCACTAACTTCCTCCCAAAATGATATTTTACTCTTTCTTAAACTCATATGAATTGAGGTATCTAGAAAACCACATGCCTAGACCTAGCAAAGAATAAAAGCTAGAGAAATGTGATAATATTAAGGCTCAAATTTGGTTTAAATAGACAAATTTGTAATAATGATACGACACTTGATTAGACTAAATAAGAACATATTTCACTTGCCAATATTTTTAATAATTTCATTTCTTTGTCCTAGAAACATTTCCTAATTTAATGTGGCTTGATTTCGATCTCAAAATTTGTATAGTTTATATAAAAAAGACACATTATTACCTTGCTTTAAATCTTCAAAATTAACAATTTGTCAGATATTAATATTTATTCATGTGACTATGGATTCACCTCGTGATGCAATATTAGGATGAAATATTGGTAATTATAAATCCACACTTATTATGTACTCATTCATGTATTTTAGGTAATCACTATGTTGGCAATATGGTTAGTTAGATGTCTAAAGTGTTGTCATTTATGGAAACATGTATTTAGTATTTCATTTATGTACTTAGATTTCGAAAATTATCTAAGTGTTAGATAGTTTGCAACAATATAGAGACATATGTGATGTGTACAGATGACACACTTTGAGTTAGCTCACGCGTAATTGAGGATAGCTATATGATAATGTCATGATGATGTCATTTAGTGTGCATATATGTATGGATAGTACTATGCAAGTTATAGTTGATTTACTAGTTCAGGTATTTAATAGGACAGAAAAAAGTACATCAAAAATATGAGTTGTACAACTTAAGGAATTATTTTGGTGACAAAATTACTACTAATTCATGATGGGCTAGCATTATAGATATTAATTCCTAATTTATTTTTTAATAAGTCAAGTGTGCAAAAATATAAAGGCTAACTGAGTAGAGATTTATTAATTTGTGAGATAGAAGTAAAGATCTTATCTTGCACAAATAGTATGAAATATGTGTGATATGAAAACTATTGTGAAGATAGCTTGAAAGATATGAAATTTTTATGTGATATGAAATTTGATGTATGATCACATCAAGTACGAGTTTCAATAGTGAGAAAGTATTGTATGTATACCTATACTTGTGAAGAACTTTATTGCTTATTGCATGTAAGGGTAGTGGGCTCTTCTTGCATACATTGTATTTGATCTACCAACTCCTAACAAGGTTGAAGCAACTCCTAATAGGTTTGAGGCTTTTAATAGGGCCTAGTCCTCTAAAAAGGACTCAAGACATGATATGTACTTCATAGACTCCTAACAGGGTCAATATCCTTAATAGGATTTTTTTGTTTAGTGAATCATCTAGTGGTATCATCCGCACTAGGGTTTTCCCTTGGCCAAGGTGTCCCTAGTTAAAAAATAATGGTGTTATGAGTTCTCTTTATGTATAGTTATATTGATTGTTTAGAATTGTTGGTTTACTTTCATATTCAAGTTATAAAGTAATTAGCAATATTCAGTTGTGGGAAAAAGTTTGTAGAATACTAATTAACCCCCCTCCCCGCCCCCTCTCAGTATTATCTATTTCTAACAATTAGTATCAAAGAATAGTTGCTCTGAAGAGGCTTAATAGTTTGAGTAAGACCTCTATGGATATGCAACACTTAAAAATAAATCTTGAAGAAGCTCTTAAGAAAATTGACCTTCTTACAAAAGAAAGAGATATCCTAAAAGATAGGTATGAAGATGCAAAAGTTTACATTGGCAAACTGAAAGCCAAGATTGGTGATCTAAAATCTAGTAATGAACCA
Organism: Cupressus sempervirens; assembly: GCA_028749045.1. Taxonomy (NCBI): domain Eukaryota; kingdom Viridiplantae; phylum Streptophyta; class Pinopsida; order Cupressales; family Cupressaceae; genus Cupressus; species Cupressus sempervirens. The sequence continues at coordinate 281,445,511 of CM053788.1, read as the reverse complement.
AATGTATAGACTATTGGCAATGATGAAGTAGGAAATCTCAAGGAATAAATAAGATCTTGAAGCATGAGCTGAAATTGTTGAACTTAAGTTGAGCCTTAAGAAAAAATGACAGTAAGAATGAACCTGGTCTGAAATTTGAGAATGCAGACCTTAGATCCTAGTTGAGTCAAGAAAAATCTAAATTAGATTCTATCAATATAGAACATGTTGAGTTAGAAAAATACAACACTATTGTGAAAGGATAGTTGACACAAGCTAAAAAAAGTTAGAGAAACTTTATACAAGTAGTGAGAAAATTGATGAGCAAATATTTTTTCATAGACCCTCTTATGACAAAATAGGTCTTGGATATCTTATTGGAGAAAACTTAGCCAAGAAATTTAAAATTAGGAAAGAACTAGACCTAGGTGTAGAAAACCCTAAAGAAACTTATTAGAATAAGATCGAGTCATCTAAAGGAGTTGAACTAGTTGATTTGTCTGAGAAATCTAATGAACCTAAGATAATTGAACAAGTTGATCAACCTAAGCAAGTTGAATCACCCAAGGATGTTAGACATGAATTTAGAGGTAAATATTTCATATAAAATGAAGTTGGTCATATGAAAAGAGATTGCATGGGTAAGTCTTTCAAACCTATTACAAAATTCTAGTGTTATATTGTCAAGGTTATGGACATAAAGCAATAGATTGTAAGAAACCTAAGTTTGATAGTAATAATGCAAATAGTAGAATATTTAGGAATGCTAACCCTATAGGTAATGAAAGAGGAAGACCACGTAGCAGATCAAATGATGGTGAAAGATCTAGTGGTGAAAGAAAATAGATTGTATGCTACAAATGTAACAATCATGACACATTGCAAGGAATTGCAGAGCACTTGATAGTTAGAATGGAACCGATCAGAGGAGGAATGTACTTGTATGTCAGTTATGCAATAACTTTGGACACATAGTAAGATTTTTTAGAATGGACAAAAGGAACTTCAACAAGATTCATAATCATAGAAGAAACAATAACAGAAATGATAGAAGAAATGAAAAATGGTAGTGACAATAGTCAGAAGGAAGCAATCAAGGAACATGTTAATGAACTCAAAGAAACATTTGTGAAAACCTATAATCTAGAGAGTTCTTATATAGTGTTGGAAGAATGGTATTTTGATGCACCTAAAGGGAAATTGAAGTTAGAAGTGTTAGTGTAGTTTTTTTTATCTCCTAGTGGGTTATTTATTTTTCCCTTTATTGCTAGTTTTTTTCCTACACTTTTAATCATCTTGCTTAGGTTAATAAAGCATGTCTTATTTAGAAAGTGGTTGTGAGGTGTCACCTTCCTACATGTGAGCATCCATTAGCTATCTTAGGAAGATACTTTCCTATCTTTAGTCTGATAGATGGTTGCTCCTCATTGGTCAGTGTTGCCACCACCTCCCTCTTCCTAGTCTATATAAGCATGCTACCTGGCTTGTATTTGGGATCAATTTCTGTTCAATCCTCTTAATTCTATTTTTCTTCCAATATTTGTAATACTCTCTTGGAGACTAACTCTATGTTTCTCTTTTGATTTTATATCATTTGCATTCATAATTTAGATATATATTCTTTGCACTAGTTTTCTAGGTTATCAATCTTTTTAGATTCTAACATGGTATCAGAGCTTTTCTATGTGCAAGAGTAGATTTTAGTTTCCTTATTTGAGAGATTTGGGGGGGGGGCGGGGGGCTAATAAATTTTATTGTAGTTTTTTGAAAAATGAAGTATGCTCTTCTCTTGCATCTTTGGATGATCTTGAGAATCAAAAAAGTTTTGACAAAAACATTTTTCTGTGGGGTTTCAGTCTCAAATCTGACAACAAACATGCATATTTGGAGTTTTCAATCAGTATTACAGGTTCTAGCATGCCATTGATGGACTTAGGAAGCTGATCCAGCATTTGCATGTCATATTTTGGTTGTTGGGGTCGTTTCTTGATTTTTGGAGTCATTTTTTACTATTAAAGGCATCTAATTTACACTACAACAACATCTTCTATACATCAACAAGAAAATCACTTTCTAGGTTTTGTTTGCAGCACCAAAAAACTATCTGGGTATCTTTTAGTTTTTGCATGAAAGCTCTATATTTTGCATAATCGAGCACAAAAAGCTACAGCCATACCCCTCTCCATTGGCAGTCGCAGATTTGAACGCAGTTTTCAAATGTCTCATTCTTGTTCATACAGACTTTGATTTTGATGATTCTCCTCCAAATTCTCCATCTTCTAGTCCATTTTGGGCTAGACAGACCTTGTGGTCTGTAGGTGATTAGGTTGGGGATCCATCAGACACTAGGCAGACTCGTTCACAATTCCAAGATGCTCCACATGTCTTCATTGCTATTGCCTCAGATCCATAGTCCTTTAATGAGGCTTTTGTTATTCTTGAGTGGGATGCAGCTATGCAGGAAGAGTATAGTTCCTTGATGAGGAACCATACTTGGGATCTTGTCCCTCTTCCTAAGGGAAGAAAACTTGTTCAATGTAAGTGGATCTATCGAACAAAATTTGCAGTAGATGGGTCAGTTGACAAACACAAGGCTCGCTTGGTCGCTAAAGGTTTCTCCCAGGTTCCTGGGATTGACTACTCTAAGACTCTTGTGCTAGTTGCCCGAATGAATTCCACTCGACTTGTTCTTGCCATTGTTGCAGCCAATCATTGGGAAGTACATCATATGGATGTGAAGAGTGATTTTCTTCACGGTGACCTTCATGAGGAGATCTACATGGAGTAGCCATAGGGTTTCCTTCAGGATTCTTCACTTGTGTGCCATCTTCGAAAGTCTCTCTATGGCCTCAAATAGGCTCCTTGGGCCTAGTATGCCAAGATGGACTCCTTTCTTCTATCAGTTGGGTTCACTCGATGTCATTCTAATCCTAATGTCTACATTCTGCAACAAGTTGATTCACCCCTATTTTTGGTTTTGTATGTTGATGACTTGTTGATCATAGGAAGTTCTTCACCCACCATTAAGGCTATCAAAGTTTCCCTTCAAGATAGTTTCTTGATGACTGATTTAGGCTTATTACATTATTTTTTTGGGATTGAGATCTTTCAGTCTCCTTCTAGGATCACCATCACACAGTCCAAATATGCTTTAGATTTACTCTCAAGGTTTCATATGGCTGACTATAAGCCTACTCTGGCTCCCTTCCTTTTTGGAGTCAAACTTAAGGCTCAGTTTTCTTCTCCACTTGTTGATGGCACCTTGTATCGCCAACTTGTTGGGAGTCTCATTTATTTGACTCATACAAGACCTAACATCTCATATGTTGTAGGCATGGTCTCTCGATTCATGCAGGAGCCTCATGATCTACACTGGAAAGCAGCCAAGAAAATCTTCACTACATTCAAGGGTCTCATAGTTATGGGATTCACTATGCAGTAGGTATTGAGCTTGATTTGGTGGGCTATATAGAATCAGATTGGGAAGGTGATTCTCAAGATCGCAAGTCTACTTCAGGTTACAGTTTCTCACTTGGTTTTGGTCCTATTTGTTGGTCGAGCAAGAAGTAGTCTGCTATTGCTCTATCTTCTATTGAGGCTGAGTATCAGGGGGTTGTAAATGCCACCACTAAGGCCATTTGGCTTCAACATCTTCTCACTGAGTTTGGTATCCAAATCAAATGACCATCAGTCATATTTTGTGACAACCAGAGTGCCATTTAGATCTCACAAAATCTAGTCCATCATCAATGGACCAAACACATTGAGATCCACATGCACTACATCCGGGAGCTCATCCATGGTCATGTCATCGACCTTTGTTATTGTCCAACATCTGAGTAGATTGTTGATATCTTCACCAAACCCTTCACTAAGAGCAAGTTCCTTCATTTACAAGCTTTGTTGGGGGTGCGGGATGCTTCATCTTTTGGGGGGGCCTCTTCCTCTCTCTTGGAGTCTTGATTATTTTTGGGGGCCTCTTCTCTCTCTTTTGGGGGAATTTTATGTACGTGGGTACCTCATCATGCCTAACTTGCCGTGACCCATTTTTTCATTCACCTAAGCTTCACTTATGGGGGGGTGTTAGTGTAGTTTTTTAATATCCTAGTGGATTATTTATTTTTCCCTTTATTGCTGGTTTTTTTCCTACACTTTTAATAATCTTTCTTAGGTTAATAAAGCATGTCTTATTTAGAAAGTGGTTGTGAGGTGTCACCTTCCTACATGTGAGCATCCATTAGCTATCTTAGGAAGATACTTTACTATCTTTAGTTTGATAGATGGTTGCTCCTCATTGGTCGGTGTTTCCACCACATCCCTCTTCCTAGTCTATATAAGCATGCTACTTGGCTTGTATTTGGGATTGATTTCTTTTCCATCCTCTTAATGCTATTTTGCTTCCAGTATTTGCAATACTCTCTTGGAGACTAACTCTATGTTGCTATTCTGATTTTATATCATTTGCATTCATAGTTTAGATATCTATTCTTTGCACTAGTTTTCTGGGTTATCAATTTTTTCAGATTCTAACAAGAAGTTGTTTGTGACTTATCCTATCTAAATTAAGCAATTTTAGTAGAGACAAAGCATCAGTTAATTAGAACTTATGTTAAAGAGAGAATTAGAAATTGTGCAATTAATAGTAGGTAGAAGACATAGGGAGGAAACTATGGTTGAGTGCACAAGCTTAGATATGATCACAGGAAGTTGTAATATAGAAAACAACTTTACTAGTGACTAGTGAAAATTTTTGAAGTTTTGGTAGATACGCATTTAATGTAGATTCCAATTTGAAGTGATTTAATGATTGCCAACAAGATTTTGAGTACCATTTTATCATCTGAAAGTCTAGAGCAATTTGATATCAATTTCAAGTGCAAAGAAAGGCATTTGAAGTGTGAAGTTATAGAATCCCTAAACATGATATTTTAAGGTATTTTATAAAGCTTGAATTAAATTTTTAGTGTATACAGTTAAGAATTATGGAAAGATAGAAAATATGTGATGTAATTGATAAGCTGAGGAATAAGTTCAAGAAACACCCATTTGTTTCTTTAGTGGATGATCTATTAGGAGAATAATCACAAATCCCTTCAAATGTGCTTCACACATAGGATGTTCAAAGTTACATTCATTGCAAATTTGAAAGAATTGGAGATGAGAACATACATAAGAATTTAGGAGTCATGTGTAATAGTAACCTAACATTTAAATCTAATTACACCCACCTAAGTGAGCTAAATTTGATCAAGTATATGTTCTACATAGAGTTTGACAATCATGAGTGGACCAGAATCATTCTGAGTAGAGTTCATGATGACATGTTTTGGATAGGTGATGTACTAGTCATAATTGACAAAGACCTAATTCGAAAGGTCACAGGTCTGAGCAATGAAGGATGCAACCCAGTGAATGATAGAAACATGAGAAATATAGTTGAGACAAACTTGTACACTAGATTTGATGGAAGAAACATTAAAGTTGACATGATTCAGGATAAAGGAGTAAAGTATTGAGAAAAATTCTTCGATATAAATTGAATCATAGTTCTAGAGTGAACTCAATGCCAACAAGATTTATGCATGTAGCATACATGATGGTTGTAGAGAAAATAAAGGTAAACATGTGTGAGATTGTCAGAATATAGTTGTTAGACAACATTGCAAAGATAAAGAAGACCAAGAATGTAGTCTTTAGATTTGAGCCTTTGTTGACACATCTAATCTTTTATGCAACCAAGAAATTCCCTAGGATGAAAATTGGGATAATGATGGATGTACTATGAATATCATAACACAATGTTATAGAGTGAGATTGGAAAATGTCAAAGATAGTAACATTGACAGAATGATGAAGAAATGTTAGTCTGAGACAAAACAGAGATATAGAATCCCTCCCTCCATGGTGGTAAAGTATAAAGATAAGATATGCTTCATGGTGGAAATCAATAATACTTGTATGGAAGCAATGGAACCAAGGGTAAAATTTATTGAACCTATGGGATATGAGATGACTAAAGAACTTGTAGAAGGGTATGCACAGATCATACTATAGTTGAAGAAGGACAATGAATGCCCTAGATAGGGTACCTATGAGGAGCAGGTAAGGGAAGTTCATTACAAACTTCACAGTAAGGAAATTAAGAAGACAGTGGAGAAGAAAATAGATCACATCCTCAAGGAATCAAGAATGACTTGAGAGGAGTTTAATGAAATCAAAGGTATTGTGCTAGAAATGAAAACCAGTGGACAAATTGTTAAAATATATAGTCCACTCATATAACATTAACCTTAAACAAAATTAACCGTGTGAGTAATATAAAATGAAACCACAACAAGATACTCATACATAATTAACACCAAATATGTTAACTAGGGAAACCCTTGATTAGAGGGAAAACCCTAGTGGGGATGGTACCCACAAGATGATGTACTAATATAATTATTCCTTGTTAGAGCATAGACCCTATTAGGGGTCTGTTACAACATTCAATACATATGAGTCCCTATTAGGAGACTTTGAATACCTATTATGAGATTCTAACCTTTTTAGGATTTGTGCCAACTCTATTAGGAATTATGGAAGAGAGCTAGCCTCACTGCCTAAATAGCTTCAAGGTTAAGATCAAAGAACCCACTATCCAAATGATCTTTGTATTATTCCTTGTAGAATAATAGAACTAAAATGTAATTCCTTCCTTTGTCTTTTTCCTATCCACTAGACTTCTTCTCCTTTAGATCTTGTGACCAGATCTCATACTACACATCCAATGATCCCTTGGATTACTTACACGCATTCAGCAAGCATTCAACTCCTTCTTGCACTGTGCACTAATACTTCACATTCCACTTGATCCTCTAAATCCAAGTCTTCTTAAAAATAAGGAAAACAACTTTCCTTTATACCATATCTTCATAATAATTCCTTGGGTCAGCCTTGAGGCTTTCCCAATTAATTAAAATAAGATAATTAATTAATTCACAATTGTAACAATATTGTCAGCTCATAGTATATACAAAACTTCACACATGTGAAACCTTATCTTGTGCACACATTGATGTCACCAGATGATCGTCCTCTATCACTATGATCTGTGCATCACCTTCATTACATCTCAGATAAAAGATAGTGATAGATCATCATAACAATGTTTTCTAATGCTATGTTTTTGTACTACTTCTAGTAAAACAAGTGTAACTTCCATAAAACATTGAATAAAACTTAGTTCTTTTAACCACGTTGTTGGTTTTTGAAAAACTTATCGAGTTTTCAATTATCCCCATGAGAATATGACATATCTAGGGTTAGCTAACTCCCATTCTTAACATATCATTTCAGACACAGGGCCAACTATAAGGCTTGACCCTTCTTCTACTTCAGGCTCTGCTAAACCTAGGCGAGTAGACCTTAGATTCAAATGATACCGTATCAATGCAAAAACATATCCCTGAATCTATTAAGCAGATTTTACCCTTATTTCTCCTAATGACTCATGAAATGACACAGATCTACAGTAACTAAATGCAAGGTTATGAATTTCACAAGTTGAGTGAGGGTTAAACTGTTCTAGCTCTTCAACATAAAATTGTAAAGATGATTTGGATTTGATTTGATTTTATGTGGGTGGGGAAAGTGGATGTAAACCATGTATAGAAAACAATTTAATAACCCTGTAGCTTATTAGTGCCTGATCCATTGGAAAAATTCATGAATCTCCCTCATGTATTTTGGATATCTGATACTTATTTATATATTCAGATATATGATCTATCCATTCACCTTGTAAATAGACATCAATGTTCGATCTAAATCTCATTCTTACCTAATATCCCCCTCAATAAAACTGCAACCCTATTAAATCTCTGAAGCATTTACATAATTCTTTGAATTACAAGCAACAATGAAACAACATACGGCCTTAAGGGACTACACTTATAATCTAGCCTCATTTTTCAAAGACCATAAAATATCACAGATCAACTAAGAAAGGAGACAAGATTTAGACTGAAACTAAACCCGTGCTGCTCACTGTATTAATTTTCTTGAAATAACACATGAAAATACATGAAATTACTCACAAATCACCTAATAAACCAGACTGTACAATAACATATGCTGTCATACAAGAGAGAAAATAGTAGGAATGAGAAATTGATGGGATGGGAAGGGGGTATCACAGCCAAAGCAAAGCTTCGTGGTCTAGAACTAGCACATCCCAAGTCTTCCATTCAGGGTTTCTCAATTCTAGGGCTAGTTCTACTAAATATCTTCATTCTAGAGAAAAATTTCCAAAATTCCAACCCTTACAATGAAAGAAAGAAAGAAAGATATAGACAAGAAAGAATTCCTAGATCTGTTCTGAAGATGACAAGTGTCCACTTGGAATTCAATCTCCTGGAACTGAATCACTGCTCTCTTCTCTCTGCCATTTTGATCTGATTTTGTTTCATCGTTATCATTTAACTGATTTGCAAAATATCTCTCGTTGAATGATGAAATCCTTTATATCTGATTTGCATCAAGAATGTTGATAAAACCCCATCTAACTGATTTAAAAATGACCCCACCTGCATTTTCCTTGTCTTTTATTCATATTCAAGTCATCACCTTGCTAGAAATCACAACTAAACTCTGATACTTGAAATTGGTCACAAGATAGGAGTCTGAGACAAATCCTCCTGTAGCTTGAACCAGTGGCATTCTATGCAAAAATTGACTCCAAAATTGGAAAGTTCATCTTCTCACGATTCTGGTGATATATAACATTGCATATTTTGCCTCTCGAAAACCCCCAAAATCATAGTTTCAAAAATAGTCCCCCCTTGCTATAAATGTCTAATCTGTACTTATTTGAATTCAAAAAATTTAAAAAGTCTAAAGTATAAACTTTAGAAAAAAGGCCTTTTTTTAATTTTAAACCCTAAACCTCAACGTGCACATCTTTTTGAAAAACAATTTTAAAATAACCATTTAAAAATATTTTGTTTTTCCCTTATGCTTTCTAATTTTTGGTCAACCCTAAGTTTGACTTGTGCCACATGTCATTTGTTGATTGGTCAACCTCTTGAACTTAGTGCCACATCATCAACTCTACGAGGCCCACTGCCACTTGTCCAAATTTTGCATGCTTGCATTTTTTAACTTCCTTGCATCTCTATTTTGCAGGCATGCGCCCACCATTGGATCTTGACATGTGTCACGATCTAGCGCATCCTCTCAAACTACTCTTTATTTCCACTGACTAGGACCCATCGACACATGTCCTAATTCTACTTTCCTACAATCTTTAACTGGCGAGCAACTTGTTATTGCAGGCATGCATGCACTACATGATCTCGCCACGTGTTGGCATCTCGTGCGATCTTCATCCTTGGCACCACATCAACATATGATTTCTTTTGTTCAAAATTTTGACTAGGATCACGCTAACATCACCAAGTCAGCTGGGAGGGCCCACGAGAGCTTTCCTTCCAAAAGCCTTTCATCTTAAGACACCATGCATTAAGTGTCTAATTCTATTTAAAGACTACAAAAGCCTCTAACTTAGTGAATGTGGGATTAAGGATTTTAGTTTAAAAGACCTGCGCTTCTCCATTTCAAGCCGCCTTCTTCTTATTCCTTTATACCCTACCACTTCCTATGTTCCACTTAATGCCAACTGCTTTTTTTTAAACCGTAGGCTCCTCATTTGTTCCTTGCGTAAGGCTTTTCTGCTCCTTCATGGGCATGGATTCTTTGTTCTATGTTTCTAGAACTCCTCCTTTTGAAAAATGTGTAAGATAACTACTAAAAGTGGTGCTTTGTTTCAATGCAAACAGCTCCTGCCTACTCATGCTTATGACTTGGTTTCCTTTGTTTGCAAGTTGCCTATTAATTGTGTTTGGTGTTACCTCCACAAAGCTTTTAGCTTTGTTTTTTGCATGAAAATGTTGACTTTCATTCATTTCGTGGATTCCCTCTCAAGCAACTTCCCCTACACTTTCCTCTTTTTATGGTTGACTCCCCTGTCTCTGCGCAAATTCTCTGAGAATATAAGAGAAGTCATTCAATGCAGGTTTCTTATTTGCAAGGTGTCTACCATTTTCAACTGGCTCTCTTTTTATTTGTAGCTTTTATACTACCCTTGTTCCTTCATTCTGGCGCAGATTTCTTCTTTGAAGATGCCTCCCTTCCTTCTTAGTGTGGAGTGTCCTTCATGCTACTTGGTCTATTGTGTGGAGCTCCGTTGTTAATGAACACCTCCTCTTATATTGGTGCAATCTTCCTCCGTCTCACGTCTTCCCCTATATTCCTTCTTCCAAGTTGTCGCCCCTTTTTCTTGCTGTAGTATGAATGGCATTACCTGTGTGTGGGGTTTTGAAATGCAGCTTATACATGGGGATCCCCCTTTCCAAAATGCAAGCCTCCAGGCCATTGATGTTGAGCATTACTTCAAAAAATGTGGAGACCCTCAATGCCATTTTCCTCCAATGGTTTTCACAAATTCATTTCAAGGTGTTAGAGCGGGAGGTATCAATAAGCATACCCAAAGATAAGAAGGCATCGGAAGACACCTATCCAGAGATTTCAACTTGGTCTAGACCGGAGAGTACGAGGATCTTTGAAAATGGTTTCTTCTTTACAATATTTATGAATCAAAGAGCAATGCCAATTTTCATATTAAGACAACTTAGATTAGATCTAAAAATCTATAAGCAATGCCTACCATTGATGCGGGGGTAACTTCAAATGTTTATATGATTGAAAAGGTGGGCTTTAAAACTCCATTCTATTTTACCTTTTGTCCAAATAGCACCCAAGAATAATATTTTATTCTAATAAACTTGGAGTAATGATGCTTGAAACTTGAGGCAAACAATTCCATTAGGTAGATATACATGTTTGCAGACAAACCCCCTAGTCTAGAAATATCATCAGAAAAATGTCACATACCCCATTAATTTGATGGAATCAGTCAGACCCCAGAGCGGGTCCAGCTAAAAAAAATTTGTTTTCAAACACTTGATATTGCAAAGTGTTCTATTGACCATCTCGAACTGATTGGAAACAAATTTGATCACAAATTTGCCATTAAAAACTCATTTTACTCTGCTCTTTGCAAACTGTGATTTTCTGATGACAGGGCCTGTTGGCTAGCCTTAAAAACTAAATCAAACATCTAATCAAACCCCAAAACTCTGGGCTTCTATTCTCTCTAACACATTCAGAAATCCTACCAAATATTGTTGCATGATGACATCAAGGTCAAAAGATATCAACCTCCAAACAATGCCTACTTAAAATCACCTGCAAATAAAACATGTCAGAAAGCAATAAAATGGGTTCGGTTTAAGCTTCGAAAATTGGGCAAATGGGTAGTTAAGGATCTAGAAACTGGGGAATTTTTTCTTTTCCATCAGGAGAATGTGATTCTATGATTTGGACTCATGATGAATCATGGGACGCATTTGACCAAGGTCTAAAGTTGGCTACTTGGATTTGTTGACTGGAGAGAATGGCAAGAAATCAATTTTTTGCAAAAGAAAATGACCTGGAAAAGTGTGCAAATGGATTTGTCATGACTTGAAAACTGGCACACTTGGAGTATTTTTAAAATACTACACAATGGTATAATCCATTCAATCTCATCTATCATGGATTAGGAGTTATAACGTCATGAACAGGGGTTCCAATCAATCTATATTTTATGACACCAGTAAAAGTTAGGAATTCCATTTAGAATCATGTTCGAAAACTGAGCAAATGGATTTTCCATGAGCTAAAACATGAAACATAACAAGTATCTGACATCTACAATGTAATGCAAAAGGAAATTTAGTTTTTTGGTCAACTGGTCAAAAGTTATAACTTGTCAAATAGGGCTTCCCAAAATTTTGAACATTTCATATCAGCATGACATTGATAACTGACCAACTTTGAGGGATTCAAAACCTAGTCAAATAGACTCAAAATGACTCAAAATCTAGAACAATGGTTCTCGGGTATGGACACTAGACATTCTCAAACTGGAAAGTCATGAAACATTTATGGGTGCGAGATATTCATTGGAAAACACAGCCTCCTGTCGTTGTTTGACACTTAGGGTAAAATGCAAATTTGGCAAATGCTCAAAACGAGATTTCACGAAATGACTCAAAATCTTAATTTAACTTCATGGAACAAGTAAGTGCACTAAAAGGGAAGGTGTTAGAAACATTAAACACCTAAGGGGCCTCAAAGGTACAGTCAGGTACATATGCATCTAAAAGCATTTATAGGGCTCAAAATTTCAAACGTGCTCAAAATTCGGGCTATAATTTTGAGCGCCAACACACGTCATCAGGACAACCTTAGGAACATGTCCTCCATTATATATCATCTAAGATATCCTTAGCTTTTGTGTATACTAAGATTAATGACTGTTATTATTCTAGTCTTAAGAGAATTACTGCTATGTTGGCATTAATGACAAATACAACCATGAATGCAACATATCAATACTCTAATATGCTTAGGATACTCCCCCAATATAGTATCATTAGCATTAATGCAAACATGGACTGAGGTGATATCAGCAACACCAATTGCTATTCCAGCACCATCTAAAGGGGTAACAATAGTAAAACCTAGTGTACAGAGACCCGCACCCTATGCAACATTTACACAAGTGCAACCAATTAGAGTTCAATGTGATCAACCAAGGAGGCAAACAAAGGATGACACACATATTTTAGAGAGAAAATATGAGAGATTGGTGAAGAAAAAGTAGGAATCTACACCATCCTCCAAGAAAAGGAGCAAGTAAACCACAAGTGGATCCAAGAAAAGAAGAAAGACACTATAAATCAATGATTCTAATGAATTTAATGATGAAACTAAGGAGAAACTAGTTGAGCAAGCAGTAGAAGAAGGAACACTAGCAAGTAAGGAGGCATGGAAACCAAAGGTAGAAAATCTAAACATGCAAATTATTAATGATGATAACTTTGTTTAATTGAATAAGTATTATAGCTTGTATAATAATATAGATAGAAGGAAATTAGAGAATGTCATAGCAAGGAATATGATCTTTAGGAAAAAAAGATTTGATAGTATACAAGGAAAAATCCCAAAAGATCTTATAATAGGTTACTAAATAGAAAAAGGAGAGTAGTAGAAGAAGACACCAAGCTAAGAGAGAGCATGGTTAATAAACTGTGTGAAGTAAACACCAAGGAAGATTTGAACAAAATTTTGAAAGGCATTAAACCTCAACTAAGGAATAAAAGAAGAGTTATTCTTCTTATGGGAGGAAACTTTGAGGAAGTAAGGAAAGAAACAGAGGAAGCCATTGTGAAATACATGACTTCAATACCTCAAGTCATGAAGGAGAGTGCACAGCCATGATTAGATAGTCCAATCTATGTGGAGGCTAGTACTCCCATTGATGGTGAAGAAGATGTTGAAGAGACACAAAAAGCACCATCATCTCCTTACATAGTTATGGGCACTAAATTCATGCAATTAAATAGTATGCACATAATAGCAGATACAAAAGAAAACTCTTTTGCAACTTATAGAATAACAATTGTCAGCAATATTATTGCCTATACCAATTCTAATGAAGAAGAAGAAAGAAAGAAAATTATAGAGAAGAAAATATTGGAAGAAGAAGAAAGGAAGAAACATGTAGAAGAAGAGAAGAGGAAGGAGAAGAAGATAAGAAAGAAGAAGGAGAAAAGAGAAAAGAGAATGAAACTAGAAGAAGAATCAAAGAAAGAAGAGAAGAAAGAAAAAGAAGTTGAGAAAGAAATAGTAAAAGGAGAGAGGAAGAAGGCTAAGGAAGAGAAGAAGAGTACAGAACTAAAAGCAGTTGCACTTATTCCCATGGAAACTCTAGTAGCAACAGGAGCAGTACTATTATCTGATGATGATGATGATGATGATAAAAAAGGACTAATGAGGTCTTTGAGAAAATTTCTCGGAAAGAATAAACTAGTTAAGTCTTTGGAGAAGACATTATCAGAAGTCTTAGAGAGAATTTAGAAGATAGTTAACACAACTGCCATAAATCTAGACTTGCAGACTAAGGCTAAAGAATTGGTGAAGTCTTTTGATAAAGAATTCACAACCTTGTATGGAATTTCTTTAGTACAAGCATAGGTCAAGCATGATGCTTAACTATTTGATACAGTATGCACAAATGTGAGAAATGACATAAAGTCATTAGATGCATGCATCAAGGAATTAAGGAAGAACATTGATGAAGGTAAAAAAAATTATGAACAATGTGCACTATCATACAATTGTTGATATATGATTGAAAAGATCATTTGAGTAAAAAGATTGTTATTGTTGAAAAAATATTTTCAATCATTGTTTTGTCACTAATGTTAAACCTACTACATGTTGGTAAGACAATTTCTTATGTGTGTCAAGCACTATCACTTAGTTGATTGATGAGAATTTGATCAACAAGATGTAACAAAAGTACCTAGAGGAAAGGTTGAGTTATGATTATGTATTGGAGTACAAGAATCAGTTAAGATAGTGATAACATAATGTATTGATGATCTACTTGAGGTTACAAAATGATTGGCTAAAATTAGAAATATTATTAGAAAAAGGTTGGACAAAGTTCATTTGCTAAGCTTGACCAAGTTGATAGAAGGTGCCAAGCAAAGTTAGTGCAAGCCGAGAAAAAAGTTAGTTGGAGCCAAGTGAAAGCGATTTCTAGTGGATGTCGAGCAAGTTAGTAGGTGTTGAGCAAGTTAGTAGAAGCTGAGTGATTTTTAGTTGATGTCAAGAACTAGTAAAATCCAGTTGATTCCGAGTGATTTTACAATAGATATCGAGTAACATAGTATGTGCAAAGCAATAGAAAGTTGATAATGCTGAGCTACCACATTATGAAAAAGATCAAAGATTTTCCAAATAAAAGCCTACAAGTTTGTTTTCTTGGAACTTGTAAATCAAGAGGAAGATAAGATTGATAAGCTAGAGGTGCAAAAACTTATGTAAACCATTTTGGAGGCAAATTCAAATGGATTCTAGGAGAAGTTTCTAGATAAGACAAGATATGGGGTAGACACGGTGTATCTTACCTAATCCATTGAAAACCCTAATTTTTGAGATGGATAATGAGTGAGAAAAAGAGTTATAATTCCCTCTATGTAGGGATGTTTGGTCATGAAGCAAAGTGAGTTAGAGGTCAGAGAGTTTTTGGATGTGAAAATTTGACAAGGTGAAGGAAGAGGGTTTGCTTCATCAAGTGACCCAAGCGAAGAAAGTCTACAATGGTGAACTAAGAAAGAAGGCTTAATGAGAATGAATGCTTGAAGGGTGAACAAGCTGTCAGAACTACAAAGATAGGAAACCAAGTAGATTTGAGGACTGAATAGTGATCTATAATCTGTAAGTAGGGTTGTAAGTTGTATCAAATCAAAACTCTTCTATTACTCTCTAATAATTGTATCAGATTAGGGTAAACCCTTTCAAGAAAGGTTGACTTAATAGACATTCGAAAATCTTTTAACAAGGTGGCATTCCAAATGAATGACCTAAAGTCCTCGAACAAGGCTCACTTTTAATAGAATGATTAAAATACCTTAATCAGGTCACATTTAACAGTGTGTATTGTAACCTTTCACAAGGTTGGCCTTTAATAGGGCATCACTTCAAAAGAGTGAGAAAGGAGTAGCATGTTAATGGTGGTTTTTCCCAAATTGGGTTTCCATGTTAAATCATTGGGTCAATTGTATTGATGGATATGTTGTGTTTTATGTTTTACATTTCAGCATATTGGTCTAACAGTAACATATCAATTTTGGTTAACACACAATGAATGCATGCATGATTAAGGATGTTATATGGGTTCACTGTATTGTGAAAAGTTTTATTTTGTACATTTGGACCTTGAAAACTGATTCACCCTCCCCCCCCCCCCCTCCAATTATTCTAAAAGAATTCCAACAATTGGTATTAGAGCACAATTGCTTGAGAGGATTAGTTTTAAGGTACTAGAAGCATAAAGATCAAGATGTCAAAAAGAGAGGTACCCAAGCTGAATAAAGATAACTTTTATGCATGGATAAGTTTGATGAAGCTACTGTATATGAGCAATGTTAGTATGCTAATAGAAACCAAATTTAAATAAAGCTTCTACAAACTAAACAAAATTCATAAACTTCAACATAGACTAAGATGAGCTCTCAATTAAGAATATCAACCATTAATGTGCTCTCTCAGTAAGAAGCTCTCTTGTTGAGTGGCTTTGTCTAAATAGATAGGATGTATGCTCAAGCTTATGCTTCAAAAAGGGCTTCAAATGGAGTTGGAATTTGGGTGTGAGTGTATGGTTTTGATGTAAAATGGCTTCTTAAAATGGAATTATGACTTTACTTCATGAATTGTGTTGTTTTGCAAAGGGGAAGGATCCAATTTATAGGCAAGAGTCTTGAGGGATTGAGGGCTAAGATGCAAGGATGGAAAAAAGCTCATGGAGGGCTCAGATTGCATGAGAGGAGAGCACATGGATTGTGCTTCCTTACAGCCAATCAGGGAGTGACACATGTCACAGGGTGAGAGGATGGAGGAAAGGGGAAAGATGAGTCAACAAAGGAGGCTCAAAGGGTAAAATCTTCATAAAGACCCTCATAATGGCTTGTAAGAGCAATAAAAGGGCTTGGAAGAGTCATTTATGGCCTAGTGGGCTTCATAAAGTTTTATGGTTGGGCTATTTTGAAGGAGATGAGAGGAATTTCAACTTGGGCTTGATTAGGAAGGTTTTAAGCTTGCTTAGGATTGTTCAAATGATTAGAGGATGGATTAGGATGGTTTAGGATTAGCTTAGGGATAGGCAAGTGGATGGCATTTAATGAGGGTGGGTGAAGGAGGAGATATTTGTTAACTTTGGCTTGGGTTAGTAAGTCTTAACCCATGTTTAGAGAATGTGACAAGGTTAGGAGGGGATTAGGATTAGGTTTAAAGACATCTTCTAGAAGAGTCTAGACTTTGGATGAGGATAAAGACTTTCTAGAATAGTCTAGAACTTTCTAGGATGAGGATGAAGACTTTCTAGAAGAGTCTAGAACTTCTTAGGATGAGGATAAATAAGATTTTTAGGAAATAAATAAAGTTTTATTTATTTCAAGGATTTGGGTTGAGGAGATATTTATTAAAACTTTTTTAATAAACATGAGGATTAATATTTAATCTTAATTAAATATTTTGAGTTGGGATTAGGGGTAGGAAATGATGGGATTATCCTTTAATAAAAATTAAAGAAGGATTAGAAAATTTTGGAAGAGGTTAGTGGTCTTAAAGAAATTGGCCAAGTTTTGGGCAAAAAATAATTTATTTATTTATTTTGGGTTTTTTCGTCAATTTATTAATTAAATAATTAATAAATAAGGAAATAATGTTTAAATAAGATTTAAACATTTTTGGGAGGGATTCCTTAATTAAATATTTTTAATTAAGATAAAAGGATTTAATGGCATAAAAATAAATTAATTAATTAATTAATGATGATGTCATCAAAAAAATTTCAGAAAATAAAAATACTTTATTTTCTAAAAGTTTTTAGGTGTCTACAGCTACACCTTGGAGGACTTGGAGATTATGCACAAGCTTGCATTACAATAGAATGTGTTGATCCAAAAGGAGCCCTAACTACTAAAGACTTGAAGAAAAAGAAAGAACACAATCAGGTGATGTTGGAGATTGCCTCTATCTTAAGCTATGTTGAGTTTGATGACATCAAAGAACTTAAAAGTACAAAGAAGATGTGGGATGCCCTAACCACTATCTATGGAGAAGACAAAAACATTCAAAGAGCCAAGTCAAAGAGCCTAAGAGGTAAGTTTGATGACATGAGAATGGAAGAAGGTGAAAACATTGCTCAATATGTTGCTAGAATAAAAGAAGTTGTTAGTGAAATAAAAGGTGCTACTAGTAAAATAGATGACGATAGTGTGCTAAGTAAAGTCTTGAGAACACTATTGCCTGTGTATGCCATTAGGCTGTCTGTAACTCAAGAGTTAAGATGTATGCTAGGGAATGATCTAACCCTTGAAGGTTTGGTAGGGAGACTCACTACTTTTGGGTTATCAAATTTTGACAACTACAAACTAGAGAGTATTGAATTAGCTTTCAAATAAAAATTGCTACTAAAAGATTCTAAGGAGGTAAAGCCAAAGTAGAAGAAAAGAAAGATAAAGTATGCATCCAGTGAGAGCAGTATAGATGAGGAGGCATTGAACAATTGGAAGCATTGTTGGCCAAAAGATTTCACAAAGGAAAAGGTAAATTTAAAGGTAAATTGTCTATCATTTTTTTTAATTGCAATGAAGTTGGTCATATTGCAGCAAGATGTACATAGAAGAAAAATTTTAGAGAAGGGAACAAGCACAAAAATAGAAGAGAAGATGATGGAAGAGACTACAGAGACAAAGGGAAGAAGTCATGCTACATTGTTGATGAGAACAACTCTAATGAAAATGATGATGAAGTTGTATATGTTGCAATGAAGGATGAATTAGATGAGGATGAAGCTACTATACTTATGACTTGTGTTAACAAGAGTGACAAATAGATCATTGGCAGTGGATGCTCACATCACATGACTGAAGATAAAAGTAAGTCCATTACCTTAACTTGTTATGATAGAAATAGTGTAATATTTGGTAATGATGCACCATGTTCAATAAAAGGAGAAGGATCTATTAAGCTTACATACAAGATCTCATGTGACAATGCTTACTATGTTGAAAGATTGAATTATAACTTGTTAAATGTGTCACAATTGAATAATTTAGGATGCAAAGTTGAGTTTGAGAACAAATCAGCCAAGATATATGATACAAGTGGAAATCTGATTGGAAAAGGTGATCAAACTAGGAGTAATTTGTTCTATTTGGATATAGAAGATGCTACTTGTCTTATTGAAAAATATGATAATGTATGGCTATGGCACAAGAGATTATGTCATGTTAACTTTGATAATATGATTAGTATCAGTAACATGAAAAGAGTTAGAGGTTTTCCTAAGTTGAAGAAACTAGAAAATGTAATGTGCAAACAATGTCAACTAGGCAAGATGACAAAGTCAAGCTTTAAAAGTAAAGCTTAAACCTCTAAGGAAATACTTGAAATTGTTCATATTGATTTGTGTGGACCTATTGAAGTGCAAAGCTATAAAGGAGATAGGTATATTATGCTACTTGTTGATGATTACTCTAGAATCATGACAGTCATGTTCCTAAATAAAAAATTAGATGTTTTTCAAATGTTTAAATGGTACTTGGAAAGAGTTGAAAAAGAAATAGGTAAGAGCTTGAAATGCTTGAGATCAGATAGAGGAGGTGAATTCACTTCACATGAATTTGAGATGTTCCACAAACACAGAGGAATCAAGAGACAGACATCAGCACCAATGACTCCTCCACAAAATGGAATTACTGAAAGAAGAAACATATCTATAATGGACTATGCAAAAACACTAATGATGGAGAAAAATGTTGCTCTAAAATATTGGAGAGAATCTATAAGTACTGCAGTAAACACATTGAATTGTGTCCAAGTAAAGAAAGGTACTCACTCAACACTTTTTGGACTATGGCATGGTCATTCACCTAATGTGAAATATTTTAAGGTATTTGGAAGCAAATGATACATACTTAAAGATGTTAGGAATGGAAATTTTGATGCAAAGAGTGAAGAAGGTACATTCCTTGGTTACTCCACAAGAAGTAAAGTTTATAAGTGTTTACTTACTAACACTAAAAAAATTGTGGAAAGTACAAATGTGAATTTTGATGAGTTTCAGAAGCACATAAGGCTGAAACTACAAAAGAACCAAAAGACTACAAGACATTTATATACTATTATGAAGGAATGCCTAATGAAGAAGATGTTACAAATCATGTAGCAAGTCAACAGCAAGTTTCAACAACTACCGAGTCACATCCTATGAATGTCAAGTTGCATTCAGATGCCAAGTTGCAAAATGAGGAGAATGCACAATCTAACTTTGAGATTAGGATACATGAAAGAGATGTTGAAACACCTGACAAAGATGTACATAGTGATACTGAAGCTGAGAGATAGAATGAAGTCACAAGAACTAAGCCTAGACTATCCAAATATGTCAAAAGACACCATCCTACATATCAAATCATTGGAGACAAATATGCAAGGCCAATGACAAGAAATAGGTTGAGAGGTGAAGTATATTTGTTAAGCATGAAGGACCCTAAGATAGTGAGAGATGCATTGGAAGATGATGATTGGTACAAGGCTATGGAAGAAGAAATTTAGCAAATAGAAAAGAACAAGACTTGGAGCCTAGTTCTTAAGCCAGAGGACAAGAATGTGATTGGCACAAAATGGGTATTCAGGAACAAGCTAGATGAGAATGGTAAAGTGACAAGAAAAAAAGAAAGACTAGTTTGCAAAGGGTATGCGCAAGAAGAAGAAATTGACTATGGTGAAACATTTGCCCCTATTGTAAGAATAGCAGGAGTAAGAATTATGCTTGCTTATGTTGCATACAAAGGTTTTAAACTTTATCAGATGGATGTTAAGTCTACATTTCTAAATGGAATATTAGAAGAAGAGGTCTACATAGAATAGCCAAAAGGATTTGTGGACAAAAACAATAAAAATATGATATGTAAATTGCACAAAGCCCTGTATGGATTGAAACAAGCACCAAGAGCATGGTATGAGAGACTTCCTGACAGATGATAACAACAATTTGTACATGAATACAAATAAAGAACTTGAAATATTTATTGATGACATTATATTTGGAGGACAAGATGCTCTGTGTAAAGATTTTGCAAATCAGATGAAACAAGAATTTGAAATGTCAGTGTTTGGTGAGATCAAATTCTTTGTGTGATTACAAGTATATCAAATGAAGTATGGTGTATATATTACTCAGTTAAAATATATCAAGGAGATATTGAAGACATTTGGACTTGAGGATTCAAAACTAGCAAGTACACCTATGGTAACAGCACTCAAGCTATCAAAGAATGATGAATCAGCTGAGGTCAATCAAATATTATACATATCCATGATTGGAAAATTGCAATATGTAGTACATAGCAGACCTAATATTGTATTAGCTGTGAGAATAGTTGCTAGATTATCTACTAATCCTAGAGAGAATCACTTGATGGCAGTAAAAAGGATAATGAGATACTTGAAAGGAACAAAAGAGTATGACTTATACTATAAGAAGAATGAAAAGCTTGAACTCAAAGCCTATGTTGATGCTGATTGGGCTGGAAATATTGATGACAAAAAGAGCACTAGTGGAGGAGCATTTTTCTTAGGTAGAAGACTTGTTACATGGACAAGCAAGAAGCAGAGTTGTACTTCCCAATCTACTACTAGAGTAGAGTATGTTGCTACTACCATTAACTACATAAACATTATATGGATCAAACAGTTACTTAAGGGAATGAAGGAAGAGAACATTGAACCAGTGACACTTTATTCTAATAATACAAGTGTTATAAATATATCAAAGAACCCTGTCATGCATACAAAGACAAAGCACATTGCAATAAAGTATCATTATGTAAGGGAGTTGGTTCAAGACAAAGAGGTGAAGATGGAATATATTAACACAAAGGAGAAAATTGTTGATATCTTCACCAAAACATTACCTAAGGATTCTTATGAGTATCTGAAAGGTAAATTAGGTAAGATACCCCTATCAAAGGCTATATAAAAGATAGAGGGAGTACCCTGCATCAAGCAAGCTAATATTCATTTCATATACATTTATGTAGCGGATCTTACTTTAGGAAATTGCCTAAAGTAATTACAAAGCTAGAATCTAAAATCAATCACAAGCAAGGAGATAGAGGAAGCAAATTGAAGAGCCTACAAAAGCCTATATTTGCATATATAAAGATGCCAAGTGTTGAGTACATGTCTCTGGCCTTGTTGTTAGAGAGGGAGAATGTACAAGAAATTGATCAAGTGCAAAAGAGGAATAATAAAGTAAAAGTGTACATCATTAGAAGATTAGAATATTGGAAGCAATAAAGAGGGAGAAAGCAGAAAGAAAAAGAGGGAGATATTCCAATATTCTGTTGATTCGTGATAGAAGAGAATCAGATAAGAGATATTGTGTAACCTAAGAAGGAGTTGATGATAGAGGGAGAAGTGTTATTCACAAGATTTCTTTTTTATATTGCCTTACTTTTTTAACCTAGTTAGCTTATCATTTTTTTGACTAGTTGATTACTTTGGGTTGCCATTAATGCCAAAGAGGGAGATTGTTGATATATGATTGAAAAGATCATTTGAGTAGAAAGATTGTTATTGTTGAAAAAGTATTTTCAATCATTATTTTTTCACTGATGTCAAACCTACTACATGCTAGTAAGACAATTGCTTATATGTTTCAAGTACTATCACTTAGTTGATTAATGAGGAGGATTTGATCAACAAGATGTAACAAAAGTACCTAGAGGAAAGGTTGAGTTATGATTATGTATTGGAGTGCGAGAATTAGTTAAGATAGTGATAACATAATGTATTGATGATCTACTTGAGGTTACAAAATGATTGTGTACACTTAGAAAGTTTAGAAAAAAAAGGTTAGACAAAGTTCATTTTCTAAGCTTGACTAAGTTGATAGAAGGTGTTGAGCAAAGTTAGTGCAAGCCGAGTAAAAAGTTAGTTGGAGCCGAGTGAAAGCAATTTCTAGTGGATGTCGAGAAAGTTAGTAGGTGTTAAGCAAGTTAGTAGAAGCCGAGTGATTTTTAGTTGATGTTGAGCACCAATAAAATCCAATTGATGCCAAGTGATTTTACAATAGATGTCGGGTAACACGGTATGTGCCAAGCATCAAAAAATTGATAATATTGAGCTACTACATTATGAAAAAGATTGAAGATTCACCAAACAAAAGTTGACAAGTTTGTTTTCTTGGAACTTGTAAATCAAGAAGAAGATAAGATTGATGAACTGGAGGTGTAGAATCTTATGTAAACTATTTTGGAGGCAAATTCAAATGGATTCTAGGAGAAGTTTCTAGATAAGACAAGATATGGGGTAGATATAGTGTATCTTACCTAATCCATCAAAAACCCTAATTTTTGAGATGGATAATGAGTGGGAAAAAGAGTTCTAATTTCCTATATGTACGGATGTCTAGTCATGAAACAAGGTGAGTTAGAGCTTAGAGAGTTTTTTGATGCAAAAATCTAACAAGGTGAAGGAAGAGGGTTTGCTTCATCAAGTGACCCGAGAGAAGAAAATCTACAATGGAAAACTAAGCAAGAAGGCCTAATGAGGATGAATGCTTGAAGGGTGAACAAGTTGTCAGAACTACAAAGATAGGAAGTCAAGAAAAGTTGAGGATTGAATAGTGATTTGTAATCTACAAGTAAGGTTGTAGGTTGTATCAAATCAAAATTCTACTATTACTCTCTAACAATTATATCATATTAGTAAATCCATTGGAGAAAGGTTGACTTAATAGTCATTAGAGAATCCTTTAACAGGGTGGCATTCCAAGTGAATGACCTAAAGCCCTCTAACAAGGCTCACTTTTAATAGGGTGATTGAAATCCCTTAACTGAGTCACATTTAATAGTGTGTATTGTAACCTTTAATAGGGTTGGCCTTTAATAGGGCACCACTTCAGAAGACTGAGAAAGGAGTAGCATGTTACTGGTGGTTTTTTCCAAATTGGGTTTCCATGTTAAATCATTGTGTCAAGTGTACTAATGGATATGTTGTGTTTTATTATTTACATTTCAGCATATTTATCTAATAGTAAAATATCAGTTTTGGTTAACACACAATAAATGCATGCATGATTAAGGATGTTATATGGGTTCACTAAATTGTGAAAAGTTTTATATTCTACACCTAGACCTTGAATAACTAATTCACCCCCCCCACCCCCCTTAGTTATTCTAAAATAATTCCAACAACAATTACCTATTAGATTTTGAGAATCAGATCAAGGGTCAAATGAGTGAGGTTCATACACTCACCGTCAGGTTGTAGTTTCCAAAAGCCACCATTGAAAATTTTGGAACTAAAGTAGAGAAGATTCACAATGCAATCAAAGGCATAGAGACTAATAAGGAAAAGGTGATCAAAAGGTTATCTACTCTTAGATAAAAAAATTCACCTAAGATCAGCATTTTGCAGAGGCAATTGGAGGAGTGTCTTGCAACCAAGCTTAAGTGTGATAGAAGTGGCATCCTATGCACTTTGTACACTCATCAATATCTCTAACACAGTTAAGGAGAACTAGAAGAAAGAAGTTGAGAGATTGAAACTTGTTTATGCAAACATTTTTTCCAAAATAACAAGTTGATCAAAAAAAGGCCACACAATTTTTTTATACAGTTTTGACATCTTTACCATTGATGTCAAAGGGGGACAATTATATGTAAGGAAAATTGTATATGTTTATGATGTTTAAGGGAGAAGTATATGTAAGGAAATTGTGTATGTATATTTAAGGGGGCACCTATATACCATTGTAAGGAATGATAAGGAATATAATGATCCATCAAAGCATGAATAAAATATTTTCTATTTTGAAGGCAATTTTCGTGTAGTTACTTTTTGTATGACATCATTTTGGGACTTAGCCAATTTTTCCAAATTTTTCCACCAATGCCAAAGGGGGAGATTGTTGGAAATATGGTCAATTAGATGTCTAAAGTGTTGTCATTTATGGCAACATGTATTCAATATTTCATTTATGTACATAGAGTTAGAAAATTGTCTAAGTGTTAGATAGTTTGCAACAGTATAGATATAGATGCGATGTATATGGATGACACACTTCAAGTTAGCTCATGCATAGTTGAGGATAACCATATGACAGTTTCATGATGACGTAGGTTAGTGCATAGATGTGTATGGATAGTATGGTGTAAGTTACAATTGATTTACTAGTTCATGTGTTTAACAGTTTAGAACAGAGCATAATAGAAATATGGTCTAACATTATAGATATTAGTCCCTAAGTGATTTTATAATAAGTCAAGCATGTGAAGATATGAATAAGCACATATTTATTAATTTGTGAGATTTAAGTAAAGATCTTATCTTGTGCAAATAGTGTGAAATATGTTTGACATGTGAATTATTATGAAGATATCTTGAAAGATATGCAAGCCTTATGTGATACAAAATATGATGTATGATCAGATCAAGTGCAAGTTTCAGTAGTGAGAAAGTATTGTATGTATATCTATACTTATGAAGAACTTTATTGCTTATTGCATATTATGGTAGTAGGATCTTCTTGCATACATTGTATTTGATCTACCAACTCCTAACAAGGTTGAAGTAACTTCTAACAGGTTTGAGGCTTTTAATAGGGACCATTCCTCTAACAAGGACTTGAGACACTATATGTACTTCATAAACTCCTAACAAGGTCAATATCTTTAATAGGATTCTTTTGTTTAGTGAATCATCTAGTGGGTATCATCCACACCAGGTTTTTTCCTTGGCCATGGTTTCCCTAGTTAACAAATAATGGTGTTATGAGTTCTCTTTGTGTATGGCTATATTCACTATTTAGCATTGTTGGTTTACTTTCATATGTAAGATAAAAAGTTTGTAGAATATTGATTCAGCACCCCCCCCCCCCCCCCCCCCCTCCTACTATTATCTATTTCTAAGACATTATTCATCATGCTTTTAAATCCTCATTGAAATGAATGGGATAGATTTATTAACTTACCAACTATGCTATGGATGTTAATATTACTCTAAGTGGTGATCTCATAATCATCCTATCTCCATGCAGTGGCATGCTCATAAGTAAGAGGCACTCATGAATTCTGAATACCTAGCTACTACTGACTTTCTTTATAGGGCTATAGCACATGAAGTATTCCTACCTCTCTAGGTGGCCTACCTGCCTCTGGAATGGGCTTTTTTTGCTTCACATACTAGAACAAGACTCACTAGATAGTTAGGTGTATAATGAAACTTAAATACAATCATCCTAGAGTCGTAGAGATCCAGTTTCTATCGAAATGTTGTCATCTGACATGTCTTTAGTTGCCTCTTCTTGAGATTTTTATGTATCCCATTCACATACATTAATTTTATCTTCCACTATGAAAGCATCAACCCATTTTGGTAGTGGGGTAGGATGAACATGCCGAAAGTGAAACACAAAATCTAACTTTCTGTGAAGGGTTGGAGTCCAATCAAAGAATATGTCAATGTCTTCGAAAGCCACTATTGGATAAGTTGATATCACTCTATTCATATCATCCTCTAGTGATAGAATCTTAGTTTGGGGATAGTTAAGTCCTCCCTTTTATGTTTGAGATTACTATTGCAAGATTTTGAATATAAGTTGCCTTGAATACTCTTCTACATAATAGTTCTATAGTGACTTTATCAAGATCCACCTATAATGTTGAGGCAATAAACATGGCAGGGATGGCTGAATTCACTTTTTATCTTTTCCCATTATTTATAAATTCTTGACCCAAAATTATTGCTGTTACTACTAAGAAATGAGTTTCTAGCATTATACTTCTTAGTCTTTGACCATCAATTATGTAGTCAAAAGATATCTGTATAGTTGGTCCCTTAATTTTAATGGGGATAGACATTGTTTTCAACCTAAGATAGATACAAATAATGAAAGTGAGGAAGTGACTACATACAGTGGAAGAAATAACTAATCAAAAGGTGAACTGATAGTATTTTAGTTTTTAGGGAATAACTGAAAGATCTTAACCTTTAGGAAAAATACTAACCGATTTTTACTTTATTATTATGATTACTTAGAATCCATTTAGAAATTAAGGTTTCTACAAGTGAATTGAATTAAGAGTGTTTATTTTTCTTTTAAAAAGTGTATCTTCTCCATTTGCCCCTACATTTTCTAGAGAGTTAGCTATTTTATTTCCTTCTCTACAAATGTTTTGAATTCAGGTAGCCTCTAGTTTGTCTATTTATTTTAGTGCATGTTCTAATTTGGAGTTGAGCTACTAGTTAGGAGTTCCTCAATTTCTAATTGCATTTAAAATTATTTGAGAATCTCCCTCGATAACCAAATTCCTAATTCCCAATTCCAGACTCAAGTGTAGTTCTTCAATTAAAGTCTCTAATTCTGTAATGTTATTAATTTGTAACCTTCCCTATAAATTTAGCATGTTTGTCTAGCCATACTCTATTAGCATTGTGAATGATGCATCATATCCCTTCATTTCCTAGATTACCTCTTGATGCACCATCAAAGTTTAATTTTGTCCACCTAGTTGGTGGAGGACTCCATTTATAATTTTCTCTTGCATGCTTATCAACTTTATAGAAAATCATAGGAGGCTTGATAAGATTGCCCAATTTTTTCTTCATTTTGGCATCCCAATCAAAAAATAACCCTTCTTTGATCAAATTTTTGAGATTTTTGTTGACATTTTCTATGATGCTAGCCTCTACTTTATTCAAGAAAGAAGGGATGGACATTTTCTCATTCATGAAGATTCTACGATTCCTTTCCTTCCAAATTTCTCATAATAAAATAGATGAGGATGCCTTCCAAATATTATTATAGATTTTTGAAGATCCAATCTTAGGCTAGCCTTTAAGATAATCCCAAATATTGTTGTGGAAATTCAATTTCCAATTAAGTTTCTTAAATAACCATGACCATCTTGTTTTGGAAAAGAGACAATTGAATAATAAATGATCTATTGTTTTGGAGTTACTTTTACATACTAAACATCTTGAGGGCCCTTCAAATCCCATTTTTGCAAATCTATTTGTTGTTAATGTCCTACCTTGGATTGTTTCCCATTAAAAAATATCCCCTTTTGGTAGACATGTTGAATCCCAACATAAACCTAAAGGAATTTCAATTGCTTCCCATCTTTGAGATTTAGTGATAAATTCATATCCTATTTTAACTTTTATTTCCCATCTTTGGAAGCTCCCTAGATTAGTTTATAATTTCTACTTTTATTGTTTGTTATTCTTTACTTTATAAAGGAGTTATATTGTATTTTTTCATTTTGTGTTAGGGCTTGTAAGAGTGATTGATTTACATTCACATTTAACTAAACGTTATAAAGTAGTGATGGTTTGATAATCAAAGACAAATTTACCCCAAAGATTAGACAAGGTATTTTTGATATTTGGTGAAAGACTCAAGTTGTTAGGGGTTAGAAGGCCATCCCAAGAACCTTTCAAAAATAGAGCATTTCACCCATCACCTATATCCCAAATTAAGTTATTACTAATGAGGGGTCAACATTGCATTATAAAATTCTAGGTTCTTGTTCCCTTGAGGAGATTAATGGTACAAAGAATAGTTAATGGATATGATGATGTTAGATATTTCTGATTTAGGATTTTAGTCCATTCACATTCCTTCTCTTGGAATATTCTTCAAGCTAGTTTAGCCCCCAAAGCTTCATTTTGCCAACTTAAACTTTTAATATTGAAACCCCCTACCTTTTTAGGCCTTAAGATGTTATCCCTTTTGATAAGAGATTTTTTTTTTATTCTAAACCATTCCAAAAGAATTTTCTCATCCTTTTGTCTAATTTTTGTTTAACTCCTTTATGTAGAGGTAGACATGACATTTGATAGGTTGGAATAGCTAATAGAACTGGTTTTATTTTAGTTTCTCTTCCTACCGTAGTTAACCATTTACCTTTCCAATTTTCCAATCTTTTATCTGTAATCACCTAAAAATGGTCATCTAGGCTATTAGCCCCCTTCTCAGCATTTTGGCTAAATTAATTTAATCATTTATCTAGACCAAATTGCTAATAATCAATTTATTTGATTATAACCTATAGTTTGACTATGCTATCCTAAGTTTGTTATTTGATTAAAAGAACATGTCCCCTTTTAATTAAATAAAAGACCCCATTCTTCTAACCCACTTAAATTGCACACATAAAGTCCTTTTTCTATTTTGCAATTAAAAGAAAAGGCTTTGTGACTTTTGTCTTATATGACAAGTCAACTTATATTCTATTTGTTGACTTGTGTGTGCACATGGATCACTTCTCTTTTCAAATTCCACCGTTGATCATCCACCATCTTCATCTTGATCTCCACCATCCATACAACTTTAAAAGGGAGAGAGATTTCCCCCTCAAATCAGTCCATATTTTGAATATTGTTATGTTGCAGGTTTTCTAACAGGTTTCTTTGGAGCTTTGTGGAGAACTTCTATTTCTTGTCTACATTCTCTCATCCATGGCATCATGACCTTCTAGCTTAGCTTAGCTTTCATTTTTACATGTAGCTTAATATCACATAGTTTAATAATGGTATTGTAACACTCTCATACATGTTTTAGCATAGCTCCACTTTGCATCTCATTCTAGCTTAATTTTCATTTGCATTGCATTCTTGAGGAACTCCTTGGGACATTTGCATTCTTGCATCTTGTCTTTGGAACCTCTCATTGCATGGTTTACTAGCAAGAAGAGTATCTCTAAGGCTCATATGAGAGCTTTCTTATTCTTTAAATATACTCTCTTGCACTCTGTGGATAGGGAGCTCTAAGCTGACATCCAAGCATTCCAAACTCATGGAATCATTTGGATAGAAGGGTTTAGAGTGGGACACAATTTGAGTGTAC
Organism: Cupressus sempervirens; assembly: GCA_028749045.1. Classification (NCBI taxonomy): domain Eukaryota; kingdom Viridiplantae; phylum Streptophyta; class Pinopsida; order Cupressales; family Cupressaceae; genus Cupressus; species Cupressus sempervirens. The sequence continues at coordinate 281,415,951 of CM053788.1, read as the reverse complement.
ATTTTTGGCACCCACCGTGGGGCTTGAATCAAGTTTCTAGCTCCATTTTCTTTTATTTTTTATCTCTAGTTTTTTACAGCAGCATATTGGATCTAATCAAGTGCTTTTGTAGAATTATCACTTGGGTTTTAAGGCCAATCCATAAGTAGATTGGTTTGAAGGCCAAAAATATAGTTGGTTTAAAGATTTGATCATATCTTTTAAACCGTTTGGAGTTTGGTTCTAAAAAATTTTTTAAAAGTTTAGTATGTGTTCAAAACGTCTTAGTCTGATTTTCAAATCATTTTGACATGATTTGCGGAAGTTATGATTTTTTCTTTATTTTTCATAAAAAGCCATTTCCGATCGCAAATCAGCGCATTTTTTAGAAAAACTTATATTTTCAGAAATCTTTTTGAAATTCTAAGAAGGGTACTCTCTTTGTGTTTTGACTTTTGAGGTCATATTAAAGATCAAAAATTCGATTTGATAAATTTGGCCTGTTTTGACAAAATAGGTCTCTAAGGCACAAATGAGGAGATTTTTTTAAATTTCTTGCATTTTTACAAAGCTCTCTAGTTTTTAGTAGGGTTCTATTCTTTGAATTTCTCTTTTTGGATCCGAAATAATAGCAAACAAGTCCAATCTTGTTGACTAGGTCAAAATCAAAGAGTAAAAATGAGAGCATTTGTGATTAACTTGCACTTTCTTTGCATGCACTTGGTTGGAAGATAAATTGGATTTTTGAGTCAACTAACCACTTTTTATTGCATTATTTTATGTTATTTTACACTAACTTGTGGTGCTAACAAGTTGTGATTGCAGGTTTCCATCCTTATGAAAAAATTGAAACAATGCATAAAAAGAACGCATGTCAAAGCTTCAAATGCACAAGGGCTACTAACGATTGTTTGCAGGGCTGCTCAAAGCATAAAAACCCAAACTTGCTTGATTTTTATTTCCATGTGCGGCATTGAATAATTGTTCATTTTTATAAGCACATAAAACTTGTGATTGGAGTTTTTTGGTAATAGGAGAGTATGCTCTTCACCCTCGTGGTGAATCAAAAATCTTGACTTGCCATTTGGTTTCAAAAGCAAGGGGTAACTGAATATTCTAGGTGTGTTTGGGAGAAAATGATTGGAATAGGAGAGTATGCTCTTCACCCTTCTGGTGAATCAAAAATCTTGACTTCTGAAAGTTGATCCACTTTTTGTGTAGTTTAGAATCTTTTAGAGGGACTGCTCTCGGACAACCTGAGAGGAACGACCCAAGTGGGGACAAGCAAATTACTCGGCTCTTCCAACCCACTATAAACTCAAGGTTATCAAGGACACAAAATCTTGGTAGACGTAGTGTTTATCTTCGCCTAGTGTGATTGCTTATGGGATTTCGACCATAGGGAGATCACCAGGCAAGAATGCTTAAGGTACTCTTGTGATCACAAAATCGGTTACTCATCGCAAGGTGAGGTGTCCTGTAATTGGGAGCAAGAGGAACACTATGAACGGAAGCCCTGTCTAAACACCCTAAGTTAGTAAACTACCCTTTTTAGCCGCTCAACTTCTTAGTGCAAGGATTGATCCTAGTGGACTACCCGGATCACCCCAAGATTTACACTCACCATATGTGTTCCCTTGGTTATGCTTATGGCATTTCCATGACAAAGCCAATATCTCTTGTGGGAAACCACTTGGTGTGAGGAAAAGGAGCATCAAGCATGGGCCAAGTTGTTGAGTAATGAACCATGTCCTTTAGGTAGATATTGCTTGATGTGTTCTCAAATGTGCTAGACTTGTGAAAATCTTTGGAACATACACATGACGATAGTTCTAGGGATTTCTTTTAAGACCTCACATATGCTTGTATCATGCAAGGTTGCTTTGTCCCTTGCTTGATTGTTTGAAGACTACTCCATGTGCCATTATCTTTCTTGTAAAGAAATTACTTTTTGAACATCAAACTTGCTATGCTATCAACTATTGTTAAACTTTGTCAACCAAGTCAAAGCATCAAGTCTTAACATTTTTTTTGTGTTACTTGCTAAGGGGAGTCTCATCATTTGATTTTTATTTTCTATGTCTCTTGTTCTTGAACATGCTTAAAGTGGTTCTTTGGTCTTATTTCTCTTGGTCTTTTTGTCTTCATGGTCTATGTCCGCTTGCTAGTTATCCTTTTGTTGAAATGGTTACCTTGATTTCTTGACTACACTCTTGGGTTGGGAAAGTTGTTCACTTGTCACCTTGCTTTCTCTATCTATTTTCCTATTTGGGCATCTTTCCTAGCTATTGACTTGAGTCATTCATGTCATAAGTTTCTTGGACATATTGTTTGACAAGTCACTTTAATCTCTCTCTACTATATTGGCAAGTGAATAATCTACCTCTCTAGTTTGGACATCAAGTTATCTTGTGTCATCCTATTAGCTTCCTCAAGTCTCCTTCATGCTTGATTATCTATCTACCACTATGGAATTCAAAGCTTGTGCTACCAAACCTCAACCAAATCTAGATGATCATGATATCCTCCATGTCACTAAAGAGTTTCAAGATCTATATGTGCAATACAAAGAACTAGAAGAGACAAATGATCTTTCTTACCTTCATCTATCTAAGCGCATGACAGAAATGAAGTCTAAACTTGAGAAAAGGTTAGAGGAGAAGATTGCATCATTACATGAATCTTCCTTAAGGTCTTTACATGCATGTGAGTCACCTTCTTTGAGGTCATCCTCTTCTTCTAGGTCTACATGCTCTACTTCAAGACATCAAATGTCTTCATCTTCTAGATCTAAAGACCTTTGTAGAGAACAAGCACTTGAGCCTATGTCAAAATTTCATGATGGACCTATCTTTGATGAAGATAATGATAAAGACATGAATTCATTCTATTCACTTGAGAAACAACAAGAAGATCCTAGACATACTTCTAATAGAACTTTTGCTCCCTTGGAAGATTCTTATGATGACACTTTGCAAAAACTTCTTAGCAATAAGATCATCATGTTACCAAAGTCTAGCTCATATGGAAACCCATTCTTGGATATCTATTGTGATTATCATCAACATAATGAGCATAGTACTTTAGACTGCATTGAGCTAAAACATAAAATCCAAGATCTTATTGATAATGGAATTATTGATACCTCTAGTGACTCATGTGCTGAGGATACTTCTCTTGAGCAAGATCATATTAATGAACCTATGTCTAGTGATGGTTTCCTTGATACCTCCACTTCTTCCAACACTCGTGCATCTCCCAACACTTCAAAGCTTTCCAACATGCCTTTATCAAATAAAGAATCTAATACTTTTCATGTACACTATTCCTATCCTCAAGGGCTACCTCTAAAAGAAACTCAAGCTAACCTTCACTTGGCTGCAAACCTTTTCCATGCTACTAATCCTAAACATCCTCAACCTTCATGCACTATTAGTCCTAATCCATGCACTACTCCATTCACCCTTCATTCTCCCTTGTCCTTAGAAGTGGCTCCATGTCAAGAGGACTCTCAAAAAGAAAAAGCTATAAATGTCAAGAAAGATCAAGATCAAGCACCCTTTCATCTCTTTCAAGATTTCACCCCTTCATATCCTATATCTTGTCCACCTCCTAAGTATGATGAAGATACCACTTCCATTATCTCCCTTGAGCTTACTGAAAATTATGAGAAAAGTTCTCTTCATATGCTATCCAAAGCTACTTGTCAAGATCAAAGCATCCCCTCATGTTCTACTTCTCCATATCCACTTCAAAATTGTGCTCAAGCTTCAAGTGCTTCTATTAAAAATGTTGTTCCTATCAAAGGTACTCATGAGTCTATTGATGGCTTTGACCATGTTGCTCACTCTAAAGATGTTGATATCCCTTCCCACTATCCCTTTACATCTTCTAAATCTATCCTTGGTCCTTATCCATCTAAGCTAAAGTCTTCAAACCTTCCATCTATATTGGGACCTTATGTTCCTTCATCTCCTACATTCACTCCTAGCTCACTCCCTAGCTCTCCTATAATACCTCAAGATCAACAAAGACACTCATCCTTGATGACTTTTCACCCATCTATCTATCTAAACCAGTCATATTGGCCTTATTCATCCACAAATCCCAAGTCCTTTGGAAGTGATAATATTCCCAAGTCTCTTTTAAAAGACTTGAATATTGAAAATACTTCAAAGTTGACATTCAAGCTTCCAAAGGCTTCCATTCCATCTTCTTCCAAAAATCTTTTTAAAAATATTCTAAAGCCTTCCACTCCACTTTTTTCCAAATCTCTTCTACCACCTCATACATCTAAATCTCAAGCTATTTCATCCATGATTCCTCCATTGTTCCAATACCCTTCAAGGTGTGTGTCAATGTTGATCTTGTCCAATATTTTAGCTACCCTCATGAAATCCTCTAAAGCTTACACTTACTTTCTATACATGAACTCTTATCCTCAATATATTCTTCCCACTACCATTTCTCTTTCATCACCCTATCAACATCTTTGAGCATACCTTTCTATGGTCTTGGCTTATAATGACTTATCTTTCCTATAGGAGCACTTTCTACATTCAAACAGCTTGAGCTCTTTCTAAAAATTCAAAAAAAAAAAAATTTAAAAATAAATGAAAAAAAATGAAAATGTGCCTTGGTGAAAACCACTTCTTGTGGCACTTTGGTAGCAAAAGTAAACAAAAATAAATTTATCCTATGGTGAAAACTACTTCTTGTGGCACCTTGGATAAGTACCATGATGAAAACTTGGCAAACAGGCATCATGCGTAATTCTTCCATCATCCATCTATCCCCTCTTCTCTCTTTGATCTTGACAATGTTGAGCTATCTTTGCATATTGGCTATCTTATTCACGAGATTTTCTATTGTGCTCTTCCATTCCCTCATAGCCTCCATCTAGCTTCATTCTTATTACTCTATCTCATTGCTATCCTATCTAGTTGACCCCTTGGTCTTGATCATAATAAATGAAACATGGTTCTCATAGGTCTCTTGACATGTCTACTCTTTTGGACTACATGCTTCATGCTATCTCACTTGTTGGCTTCACTGCTTATCCTACATGCTATCTTTCTCATTATTTCCATGGCTTATCCAAAATATGCTTCATATGACTATTTCACCTCTTTCCCTAGTCTGGGTACTCTTGAGGAGTCAGTCCTTGAGGATCACTTTCACTTGCTTCATACTCTTTTTTCATCCATCTTTGCTTATCCACTGGCTCGTTGGTCCATCATATCCTATACCTTGCTAGACATTGGGAGAAAATGATGTGATCTTTCTTGAGAACTAGTGATATCTAAAACCTTCTAAAAAATTCCAAAAAAAATCATATATGATCCTGAAAAAAAGATCTTCTTAGTGAAAACCTAGCAATAGGCACTTTGATGTATCACCAAAAAAATTTAAAAATTGAAAAATACAAAAAATTGAAAAAAGTCCTGAAAAAATCTGTCAAGTGGTGAAAATCTGGAAACAGGTGCTACTTGAGACCCTTGCACCTCTGTCTATCAGTCTCAATCACCTACTTTGCTACACATTTCCTAGCTTGGAATTGTTTCTTGTCCTCATCTCAGGGGCATAACTACTTATCCTTTTTGAGGTATTCTTGTGCATTTGGGTTTCTTTGACAACTCACAAAACAGTGTTTCTCAACACTTCCCCCACCTTGACATCAAGTGTTTTTCAACACTTTTTAGATAGTTTACCTATGGTCTCCGATGTCACGATATTTCTCACTATCAAAATCAAGTCTTGAAGAAATGGCCAAGTGACTTACACACATGCACGTTAACACTTAAACGACTGAGCTATGCTGATCTTTATCTACTTTGTGTGCTATCTATGATGATTTATTTACTATATGTTCCATCCCTAATAGTCTTTCAAGGATGTCGTTGACTATAAGACTAGGGGCATGGGACATATTTTCTTGATTTTTGCTTGTGGGTGTACTTTGTTTTTCTATAGTGTTGTAAGCATTTATGCTTGTCCTATCCAACATTTTAACTTACAAATGTATCATCCTTGACTGTTTCGCAAGACCGCATTTAGGGTTTATCCTGGCACTTGTGCCTTGATACAGGTGTAATCTTGCTAAATTAAACTTAGGGAATCTAATCACATAGTTATCTTGACTTACATGTCTATATTGCTTAGATTGGATTTCCACGTACCTATCTAATATCGATCATATTCATATCTTCATAGTTATACTAGTTATGGTTTTATGATCTCATGATGTCCCTAATCAATGCTCAATGATGAAATTAAGAGTCTAAATGTTATGTGCTTCTTGTTGGTAAACCACTTTGCATATTAGCTTGCATTTTAGGTTCATTTTCTAGCTTAGTCTTGCATTCTTGCATATGGGGAGAGCTTTCTCTTCATCTTTTCATAGACATATCGGCTAACTCCTTTCATATATTTCTTTACTTTCTTCTTGTTCATGTCCTTTACCTTCTTAATCTTTCACTTCATCTCTTTTCTATCTTATCATCACATTATATAAATTTTTGACCTCTTAAATAATTTCAACATCCTAGATTCATTTTTGGGATCGAAATCCAAATTCGAGTTCATCTTGATGGTCAAAATTGTCTTTTGAAATTCTACTTTCTTCTGAGCAGTTAGCTAACCTTTTGAGGTCTAATCTCTGAATTATCACTGGGGCATCTTCATTTCTTCATTTCTTCATCATTTCCATACTTCATATCTACTTCAATTCACTGTTTCATGTCTAAAATCACCTTTCTACTCATTTTGACCTAATTTTTATGCTATATCCTTCAAGGTCAACTCTAGTCAAACTGGGGCATTTTATCAAATTTTTTTATAGTCATTCTTGGGTTCTAATCATCTATCTGTCATCTTGGACATTGCTATATTCTAGTTTTCTCATGTCTAGCCAATTTTTGCATCCCCTTACCTCATTTCAATTTCGATCTCGAGGGGGCAGAAATACTCTATCACTGATTACTACAACTCTCTATTTCTTAGGAGCATTTGTTTGATTTTCTCACTTGCTCTTGATCTATTCACTTTGCTAGATGTTAGAATTCTTTTTGGATCCTAACATCATCTTCCTAATGTCCAGTACTACCGCTATTAGTCTGTGCATTCAGGACTTACTATCTATTTCTGCATTTCATTCTTTGGAATCAGATATCTATATCTATCATCGCCTACTTGGCTTCGATTTTTTTTGACATAATGTGTTCCCAAATCGATCATGCATTAGTCAAAGAGGGGCAAATGTAATCACCTAAAAATGGTCATCTAGACTATTAGCCCCCTTCTTACCATTTTGGCTAAATTAATTTAATCATTTATCTAGACCAAATTGCTAATAATCAATTTATTTGATTATAACCTATAGTTTGACTATGCTATCCTAAGTTCATTATTTGATTAAAAGTACATGTCCCCTTTTAATTAAATAAAAGACCCCATTCTTCTAACCCACTTAAAGTAACACATAAAGTCCTTTTTTTATTTTGCAATTAAAAGAAAAGGCTTTGTGACTTTTGTCTTATATGACAAGTCAACTTATATTCTATTGGTTGACTTGTGTGTGTACATGGATCACTCCTCTTTTCAAATTCCACCGTTGATCATCCACCATCTTCATCTTGATCTCCATCATCCATACAACTTTAAAAGGGAGAGAGCTTTCCCCCTCAAATCAATCCATATTTTGAATATTGTTATGCTACAGGTTTTCTAATAGGTTTCTTTGGACCTTTGTGGAGAACTTCTATTTCTTGTCTACATTCTCTCATCCATGGCATCATGGCCTTCTAGCTTAGCTTAGCTTTCATTTTTACATGTAGCTTAATCTCACATAGCTTAATAATGGTATTGTAACACTCTCATACATGTTTTAGCATAGCTCCAGTTTGCATTTCATTCTAGCTTAATTTTCATTTGCATTGCATTCTTGAGGAACTCCTTGGGACATTTGCATTCTTGCATCTTGTCTTTGGAACCTCCCATTGCATGGTTTACTAGCAAGAAGAGTATCTTTAAGGCTCATATGAGAGATTTCTTATTCTTGAAATATAATCTCTTGCACGCCGTGGATAGGGAGCTCTAAGCCGGCATCCAAGCATTCCAAACTCATGGAATCGTTTGGATAGAAGGGTTTAGAGTGAGACACAATTCGAGTGTACATTATCTAGTTTTTATAATATAGGAAGCCAAGATTTTTTTTTCCTTGAACTTTTTTCAAGTTGAATTCGTAGGTATTTGCAAGGGAAATAACCTTTCTTGAATCCCATTAATTGACATATACTTTCTATTGGAAAATATAATTGGAACAATTTTTATATTTTCATTGCTCTCAAACTTTACTAGAGAGACATTTACTACCTATGTTGAGTGTTATATCTATTGATTGATGAAGAGGATTTGAAAAGTAAGATTATTAGATGAACTTGTTGGTCTGATTTTTTGCAAGATATCTTTCCCCATTTTAAATAAAAATGAATTGAATTTGTTAAGTGGAGACTAGGGTTTTTGTTTTAATCCTGCAAAATTTTGGTAGCATTTGAATTTTCTTGTCAAAGCCCTAGGTCTTGTTTCCTTTTAAATTTTATCCCGATGTGAAAGTTTAAAAAAGGGATAAGTGAATATTCTTTTCTCACCTACTTTGAGGTCTTTGTTGAGTCCTTTTGAAAAGATTTTATCCTACTGTTGGATCTTATTTAAATCTACAATTGTTGCATACTCGCTATAGCAAGATGCTCAAAGATTACGCATAGCGAGGTAGCAACCATTGGAGAACTACGTTGTGATATTGAAAAATGTGTGTTAATATGAAGGCATTATGATCACGTGCTATATCCCAAGCTTGTCAGTATTAAGAAGAATGCATGTGGAAAAAATCGCAAATGGTATCACCAAAGTTCAAGTTTCTCCGACAACTCACTAAGTCGCTATCAAAAAATCCATGCGAATTGTCGGTGGTGATATAGTGAGTGCCCAGATTTTTCAAAAGGTAGTGTTCTTTTAATGGTTGATGTGACTGCAAAAATTCTCATGCAGTCTTATAAATAGGCATGACTACCTTCTCTGACACCAATTTTAATTTGCGAAGTCTCAATCAATGTGGCTTTGTTTTTCTTCACCAGAATTGTGAATCCATTGGAGGTCGCTATATCGCTAGCCGCAAAATCACCAATTCTCAGGTAGCAATGTAGTGAGGGCCCAATCATTGCAAAAGATGGTGTTCTTTTAAAATAAGGATTGATTTTGAGGATCTCGAGGAAAATATTGTGCCAACTTTTCTTTTATTTATGTACAATTTGTGTCGCTCATAATTTTATTTCCTGGCGTAGGTTTTTTATGGTTACCGAAAAGTCATTGTATCGCTAGCCAAATATTGGTAGTTTTGTCGATAGCAATGTAGCGACCTGCCTAAAAGTAACAAACATAGCAAGGCCAAGGATGTGTGATGTCATTGGAATTTGAATAATATATATGTGTGCCAGTGTGTTAATCCAGCTCAACGACAGCAGTACCTGGACCCACTCCCCATGTATAAAACATGCAAAGAATTTTGATTGTTAGATCAAAATAGAATCAACAATCCTCGCTATCTCACTATGGAGAGTTGAAAGTTGTTTACTCTATGTGACATAGCGAGTATGGGACCCACCATCCTTTAGGGTACTTTGTGCAATTTCTCTACCTTTGATTTGGTTTTGGATCAATGATGCTCGTTAACTTGCTATGGAAAGATGTACGAAGATTATGTATAGCGAGTTAGCAAATGAGGGACCCACCATTGTTCTCTTAAAATTTGTTTCAAATATCTTCCACACGATCAAAATAAAATCAGTGGTTATCGCTAGCTCGCTATAGAAAGATGCTTAACAGTTATGTATAGTGAGGTAGTGAGTTGATGACACGTGTCCTCAGTCATCCATGGGCCCAGTTTGAAATGCCAACATTAGAGGAAAGGTATAGATGGAGGCAATTTATTGGTTTGACTACCAATGTGTTAAGAAGAAAACTGAGTCTGCCTAGTTTTCATTCCTAGATCCTAGGATTTTTCAAGGATCAATGGCACTAATTTAAAAAGAAGTGTGATGCCACTCTATTTTTCTATTCTGCACATTTATGATGAATGAAAGCTTTACATGTGAGAGAAATAGAGTATAATATAGGAGGTTTTCATTACTTCCAATCCCATGCAAACAAAGATTTCACATTTTTTGAGCACAGAAGCCTATTGATCATATTGTGTTTAGCCTAGTATGAATGTGAACTAATTCTTCATCTATTCGAGACCAACTGCAGAGGTTCAAGCAGAGATAAGTTTGGCAAGTCAGGTAAGTACTCATATATAATCTCTGTAACTTTCTAGTTCCTATTATTATGACCAAGATGCCTCCAAAGAAAGTGTTTTGTGAGAAAGTTAATTATATGGATAGGAATGTTCATGACGATTTGTTAGAATTGCTCCCAGCATCCACCATTGAACCTACACAAGTTTAAAAATTGATTTCCTTAAACCCTAGGCTCAAAATTTTTGATGGCTTATATGACAAGGGGAATTGGGTTAGGGATGCAAAAACTACCCAAACTGGTCTTTTCTTGTTTAAAAAGTGGTTTTCGGAAAGGAATTTGTTTGCCCTGCATGCTAATGTCTAGAATTTTGATTTTGGAAAGCTAGTAGTTCCAAGTGTTTTCATGGATTATGATTTTCTTGAAGCCATTGCCAAGAATTATGACCAAGCTATTAGGGTGGTGAGAAGAAGTGATGGCATGCCTCTGATCTTAATTAGTACTGAAGAAATTAGAGAGATTTTTCACCTAGAACCATTGTCAGATTACCATGTGCCAATCAATCTGCCAGAATTAGAGAATGAAAAAAAAGCAAAGAAGGATGTAATTAGGGGAGGTGCACTAATGGAACACATTGGTACAATAAGAACTCTACCAATAATTATTGTAGCCGCTAAAGAACCTTTTAAGAAGAATCTTTTCACCTCCCAGGCTCTAGAGATATACAGGACCCTGTGTCGTGTTTTTGGTAAAGATGAACAAGATTTCATGCCCATTGGCCTTATGTACATGATGGTTCAAATTGCTTCTTTCGGTGTAGATGTTATCTTTGATTTTGCTTCCTATTTGGCTAAGGAAATTCATACTGGTTTAGTTGGAATTGTAAAAGGGAAGGTGGAGAAAACTTTTGGCCACTATTCTCTATTGATGCATATGTTCTTATTCAAGGGGGTGACATATTTTGGTAATGAGATGGAATTGAATAGAGAGGAGAATGGGGAAGCATTTCCAGTCTAGTTATGGAGCACAGATATGACCTAGGATGCAAATAATGCCAGTTTTGTCAAATTTGATAGGTATTTTGCTTCTAAATTGAGATGTCTCATTTTAAGAGACAATCCCAGAATCCCTAAGGTATTAATGGACCTCCTCAGACGTATGGACAAACCCCATAACTTGAAAGTTTCACACAATTGGGGAGATATCATTCCTTACCTTGTTTCTATGATTTTCAAAATCTATGGTTTTAAAGGGAGTCCTCATGTCTTGCCTTACCAAGTACTTTTGAAGGTAGGAATGGCTAAATTTTTGTGGCAATTCGGAGGAGTAGAAGAAATGTTTATGTTGAAAAGGTAACTAGGGTTAATTTTTCCCACCTGCATAGTGGCCCATTAGTTTGTGACTACAAAAGGGAGTTGGATCTTTTTGCAAAAAATTTTGGATTAGTATATGATGGTTGTCTCTCATCCCTGTTTTTGTGATTCTGAGGGATTTTTTAATCAGGCCTTTAGGCATAGAATTAAGCTGGGACAGGTTAAACATGATTCATATTTTCCAAAGGACATTTTAAGGAATGAATTCTCATTGTAGGAATAGGAAACTAAGAAGGAAAAATGGAGAGCTTATTCCTGAGTCTTAGAATTCATTCATTGTTTTGATCAAAAATATAGTCCTTTAGATAATGCTAATACAGAGGCTAACAAAATAAATAAGCTCATGAGTAACTTCCCTGAAATAATGGAAGCTATGAATGAGAAGAAATAATTTTTTATTGATTCTTATCTTGATAAGGCCAAATAAGTTATGAGGAGGTTGGCTTTCACTCCTAATATAGGAACTGGTCAAATAGTTGTACAAAAGAAGCCTAGTTACACTGTAATTCAAAATACAAGGGCTCTTATAGATAAAGGCAAGCAAATAATGGGATCCACTAGTATAGCCCTGGAGGAGAGACCTGATGAGCCTAGTCCCAAGAGGCAAAAGGTAATGAAAGAGGAGAGGCCTCAAGTTCATGAATATTCACCCACTCAATCCCCTTTGAGGATTGGAGAAGAACAGCTCACAAGTGAGCAAATTGAGGAGATGGGATCACAGGGAGTTATTTTTATTACTCAAGTAGAATTGGATGAAGGTAACCCTCCAAAGCCTCCTCTGCCAAGTTTGGACCTAATAATAGCTAACTATAGAGGCAAGGAATTGGACACTATGTTAGAACAGGTGAGTCATCAATTTTTGGCTGATGACAGTTTTGTGAAATCTAGGGCTTTTCAGTAGTTTTCTTGGAGGGAAAACATGAATATTTTTTAGGAAAAATGTAAAAGGTTGAAAATAGAGCATCTAGAAGCTTCCATCCTGAACCAAACAAAACAAGAAATGATAAAAGAATTTCAAAATATAAGCCCTGAGGATGGAAGACAAATGGTAAAGGCACCTAACATTTTATTGTTGCCAAATTGGGATATCGTTGATGCCTTAGTTTTCAATTCTGTTTAAAATAAACTAACTTTGCAAGATCAAAATAAAGGGGATCTCCAAGGCACTGCATTCATTGAAGATCAAGCTGCATTGGTCAGTTGGTCATTGAGAAAAGGATCTAGAGCCCCATCATCACAACCAAGGATTGATGGGAAGCATAATTGTGAGAAGATTTGTTGATACCTCACATGTGCAGGCAACACATTGGAATGTGGATTATTCCAAGTTTCTTTTGGCCACTGCAAAAAAGGAAGAAAAGGAAATGATTAAATTATAGAGTCAATATGAGGTAGTTTTGGATGCCTACAACAAAGAGGTAAAAAAGAGAATTGAGCTTGAGACCAAGCTATTGGGAAAATCCATTAGGCCTAGAATAACATACCCTCATCCCCTAGTTGAACCCTTTAAATCCACCACCCTCATAGAAATACTAGATACACCCCAAAGGCCATAGTACTACACTACAGAGGATTTTGAAGAAGAAAAGGGTAAACTATGTGTCTTACATGTAGAGTTGGAGGCAAAATATGAAGATAAATTAAGAAAAGCTCTCACATATTTGGGGGACAAAGTTGAATGGCCACTAATCCATGATTAGTTGGCCAGGGTGATCAGTATCTGGGAGGAGTTGAAAGCCAATGATGAGGCTTTAAAGCCTATCATAAATAAATGGGTGAGAAGGAAGAAAGAAATGACATTTTTGTGTTTCTCTATCATAAATAATTCTTATGATCAAATTGAAAAAAACCTTTGATATTGTTTCTGATCTTGCTGATTTTGACAATAAAAGGATTCATTTACAGAGAATAATAGTAGGCTACTTGAACAAGTACAAGAGCCAAAAATTCAATTTGTTTCCTCATGCCCTAGATAAGAAAAATAATTTGAAAAACAAGGATGAATGGGCTAAGGAGCTTGATGATTTTTTTTGTTTAAGAATGAATCAAGTTATCAATGAAACAGGGCATGTGTGGTGGGCCACAACAACTGAAGAAATAGTGAAAGCCCAAATATTCTTTGATTATTTGAAACAAAATTTTGTTGCTATTGATAATGAGGTTGAGTATGTGCTCAAAAGGCAGAGTGATATTTTGCAATTCAATTGGCTAGATGAGACACTGTTTGACAAGTGGATGGCAGAAATAGCTCCTAGTGAATAGTTGGAGGAAATAGAAACGGACAGTGATGAGGTGCAGGGTGATGAGATCCAAATTATTGACACCACCACTACACAAGGCCAATAGGGAGAAGAAGACAAGAATAATCAGTCACTTTCAGTTATAGCCCTAGGTCCAAAGGATGTTGATACAACCAAAGAAGAGAAAAAAGTAGAAGTTATTCCCACCATATAGGATAAAGACGATGAAAACCCACAAGTGGAGATTAATGTACAATCATCAGAACAAACTTCATCATTGGTTAGCTTGGCAGTTGCATACAAAGAGGGATCATAATAGCAGCCAAATCAACAACAATAGAGGAAGTGACAGAAGCGGACCCACCAAAGGGAATGTTTGATCTAGACATCTCCTGTTACCCACATTTTTGTCATTTTATTATAGGTGTATGTAATTATCTCTTGTAAAGTACACTTGTCATTTTCTCTTAGCCTGAAGCTTGTTGCATCTCACACTATATAAGTGAGATTATAGGGCTAGAAAATGGTCTGATTTCTAATGTTTTCTAGGTGATATACTTAGTTTATTTTTGGTCCAATGTTTGGAGCAAGTTTATGATGTATTTTCTCTATTAGTTCCTAAGAATACATGAATATGCAATGATCTATGTGTTTCTTCCTAAATTCATTTTGAGTTTACTACAAATGTATACAATTTTCAAGGAAAATGAATGCAAATTATGAGCTATCCCCATATTAGTTCTTTTTGAATTTTGTCTCCTTTTAGTTACTTGGTCATCTTGATATTGTATTTGTTGGATACAATTGTTCAAATTTTGTGTTGTCTTTGATGTCACACAAATGTCATATCAGTCATCAAATAGTGTCTACCTAGCTCAGAAGGTCAGCAAGGCAAAGGACAGTATCTACTGAGCTCAGAAGGTTAGCAAGGCAAAGGATAGTATCTACCAAGCTTAGATGGTCAATGAGGCAAAAGGATAGAATCTACTGGGCTCACCTGGTCATTAAAGGAGATGTGACTGAAGCAATTCTTACCGAGCTCACTCGGTCATCAAAGGAGATGTGACTAAAGTAGTTCTTACCGAGATCACTCGATCATCAAAAGAAATATGGCAGAAGCAGTTCTTACTGAGCTCTCATGAAGGAATTTAGTTCTTACCGAGTAAACTCGGCAGCCAAAGGATTTTATAGATATTGCAATGTTAACCGAGTCAAGAAGGTTAACTTAGGAAATTTTTGAAAGTAGTATTTACCAAGTAGGGTCAGCTAGTAAAGGATTTCACTATTTTATGAAATAATGTTTATTTTTTCAGAGTAATATCTGTAGCCAATTGATGTATGGTTTATTGGTAAATGTAACATTTAAATGGGCCAACTTGACAATCTGAATGGTCTAAGTAAGAGGTCAAGTCACAAATTCTAAGTTTGTGGAAAATAGAATTAATGTAATATGAAGATTGATTATTTTGGAAGCGAATTTGAAGGATGATCAGAGATCATTTGGGAGTAGCAGAGCCATATTTGATCAAGGAGGATCTAATGATGCTAAACAGAGACCTGTAACCAGCAAATTCAGTTGCATCTTATTCAGGTTAATTCATTGTTTCTTTCTAACCATTGTAGCAGTGATTTCAAATCTCTTAACAGAGTTGGTTTAACAGCCATTTTGTAAATCCTCTAACAAGGTGACAGTTTAGTTGAATTTTTCTAAAGACCTCTAGCAAGGCCACTCCTAATAGGGTTATTAAATCCTCTAACAGAGTCACACCTAACATTGTGTATTGTAACCTTTACCAGGGTTGGCTCCTAACAGGCCTCACTTCAGAAGAGTCAAAAATTGGTGACTAGTTACTTGGTGGTTTTTTCCATATTAGTTTCCACTTTAAATCTGGTGTCTCTTGTGTTCATTTTGTTTTCAGTTACATGCATGAATGCCTAAAAAATAAGTAATAGTTAAATTTATAGTAACTAGATCTTTAAGACATATAAGGGATCTACAAATTATTTTTTGTAAGTAACTGATTCATCCCCCCGCCCCCGCCCCCTCTCTCAGTTACCCTATCTTTATCCCAACAATATGAGTAAAGGCTTGTGTAATTGAATGCAATCCAATTAGGTTGTATATCTGTTCATCACAACTATTAGTTCAATGGATTAAGTAAAAGCTTTGATGAATTTGATAAGGTTGCTATAGTAGTAGGAAGGATTTTTTAATGATAAATTTTGATAAGAATTGTTGATAATATTTGTTGTAAGGCAACAAATTAGATCTATGGATTTGTAGTAGACTCTGAACCCTAATGGATTAGGCATTGGTCAAATTGATTTAGCTGGAAGAGAAATATGTCATAAATGGTTTTTCAAATGCAGAATTATAATCAATTTTACTTTTATTACCCGAAGATCTTCAAAGTTGGCCTGTACTTGTCTGCATGGAATGTTTGAGCTTCAATTAGCCACTATTGCTAAGAACACGTGTAGATCTATGGAAGAATTTTGGCCATATCTGTTGCATGGGATGTGTTTATCAAATTGTCAAGAATTATGCATGTATTTAAGGATTTGAGATGAGAATCAAAATGAAACTAAAATAATTCTCATACAGTATTTACCAGTCTCGAATCATCCCTGGGTATACCCACCCTGGTTTTGCACATATAATTGTTAATAAGAATTGGCTAATCCTTAGATTGTGTGAGTGATATCATTTTTTTATTAAGCATTTTGTTGCTTAGTAGTTTTAAAACTCCAACAGAACTAGTGAACTTGTTGAGTGATGAAAAGAAAGTATGATGGAATTAAAATGGGAACTTGATCACTTAGTCTTTGTCAAGATGATGAGTTTTTTAATCATTATATGAAGTAAGGAAGATAATTAAGTTGATGTTTAGAAGAGAAGACAAGCAATTGAGTAAAACACTAAGCTTCATCAAGTGATAGTTTTACAAAGTTATTCAAGCAAAAGACTAAGGAACTTAAGGTAAGCCAAGTGATAGTTATTGCCGAGCAAGTTGGAATAGTGATTGAGAGTAGTGATGACCAAGTGAGCTAGTGGAAGTTGAGCAAGACAGAATAGTAATAATTGAGATACACAATGATGACCGAGTGTTAGTAAAAATAACAATTTGTGAAAGAATTGAGTTTGAAGCCAATATATTTGAATTTTTGGACTAGACAAAATGTGTGGATGATAAGGATTGATGAGGTGGCATATTTATTGCATGATTAGATTTTTTTTATGTGATCAAAGGCAAGGATTTAAGAAGAGGTTTCTAGAAGTATCAATAAAGAAGAGGAAGAACAAAATGATGGATAGACTCAATGGGTCTAACCTTACCCTAAGATCTATAGTGATGTTTAAGTGGATAAAGATTAAAATTTCCTATTTAAGGAGGCATTAGAGATGTTTTTTAAGGTTAGTTCATTGTTTATTGGTGATCTTAAGGAGAACGTGTGAAGAGAAAATTATTAGAGGAGAAGTGAGCAGATTGGTGGAGTGCGATTACTTGAATGGATGCCAAATAGACCAATGACAGAGATGAAAATGGAGGTCAGTCAATGTACCAACATGAGTCAAATAGAGATCTAAATTTTCAAAGTGAGTTATTTTTTTACAAATCAAACCTATTGTTACATTATAACCATTATGGTAGTCAAAATCCTTTAATAAAGGTTAACCTAATAGTCATTTTGTAAATCCTTTAATCAAAGTGATATTCTAATGGAATGATCCAAAGTTCTCTGACTAGGCAACTCCTAACAAGGTGGTTAAATCCTTTAATAGGGTCACACCTAATAGTGTATTTTGTAATCTTTAACATGGTTGGCTCTTAATCAAGCTCACTTCAAAAGAGTGAACAACTGGTAGCATGTTATTGGCAGTTTTTCCCAAACGGGGTTTCCACATTAAATCTTGGTGTCATTTACTTGTGTGAATGTTGTTAAGCATGTTATTTTTATAGCTTTTTATTTTTACTATTGGTCAACACATATACAGAATAGAGAGTTAAAGAATTTTAAGTTGTTGATGATATGCTATATAGATCGATCTATTTAAATGAGATTGTTTAAGTTGTTTGAAGTTAGGGAAAGTTGAATTGGTACATCTGGACCTAAGGATAATTGATTCTCTCCCCCCCCCACCACCCCCCCCCCCCCCCCCCCAAATTATTCTAAATATTCTAACACTTTATTCTAAATTTGGAGCTATATTTAAGAGAGAGATAAAATTAGATTTGTCTTAATTAACTTTCTAACCAGAGGCTTCCGTATACAATGTGATAAAAAAAAAATTTATATTACAAGCTTCTTCTAGGGAACTTTCTCCTGAGAGAATAGTGTCATCTGCAAATTATTGGTGTGAAATTATGGACATGCATTCCATTGCTAAGGCTCCTTTCATGAGTGACTCTTCTTGAGCTTTCTTAACACTTATTCCAAAGGCTTTTGCCATAATAATAAAAGGAAGGGAGATATTGAATCTCCTTTCCTTGTTCCTCTTAAAATATTGAAGAATTCTTTTGGAGTTCCATTGATAAGAAGAAATATGTTTAGTGTAGCTATCCAATGATGTAAGAAACCAAATGCTTCAAGGGACTTACACATGAATCTCTAATCTACTTTATCATATGCTTTTTGTATGTCTAATGTCATGAGCATAAATGCTTCCTTATTGGATTGGGAAGAGGGGATCACTTCTGGAAAAATTATAATACCATCCAAAATTGATCTATTAGGCATGAATCATATTTCCTCTTCTTAAATGATCTTAGGAAAAACTATTTTAAGTCTATTACCTAGATCCTTAGTTAAGATTTTATATATGATGTTACATAGCACAATACGATGATAAACACCTAGTTCTACATGATTGACTTTTTTAAGAACAAGAGCTAAGAAAGTATTATTAATTTATGCTAGTAGTGACCCTAAATTTCTAGTGGTTTTTATTACTTTCTATAAATCATCTCCTAATATATCCCAATATTTCTATATAAAAAAATCTTAAAATCTATTTGGTCCTAGGGACTTATCTAGATTTAGGTTTAAAAGTGATGTTTTAATTTCCTCTTTTGAGAAAGCCTTATTTAAGAACTTATTGTCTTTGTTTGATATTAATTTTGAAATGGTATTTAACATGGTTCTTTGTGCCCTTAGGTTAGACTATTCATAATTGTTTAGAATGTCAGTATAATAGTCTTCAAATATTTTTTCTATCTGTTTTGGATATTTTGTATGATTTCCTTGCTTGTCTTTAGTTTTTGATATTATGTTAATATTTGTATTATTGATAGTACTATTATGAAAGAATTTTTTATTTCAATCCCCATCTGATAGCCAATTTTCCCTTGATTTCTTCTTCCAAAAGATTTCTTCTTTTGTTAGTACAGATTCATGTTTTGATAGTATTTCTTTTTCTTTTATGTATTTGTTATTGTCTAGTACTTCTTTTATGATATTTTCATTAAGTTTTTCAGTTCTTCTATTTCTAATATTTCTTTGAGTATATTATTAAAGTGATTTTCATTCCACCTTAGTATGCTTTCCTTTAATATTTTAAACTTAGATATAAAATAGAATATTTTGGATCCTTAAAGTTCCCTTTTGCCCATCATTGTTTTATTAGTGTCATAGACTTCTTGTCTTGTAACCACATCTTTTCACATTTAAATGGATTTCTAGATGGTTTATGTTGTTTTGATATTTCTAATATGATTGGAAAGTGATCTGATCCAACATTTGGGAGGATAGAGGATTATAAAAAGTGGAAAAATCTCTAAGATTATAAAAAGTCGAAACCCTTTAACAAAAATAGAAAAGATTAAACATGAAGCACAACTAGGTTTTACAAGGACCTAAAACCTACTATTTAAATAGTATCAAAATCAAGTTTTACAAGGACCTGAAACCACAGAAAATATCCATAAACTAAACCCAAGTTTTACAAGGACCTAGAACCTAGTTTAAACAACTGATAAAAGCCAGATAACACTACCAAAAATAGAAATGATTTACCAGGACCAATAAATAAAACCAAGACAAGAACAAAATCCAGAGACCAAAGACTAGTGAATGCTTCTATTGGAGCTCTTTGATCATTTTTACCACCTCTTTACCAATCTCTACAGTACCTTGAATGAAATTAGTAGCCGATCCACCAGCAACCTCCATAGCCCTCTTCCTGGAACTCTACCTAGTTCTCTTACTAGGACCCGCTGGCAACACAACTTCTTCATTGGTACACTTTCCTAGACTTGCAGCAGTAGCACAGATACTGAAGGTAACCTATTCCATTTTATTACCACTTTCCTTAATAAGAAGCCAAAGGTTTTGTTCATAGTCCTTGAGTTTGTCTAGTATGTTTCCCACCTGGACTTCCATCTGACTAAGCTTAACTCAGTCCATATCCTAATTTTGCTGCACATTTTCTATTTTCCTTTTAAGACTCATTATCTCATCATACATCCATGATTCAACTTGTACCATGGTATCAGCTTTTAGTTTTGCAGTGTGCAAAAAGGAGAGCATATTATCCCTTCAAGGTGAGTCATTTTTATCCTTCTCCACATCTTCTATGGCAGGAGAAACAACCTTTTCAATTTTTTCCTCCTCCCTCATATTTACAGGGTCCTCCTTAGCTTGTTCCATCTCCTCTTTATCATCCCTTACTTCCTTGGAATGGTCACTTTGGTTTCCCTCATCACCAACATTTCCCATCTCTGTATTTTCCTCACTATTATCTTCCTCATCCTCCTTCCCAATTTTTCCCTTGCTATCTAGGTAGCCTTCCAAATTGGAACTAAAATCTCCCTCATTCATGTTTTCCTCTTCCTCCAAATTTGTCTCCTCTTTATTTTTTGAATTCTCAAATTCAGTGGCCTCTTCCACATTATGCTGAGGAGATAGTTGGGTTTCATGTTTTAGACTACTCCTCTTACCCTTAACAATCTCATCACCCTAACTCTTCCTAGATTAGGTTTTAGTGGTAGGACCCTTCTTTTTATCTAACAAGGGAGAAGACACAATGGCCATTTTTTACAGTGACCCTCTATAAGAAGAATCAACCCTTCATGCAAAATAGGATGCAACTTTATTTTCCTATGAGCTTGTAAACTTTGGAGAAGAGAGAATCTCAAATAAAAAGGAAAAGAAAGTCTATCCTTATGCCTAAAATGATTAAGGAAGAAAAAGTTGAAACTTATGCACTCATTTATTTCTACCATCTAGTATAAAATACTCACGAATACATTAGAGCACATCTTGCCATACCGTCTTTATTTGGTCCAGTTCATAGAAGTCCCCATTTTTCTCCAGGTTTTTCTCCTCTGCTTCTGTTTTGGGAATTTCTTGAATGCAACATTTGAAATGCTCTTTTTTTTGCTAAACTTAATGTCTTCCATAGGTAAGCTTGTTATCTTTGCTATGAATTTCTCTATCAATTGCACAGTGCCATGCAAAGAAACCCTATCCTCTATCCAATTTTTGAAGAAGGTCATAGTAACATGGGTTTTAAACCCATGAAGATGCTCTAGGAGATTAGTCACCTTCCCCTTTTGCAGAATCTTCCATACATCCTCTTTGGCCTTTCATGCCTTGCAATTTTGGGGTTCTTGTTTTTGTGGCTCTTCTCCCATTTCCAGAGAACTCAAAATACTATACCAAACCAAATTCAGCAAAAAGTGAAAATTAGAAGAGTTGAACATATATGATTTATTCATTAAAACAAATAAAACCCACTTTACGACTGATACGTGCATTGCTAGGATTACAATCACATAAATGTACTTCCTTGGGTAAGGAACACTAACATCTGTAGGCCCACTTCCAAAAATCATTAAATTGCTAATCTTAGCAAATCTTTCCCACCATTGCACGAGTAGCATCATAATTAATGAGGGCTTTGAGATCCATGTTTTTCTTTAGATCACCATTCCACATCATCTTATATCCCATTTGGACAGCATAGTTGGCAACCCAGTCAGCCACCCCATTACCTTCATGGTAAGTGTGGGATATGATCACTTTTTCAAATTTATTTATTATAGTTTTAATCTCCATAACACTTGCCTCAATCGACCAAGTGATAGAATTTTTATTATTAAACATATTTATAATATTTAATGGCTCACCTTCCAACTAGAGGTGAGGACAACCAGTTTCAGCTGCTAACCTCATAGTATAAAGAGCAGCAGTAGCCTCTATTATGTGGCTATTTTAATTACCTATAGGTATTGCAATGACATCAATTATATTACTTGTATGATCTCTTAAGACCCCTCTACACCTTGCTCTACCTGGATTACCCTTAGCAACACCATCGAAGTTTCCTTTGATCCATCCAATAGGAGGACCCTTCCATGTGGTAGTCAATCTTGGGTTATCTTCTTTCAAATTAGAACCTTGTGGTTGCATGGGAGTATTAATTTGAAAAAAAAATCACTTTTACATTGAGACTTGAAATTTTCCTTTACTGCTCTAACAATATTTTGTCCAAGCACCCATCCTAGCAATTCTTTGTTTCTAAAAATTATGTTATTTTTTTCTTTCTAGATACCCAACCAGAGATGGGGAAGAGTAATTTTCCATAGAAAATCAAAATCAGGATCCTGAGAAGGACATCTCCAACTTTTAAAAAAAAGTTCAACATTATTTTGATGAACCCAAGTTATATTTTAGTAGTTGAGAGCAATATTCCACACTTGTTGACTATAAGAACAATTCAAGAACAAGTGATTTCTTTCTTCAAATCCATCTTTACATAAAGTACATCTATTTACTAGATTAATACCTCTTTTTTGTAGGTTATCCTGAGTGAGGATTTTGTTTTGAAGCAATATCCAATAAAAGATGTAGGTATGAGACCCTTTATCTAGGCTTGAGACCATAAAGGTTGAATACCTTTCTCCTTAGAAGTAAAAAAAGAAGATACTTTGAACTGACCACTAGGATCAACATTCTATATCATCTCATCGTCATGGTTAGGATATAGAGAAACAACATTCAAACTTAACTATATATTATTAAAAACTTGGTCAACATCAATCAAGTTCACCCAAGTGTTGGCATGCCAGTAATGTCCCAATAATGTACCATACATTTGCTTACATCTAATCTACTTGAGTAGTATCTTGAAAGTCCTCAATCATAGGATGATCCAATAACCAAACATCTTCCCAAAATCTCACTTTTTACCCATTTCCAATTTTCTAGGAATAGCCCTTACCTAGAATGTTCTTTGTTCCATGAATAGCTCCCCATATAGCAGATGGAGAAAGAACATCAGGAGATGAAAGGAAATCAGCTAAAGAATTAGCATTAAAAAGGTGTTTATGTTTCCATATAGAACTCCATTCCTTATCATCATGATAAGTTCTCCAGCCTTGTTTTTCCAAAAGAGCTCTGTTCATTCTTCTCATAGACTCAATTTCCAATCCACCATCTCTAATGGGCTTACATATTTGATCCTACTGAATTAGAGCCATTCTCTTCTTTTCCTCAGTACCAGCCCGCAAAAAATTCCTCTAAATTTTATCAATAGTATTTGCAAATTTTACTAGAATTCTAAAAAGACTCAAAGCATAAGTAGGGATACTTTGAAGACAGGCTTTAAGAAGAGTAATTTTACCTGCTTGACTAAAAAGATTTCATTTCCAGCCTGCCAACTTCTTATTAAATTTCTTTATGAGATCTTCCCAAAAGGAATCAGGAACTTTCGGACTTAGAGGAAGACCCAAATAAATAGAGGGAAAAGATCCTATTGAGCACCCTAGAATTTTAGAATTTTTTTTCTATCTAAGGATAGGGATATTAATAAAAAACACAACACTTTTATTCCAATTTACCAATTGACCTGAGGCAAAAGAGTACAAATTAAGGGCTTGCTTGAGGTTTCTGGGTTCATTAACTTTAGATTTACCCATGAAAATGGTGTCATCTACAAACTAACCATGCGAACAAGTAAGGGGTTGAGAAGAAGGTTGCAAACCTTTAATTACCCCTTTTTGAACCAAATCCCCTATATATCTCCCCAGACAATTAGCCATAATAACAAAGAGTATGGGGGATAAGGGGTCTCCCTGTCGCAGACCTCTAGAAGGATTAAAAAAATGAGAAGAACTTCCATTGACCAGGATGGCTATGGATGAAGTTGAGATCAACTGATAAATAGCTCCAACAATCTTACGATCAAAACCAAAGGCTTGTAAAATTTTAGCAAGGAAGGCCCATTCAACACTATCATAGGTTTTTGCAATGTCAACTTTCATAATAAACCCCTGATTATTAGAACAAGACAAAGAGTGAATATTCTCATGAGCCATTATAGCTGAATTAAGAATTTTTCTACCTAGGATGAAGCCATTTTGATGATTAGAAATAAGAGAAGGAAGCACAAGAAGCAACCTAGAAGTAAGGACTTTTGAAATCATCTTGTAGAAGGAATTACAAAGACTAATCGGTCTAAACTAGTCTAGAGAATCAGCACAAATCTTTTTGGGAATCAAACAAAGGAATGTGGAATTGATTTCCTTTAGAATTTGTTTTGCTCCAAAAAATTCCTTCACAGCATCACACACATCTTTTCCAACCAGTTTCCATGACTTCTAGAAAAAGAACATGGGAAAACCATCTAGACCAGGTGCTTTGTCTCCTCCTAAGGAACACACAGCTTTAAAGATTTCTTCTTCCTTGGGAATAGATAATAACAATTTATTCTGATCCTTTGTAACTAAAGGTGGGATCACCTTTAAAAGATTATCTTGGTGAAGAGGATCAATGTTAGGATCAGCACTCATTAGAGAAGAGAAGAAGGAGACCATTTCTTCCATAATATTCTTGTCCTCAAAAATATTCAAATCTTCCTTTTTAAGGTATGAAATACAAGTTTTGGCTCTATGCTTCAAAGTAGAAAGATGGAAAAACCTTGTATTTTTATCTCCATTCAGCCATATCAATCTAGATCTTTGCCTCCAATAGATTTATTCTTTAGTGATAATATCATGATATTGGGCCAACTTTTCATTTTCTTTAGTAACAAGGTCAGAAGTGTACCCTTCCTTCTACATGTTATCCTGAATGGTTTGGAGTTCTTCCTTTATACCTACTTTGTTCTCAAAAATGTTACCAAAACAATTTTTGTTCCATATTTTAACCTCCTTTTTAACAATTCTAAGCTTAGAGGCTACTCTATAAAGAGCAGTACCTTCAACATCTATGTTCCACCATTTAGCCAGTTTACTTTCAAACTGTGGGTGCTGCATCCACATTTTTTCAAATCTTAAAGGGAAGTTTTTCTTAATATTAATCTTTATAGCAGTAAAGATCAGTGGGAAATGATTTGACCCAATTTTTTGAAAAGCTTCCAACTTACAAATAAACTCTTTAGTCCGGGTGAGATAAGAGCTCTATCAAGACGAGCCTGAATACAGTCATTCCCAATTCTCTTATTACTCTAGGTAAACTAAATTCCATGAAGATCAATATCCATTAAACCCTCCTTATTAATAAAATCCATGAGATCCAATCTTCCTTCCAACTAACTCACATTTCCTCCCTTTTTTTCATGTTCATAAAGAGGAACAATAAAATCTCCCATAATGATCCATTGCCCAAAATAATCATTACTTTTTACATGTGAGAGAGTATCCCAGACCTTTTCCTAAGGTTCTTAGTATTGGGAGCATACATATTGGAAATATACCAGTCCTTATTGTGATCAATACTAGTAATTTTAACCATCATTAAATTTTTACTAGCATTCAAAATAGTTCCTGAGTAATAATTCTTCTTCCATAACATCAAGGTTCCCCCTAAAGCTCCTTCTAAATTGCTAGCTTTTAAACAATAATCTTTAAAAGATTTAATTTGTTTAGCTTTCTCTTTTTCCATCTTTATTTCTTGTAAAAGAAGAAAATATGGCTTCTGCTCTCTAACAAAATTCCTAACAACATCAAGTTTATGGATATTGTTCAATCCCCTAATATTCCAAGTGATAATTTTCATTTCTATTTTTAGGGGTAAAATCCAAAATAGTTGCTTGTCTACCATCAGCAATATTCTGCATACTTTCCATTTCTCTAGTTTTCCTAGAAGATCTTCTTCCAGTTTTATCCAGAGTACCAACATTTGGTTTCACCTTCACTGGCCAGTCCACTTTACTGCTTCTTATATCCACTCACTTGGGGGCTATATTGCTCTTCTTTTCAACCTTTTTCCTTTGATTCGGTTTATGTTTTGAATCCTTCCCTTCCTCCTTTATTTCTTCTAGATCAATATTGTTCCTAAAGGGAACAATATCTTTACACATAGGCATCTCCTGAGGCATTAGGTAAGATTTTTTATAATCAGTCACATGGATATTTTGAGATTCTCCCTGCTCCATCAGATTTCCAAAATTAAATTGGATTTCCCCTTCCTCTAGAGCATCCATCTCAACTAGATCTTCCCATCTTTCATTCGTCTTTTGATAAATAACCATTTGTTTCATTAAATCCACCATATCTTCTATATTCTACTCGGGCATCATAAAATCCAGCACAGATCCATCCCCTTCTTTTTCAATATTCTTGCTTTCTTTTATAGTCACTTCATCTTGAGAACCCAAATCCAATTTCTCTTGCTTCTCTTTGAAATGAGTGACTTTAGGTTTCTACACTTTCTTCTGAACTTTAGTCTTCTTCACTTCCTTTTCAATGTTTGGATGATTATTACTTTTATTAGGATAGTTTATGACCAAATGACCCTATTTTTTACAAGCATAGCAAGAATTTGGAAGATCTTCATAAACAATTTCTTGTATTCTTTTTCCTAACTTTGAGATTAATTCCACCTTCTCTGGAAGATGATTCAAATTTGCCACTTTAACATATAGTCTAGCACATAGAAGTTTAGATCTTGAATTTGTTGCATTATCCAAAGCCACCAATTCACCAAATGAACTAATGAATCTTTTAAAAATATCTTCATGCCAAAATTCTAAAGGAAGGCCAGGGAGTCTTGCCCAAATCGGAGTGGTTAATAAAAAAGCATCTAATAAATCCATATTTGGCTCCCATTTTTTAATACTGAGAGAGCTTTTTCCAAATGACCACGGGCCTCCACAGAGAACCATATTCATATCTTCCTTACAATTGAAAATAAAAGAGAAGAATCCATTCGACATAGGGGCTATGTCAACATCACCACGGATAACCCAATTCTGTTTAATCATTTTTTTTCAAAGAATCTAAATCTGGTCTAGCCCCCAAAAATTTATCCACAAGAGTGAACTCCATGGAAGACATAGAAAAATCAACTATAGGATCTGGGATAAAGATTTGAAACTAACCTTTATCCCAGCAGGATTTAGAGGTCACTGGTGGGAAGGAAGATTTATTGTCAAGTTTTTTGCCAAACAAGGATGACCATGTCCTTTGATCTGAAAACCCTAACTTTGACACTTCTAAATTCTTCTCATTATTGGCCTCCACATTATCCAAAGGATTATTTTCCTTTTCAAATACCTACCCATGCACGTGAAGTGCAAAAGAAGAATCCAAGGATGGGTCCCAGACCCCACAACTAGTGGAACTTGCTTCACACATAGTCTTTCTAGAATCCACATTATCCAAAAAAATGCTTTGTGTCCCATCAACTTTTTCCAGATTCTTCTCTATATGCCCTATTGTTCCTCCAGGATCTCCCCTACCAGTTTCTTGCCTAGCTGAGAACCAGCGAACTCAAAAACACTGAGAGCACCCATTCTCCATTTAGCAACTGAGTTACAACATGACTTGGGAGGTTATTTGAGAGCCTCCTTATTTTTTTTTCTAGACTTAAAATAGCATTAAAGTTCCCACCTATCAAGAATAATTTTGAAGGATAATTTTTTTATAAAGGTACTAATTTCATACCTAGAGCTTTCTTATTGGCAATGGGATTAGGTCTATATACACTAATCAGAATGAAATGTAAATCTTCTTTATAAATTTTAATTCTTCTGCTTATCAAAATGTTGTTTTTTGTCCATTTTCTATATTACATTTTCCTAGGATCTCAAATAATACCAATGCCCCCTAATGCACCCTCGGATTCTATCATATCATTTTTCCAAACCCCAAGTTTCTTGCTTAAATTTCTCCTTTAAACTACTTAATTTCATTTCTTGAATTAATATTATTTTTTATTCAAATAAGGTTAGGTTCTTCTTTAATAAGTGTTTTTTGTTAGGGGTGTTTATTTCCCTAGCATTCCATGTAGTTAGCTTCATTGCTCTGTAGGAAGGAACTTCCCCTTCCCAACTTTAAGAATTTCATGGATTTTTTTTAATTTCCTTTTTAACAGTTGTTGTTCTTAACTTAGCAAGTGTTTTCCTTCCTCTTTTCTTTTTTTTTTTAACCGCAACAAGGTGCTTTTATACCTTCCAAATTTCATGCTAGTGCGAGTGAATCAATATTATCATTAGTATTTCTTATATTCTGTTTTGTTAGATTGTCTTCAATTTCTTCCTCTTCTTCTCTTATTTATTTGAATATTCTATTGGTTAAGTTAGATTTAGGCTAAGTTGTCATCATCTTTATTCTTTTTTATTCCTATTTTCTTTGGCTTGCTGACTCATACTAATTACGATCCAAAATTTCTTACACTCTAAATTTCTCCCATAATAATAGTTGTAACATTAGTTGGTGTAAATTCTTTAATATAAGGTACTTTTTGAATACTTGGGGCATTGTTTATGAATTCTCCTTCTTCAATTTCCTTGTTGATATTTGATTGATCCACAAGTTTTGAATTATTCTTCCTATGATAATTTTTATTTCTAATATGTATCATTGGAAAAGTCTCCCTTAAAGATGAATTTATAGCCAAGTATTTCATATTATTGTTTCAGTGATTATCTACTTTAAGGATGTCTCTTATACAACCTTCATATGTTGAAACTTTTAGTTTGTAAATAGATCTATTAGTTATAATTTTAATAGAATTAGGATTGGATAGTCCTAATTTTAAATTGATAAGAAATTTGATGTTATTACACTTTTTGAAATTTGATTCTATCTCTATGATTTCACCAATTGATGATCCAATACTCTTGATTATGTCTATGTGATTAATTTTAGGAGAGATTGATTCCACTTCAACCATTGTAGGGGATATATATTTATGAGATACGATTTGCTAAAATTTGGTTTCCATTTCATGAATTTTAAGGAATGTCCTTTGAAAAAACAAAATGAAATTGAAAGAAAATCTTCCCTAATAGACCCAATTTTGCAATGAATATAAAATATCTAATTAGAGACAGAGGATATACTTACCTAGGTATCACAAAATTCTTCCATCCAACTAAACATACTAAGATTTTTGGGAATGGGTCCATTTCAATATGCAAACAATCCAAATTTTTGATAATTTGACCAATGTTCTTCACTTACTTGGTTGCTAATTATATTAACATCTCTAGATCTTTGTTCTATGTTTTTAGCTTGTAGGGTGTTGGGTTGGTATTAGGGTTCATTTTTGGGGGGGAATGGTAATAGGGGGTGAGAAAACCCTTTTGGAGGAATAAAATATAGAATCATTGGGCATCATTAATCTTCGATGGGGAGGAATATAGGGTTTAGGGTTATTTTGATTACATAATTATTCTGATGGAGCTATTCTAAGAGGAATATTGTTAGTGTAAAAATTTTCCTTAGGGAAAAATTCACCAAAGACCAAGGAACTCAAACACAAGCACAAAATAGACTAGAGTATGATCAGAATAAATGTATAGTATTCAATTCAATGTACAAGCACACTAGGAGTACATTTATATAAAGGCCTCTAAGATACATCTAGAATGCCAAGGTGTTAGCAACATGATAAGTCATACAACTAGGCATATGTCCATCAGGTGTGGGTTATCCTCCATTTAGCCCAGGAGTAAGTGTGATGATGAGAGGATAAGCCTACAAAGGTGTAGCACAAAAAAATAATGTTGTAGTCAGCATGTGCTTAATTAGGAGTGCAAATAATTGTGTTGTCTACATGACAACTCAGTTAAATATGCAAACTCCAGTGTTGTAGACACCATGTGTTGAATTAGAGTTGCGTACTTTAGTGTTGTCAACATGACAACTCATAAAGGTATGCAAACTCCTAAGTGTCTCACCTAAATAAATAATAAAATTATACAATATAATAAAATAATGCATTAACCTAAGTAAACTTAAGTAAAGTGTAAATAGTAAATACCTATTTACACCAACACTCCCCTTAAGTGCAACTTAAGGAATGCACTTAAGCTCACAAATGTAGGATGGGTCCCAGCTATGAGGCCATGTTAGGTATCCATGTACAAAATTAATGCTCTAAATATAATGATGCAATGCAATCTCTCATAAAGTGGAGAAAGAGGGAAAACCTCATGGGGAAAACCCTCCTCCAAAAAGAGAGATAAGTATAATAAAGAAGATGAGAGAGAAGAAGACCTCAAATGAGGAAAAGATCCCTCCCAGAAGAAAGAAGAGAGAAGTAAAGGGAATCCCCTTTTTGCAACATCCCACACCCCTAAGAGATCTCACAAAGAGTATACTTGACCTCAGTGAAGGGTTTGGTGAAGATATCAATGACTTGTTTTACTATAGGACAATATTGTAATGCAATGATTTTCTCATGTATTAGCTCTCTAATGTAGTGCATATGAATCTTGATGTGCTTGGTATGTTGATGTTGAACTAGATGCTTAGAGATCTCAATAGAGCTCTGATTGTTACAATGAATAACTGTAGGTTTAGGTAGATCAAATCCAAAATGCTTCAAGATGTGTTGTAACCAAAGAGCCTCTATAGCTACATTGATTGCTCCTTGATACTCAACATCTGTAGAAGGAAGAGCAACATTATTTTGCTTCTTACTCTGCCAACAAATAGGGCTAGAACCAAGGTGAAATATGTAACTTGAAGTAGACTTGTGAGAATCAAGTTCCCCTACATAGTCTGAGTCTTTGTATCTAACCAGTTGAAGTCTTGTACCAATTTTATAATTTATCCCATGTGTATGTGTACCCTTTATGTAGTGCAAGATGCACTTAGAGGCCTTCCAATGAAGCTCATGTGGCTCTTGCACGAAGCAAGAAACCATGTCAACTGCAAAAGCTATATCAAGGCGTGTATGTGTCAAGTAGATAAGACTTCCAACTAACTGTCTATACAATGTATCATCAACAAGTGGAGTGGTACACTTGGCCTCTAACTTGACACCTTATAGAAAGGGAGTAGGAGTAGGCTTGCAGTCACTCATGTGAAATCGAGAAGGCAAGTCAAGAGCATACTTGGGTTGACAAAGTGTGATCCCTGTTGAAGACTGTATGATCTCAATACCGAGGAAATAATGTAATAAACCCAAGTTTGTCATAGCAAATATGTCCTATAGAGAGATCTTGACACTAGAAATGATGGATGAAGTGCTCCTTGTAATGATCAAGTCATCTACATAAAGTATTAGTATCAAGTGTGAGTCATCCTTCTAAAGAATATAGACATTCGAATCAGAATGACACCTGATGAATCTTGCTAAGAGTAAGAAGGAATCCATCTTGGCATACCAAGCCTGAGTAGCCTGCTTAAGACCATAAATAGACTTCTTCAATCTGTAAACCATAGTAGAATCTTGTACAAACCCTTGTGGATACTCCATATTAATTTCCTCATGAAGATCACCATTCAAAAAAGCACTCTTTACATCCCTTTGACATCTCCTGCTCTCTCATCCTGATGATGGATCACGTAGTGTGATTCGAAACGTTGATGACAAAAATCTCTACACAATCTAATCTAGAAAACTGATCAACATAACTCTTTACATCCATCTATTGTACAACCCAACCATGAGCTACAACAATAGCTAGTGTCAGGTGAATGGAGTTCTTCTTGGTGACTAGTGTAAAAGTCTTTGTATAGTCAATACCTGGAATCAACGAGAAATCTTTGGCTACTAGTCTGGCCTTATGCTTATCCACACTTCCATTTACTACAAATTTGGTTTGATAGATCCACTTACATCAAACCACTTTTCTTCCCTTAGGAAGGGGAACTAAGTGCCAAATGTTGTTTTACATCAAAGAGTTATATTCTTCCTCCATAGCCTTGTCCTATCTAGAATCCTTGATGCTTCCTTATATGACTATGGGTCTGAAGCAATGGCTATATATGCATGTGGAAATGACTTGTGTTGTGACCTTGTCCTTCAAGTGTCTAAAGAATTCCCCACCAATGAACCTATTGCATCAAGATTTTGTTGTGCCCAACAAGATTTAGTGGAAGAAGGAATATCCTCAACTATTTTTTGACCTTGTAAAGGTGGTGTCCTGCAAGTCAAAGTTGAAGGAATCTCATCTTTCAATTCACTATAATTACTTTGATCACTGTCCACGGAGGAAGCAAGAGGAGTTGAAGAAGCCAAACTTGGACAAGTTTCTTCAAAGTGAACATTCCTCTCATAAAAGATTTCATGAGTCTCTGGATCAATTAGTTTGTATGCCTTGAGATAGTAAGGATATCCAAAAAATATACATGGTTTTCTTTGTGGTTCTAATGCCTTTCACTTTTGTGGAGGTATTCTTGCCCATGCTAGACAACCAAAAACTTTGAAGTGCTTTACACTTGGATTTCTACCACACCATGCCTCAAAAGGTGTAATTCCATCTAAGGCCTTATGAGGACTTCTATTTTGGATGTAGTTGGCACAACACATGGCTTCTTCCCAAAACATTTGATCAAGAGACTTATGTTGAAGCATACAAGTGGTCATTTCCTTAAGGGTTCTATTCTTTCTTTTAGCGACACTATTTTGTTGTGATGTGTATGCAACTGAATGTTGAAGATCAATACCCTCATGAGTGCAAAAGTCTATAACCCTAGAGTTGACATATTCCCTACCATTATCTGTTCATAGAATCCTGATGGCTTTCCTTGATTTTTTCTCAACTTGAGCTTTGAAGGTGATGAAGTTATCAAATAATTCACTCTTATGAGAAAGAAAAAAGACCCAAGCGTACCATGAAAATTCATCAATAAAGGTTAGAACATAGTGGGCCTTACCAAATGACGGTACTGGAAATGGGCTAGCTACATCACTATGAACCAATTCAAGAATAGCAGTAGCCTTCCAAGACTTCCCCTTGTCATATTTCTCTATGGGATGCTTGCGTACTTCACAACCTAGACACACACCCTCTGAATACTTGACTTGAGGTAGACCAATGACCATATCATTTCTACTAAGTTGTTCAAGGTAGCAATGATTGAGATGTCCAAATCTCTCGTGCCATACTTTACTTTGTATATTTGAATGAGTCAACAAGGCAAGGGAAGTGGACTTAGGCACAAATGTGAGAAATAATAAAGTCTTGTCTCATGATTAGCCTTTCCAACTACCACCATAGAACCATCTTATATATTTTTCACCACAACTATATCAAGGAGGAACTCTACTTTATTGACACATCCATAGTGAGTTATATGATAGATGGAGAGAAGGTTGTTGCTAAGATTAGGAACATGAAGAACATCCTTGAAGATGTCATTTTCCAACTCAACATTCCCTTTCCCTTCAACTTCCACTTGAGTATTATTGCCCATATAGATGTAAGGTACACTTGATGATTTCAAAGAGGAAAACTGCTCCCTTGAAGCACCCATATGATGTGTTGCTCCTAAATCAAGAACCCATTCCTCAACATTATTTGTACTTGCTACCAAAGCTTGTCCCTTACCCTTTGAAGTGGATGAAGATCCCTTGTCCTTATATGCATTTGGTACATCAATTTTGTGTTTCCTCATTATGTTTACCAATTCATCAATCTGCTTATCCTTGTACTCATGTTCATCATGATCATTCCTCTTACAGTAGGAACAAGTTTTCTTCTCCTTTTTGTTGGAATTGTTCCCCTTTTGGTTATTTTTGGAAGAATACTTTCCTTGTTGTGAAGAAGATTGTTGAGTGGAAGAAGATTGATTTGAGGAAGATTGTTGTTTTGAGGAGGATTTTTGTGTGTCATCTTGTGGCTCAGCCTTCCACTACTTCTACTTCTTGTTGGAGTTTTTACCACTTGAATTACCTTCATTAGCTACCAATGCTTTAGTCTTGGAAGACTTGAGAATTCCCATACTCACTAGATTGTCATGTTCTAATATCAACATTTTTGAAAATTTCTTGAATAAAGGCTTAACATAGGCACTACCCATTGTTAATTTGTGAGTATTATAACTAGAAACAAAAGGAGCATATTCAGGTGGAAGATGAGTCATAATGTGTTTGATCATATTTCCATCCTTGATGGATTCACCACAATCCTTAAGTTATGCCCTATACATGTCTACTTGGGTATGATAGTCTTTGATGGTGTCAAAATTCCTAGGATCCAACTTGAGAAGCTTGTCCTCTATGGTGTAAGCCATGTCTTCATCTATTGTCCCATACAATGCTTCAAGTTTAGTCCATACCTCTATTAGATTGGTAAGATTCCTAATGTAAAATTTGATGGGATCAAAGATATATTTTAACAAGGTTCCTATGGCCATCTCTTGTTTGGATTCCTAGTCTTCTTTTCGAGCTTCATCAGCATAAATAGGAGGTTTCTTTGCTACACCAATTACATAATGCAGTAAACCTTTTTCTACCAATGGTTCCTTAATGTTTTCTTTCCAAGTAGCATAATTATGTGGAGTTAACTTTGAAAAAGAACCCATAATGCAAGAGCACAAGATCAAAGAGACACAATACACAGTACACACCCCCCTTTTCACTCAATCAAAAAATCTCTTCCCCCCCCCCCCCCCCCCCCCACAAATGAATGATTTTGGCATTTTATATTTAGTATGCTTATAATAGGCCACTTGTCAAACTAGACAAAGTGGGCTTCTAATTTTGTTGATTACAACCTCCATATAGAGTACAAATCTAGAATTTTACAATGTAGCTCAAAAATACAATAATTATGAAGTAACACAATTCAAATCATGACCTATTTCTAAAAGTGGTATTTTAGTCCACACAAGCCTACAATTTGACTATAGATCTAAAAAGTAGATGAAAAAATATGCACTTTCAAAAAAAATGGAACCTAGAAAGGAGTCCAGATGAGCTCGTACAAAGCATTTGAAGTTGCAAAATGAAGGATTAGATAGGTACAGTCACCAAAAAATATTATTTCTAAATAATCCATGCACCAAAACTAGAAAAGAGTTGCACCACTAAAAAACTCAAGAAATTTTACCCAAAATCAAAAAAAATTGCACTTGATTTGCAATTCGAATGACTGAGTAATGGCATCTCAAATTCAGGCTGCCAAATCAATACTACATCTAAAGAGGGGTCTGGAGAGGAAAACATGATGTTAAATTTGATGGTCAAATGGTTGTCACAGTAGTTCAAAATTACCTCTAAATGATGGTTAAATGATCATCAAATTTAGGCTAGCAAATTTTTGACGTTAGCAAAAATGCAGGCCTCTACGAATGTGGTGATGATGTCAACCGTATGGA
The DNA here is from genome assembly GCA_028749045.1 of Cupressus sempervirens. Lineage (NCBI taxonomy): Eukaryota > Viridiplantae > Streptophyta > Pinopsida > Cupressales > Cupressaceae > Cupressus > Cupressus sempervirens. The sequence continues at coordinate 281,380,563 of CM053788.1, read as the reverse complement.
CTTGTACAGTTGTACAAAAAAATACGTGCCTGGGTGCCATGTGTGTGCAACCTTGCTGATGTGCTAAGGTGATGTGCCACTAGATTGACATGTGTTAGTCTCTGTTTGTTGCCACATGTCCGCTATAGGTTCTTGCATAGCAGTCTGTGCGATGGCAAGGATAGGGAGGCAATTACTACATGGTAGTTTAAATATTCATTGTGTGTGACTATTTGATTGGATTGCTATTTAAAAGAGGTTTGGTGCCAGATGTTAAGCGATCACCAAAATAATCACCATAGTGGGCACCGAGTTTTTTTAACAGTCATAAGATTGTGTATTATGTGGCCAGACTTGATTTTTATGGCATCAGAATGAAAGTTAAAGATCCCAGATTCATACCATCAACACAAATAGGGTTATGTAAAAGCTTCCAATAGCAGAAGGTAACCCCAAGTAGGGCCACCGGTGGGTAGTGGAGACTCAGCCTATGGAGTAAGGTTGTTGGTCACCTCGGCTTGAATATGTTGGAATATTTAATGAGCTCACCAAATTGGAAAAACTACCGGTGATATTAATGGAAGCTAGAAATATTGAAAAAGCTGCCACTTAGGGAATATCCCTACAGAATATTTTGCATAGGGTCAGGTTGTGACTACCCAGTGCCTGTGCAAAAAAAATTCTCTACACGCCCAACTGAGCTAAAAAATTTGAAAAAAAAATTCCAAAAATGCAAAAATAAGAGCAGATCTAAAAAAAGAATTTAAACAGATCAAATGATGACCATACCAAATTTGCAAATTGGGACTTTAGGTTCTAGTTTGCAAAATAAATTTTTCTCAAAATTGACTATGGCCTAAAATAGGCTAATTTATAGCCAATTTTCACCGAATTATCACTCCAAATGCAATGGCGAGGTCCACTTTAGCTCTAGACACTCCCAATTGCTATAGATGGTTCAGATCTTAATCAGGTCCCTTCAAGAGATGAAGCAACAAGATCTCCAATGGCTATATGAAGGGAATCTCCCTCAGCTCTGATACCATGTAAGAATTTTCCTTAGGGAAAAGTTCACCCAAGACCAAGGAACTCAAACACAAGCACAAAATAGACCAGAGTATGATCAGAATAACTGTATAGTATTCAATTCAATGTACAAGTACACTAGGAGTGCCTATATATAAAGGCCTCTAAGATGCATCTAGAATGTCTAGGAGTTAGCAACATGATAAGTCATACAACCAGGTACATGTCTACTAGGTGTGGGTTATCCTCCATTTAGCATAGAAGTGTGATGATGAGAGGATAAGCCTACAAAGGTGTAGCACAAAAAAATAATGTTGTAGACACCATGTGCTTAATTAGGAGTGCAAATAACTGTGTTGTCTACATGACAACTCAGTTAATTATGCAAAATCTAGTGTTGTAGACACCATGTGTTGAATTAGAGTTCTGTACTTCTGTGTTGTCAACATGACAACTCATAAAGGTACGCAAACTCCTAAGTCTCTCGCCTAAATAAATAATAAAATAATGCATTAACCTAAGTAAACTTAAGTAATGTGTAAATAGTAAATACCTATTTACACCAATAGTTAAGATCTGAAATGTATTGTATTTTGAGAGAGCTAGGGCTAGTATAATTTCTAGGAGGAAGTTTATTCCTCTCATTTTTTAATATCCATCTGTTCTAATCTTTGCATGTTGTCAGAACTAGTTTTGAGTATTTCATTTTAGAAAAATACCTTTTCCTACTGCTTAAACTTGATAGATGGATCCATTTTTGGATTCGTCTAATTTGATGTCTAGGATTCCATTAGAATATCAGCCATCTTAATCTATCATTTGTAAAATGGAAAACTAATTTGAGGTTTTCAAAAAGATTTGGTTTGTGTATTTTATTTTGAAGAAGTAATGTTTCTATAGAATATGTGTTATCACAGTCATTTTTTGGATGCAGACTTTGTACCGAACAAAATATTCACATTATTTGCATTAAATGAAAAGTTTGACATATTTAATGGATAGATTATTATTCAATTATCTATAAGTTTACTCACAATATCAATTAATTATAACTAGATAACTATATAGTGAACTCCAGGTAAGAGCCTACAATACAACAGTAACTTGTGAGCCTCTCAAGTGAGAGGTCTTGGGCTTAAATCTATTTCATCTTAACACATCATAATAATTAATTTCAACAAATAATAATAATTACTCTAGGTTTTGGCCCATTATGTTAGGATTAACCTCTGATAGGAATAACATTTACATGCAAATATAACCAATACTAGAAAGTAGTAGATCGCATAAAAGAGAACACAAGACACCAAGATTTAACATGGTTCACCCAATCCCTGGGCTACGTCCACCAACAACAAGTCCAATATTATTATTATCCAATGATTACAACCTGATTACAATTTATAATCCCTTACATCTCAATATCGCCGCAAGAAGCTATAATATAACCATTCATAATGAAATCCCTAACCCTAAGCCTTTTTATACAAGCTTTGTCACTTACAAAATTAGGGCTAGAATAATAGAAAAAAATAGTAGCTAATTTATTTTACAATATAAGGGAATTTTTGGCTTCCCGAAAAAACCCCACGGGGGTGTTGCCCCTCGACCCTACCCTGTACTGTGACAGGTGTTGTCCCTTGACCCCGTCTTAGGGGCGCTACCCCTAAACCCCCTAGAAATAATCTAGAGGGAAATTGTTTGGAATAAACCTCTGAGTATGATTAGACTCCATATCACAACACATTACCTATTAAAAAAACTATATAGTGAACTCCACTACAACTTCTCTTAAAATATTATTAGATCATAACTAGCCAATAGGCTTTTAATGTAAGATTACCCTTGTACTTTTTTCCTAAAAAATGTGTCTCGTGTCGTGAAACTACTTTAGAAGCCACAAAACAACCTTTAGAAACCCATAAAATTATTTTGCGATGGTCAAAAAATTTGTTCACGTTAAGAAAATGATATCCACCATTATATTTTTAGTTTATTTAAATAAATTCTTCTTATATATTTTTTAATGAGTAAAATAATTATATTACTAATTATATTTTTAGTAATAAATTTGAAAATTAAAATAAATAGTAATATTTTATAAAATAATAGAAGAATGGATAAATATATAATTAAAATATTATAGAAAAAAGTTTTCAAAATGGGAGAACAAGAAAAATTTGTGAATAAGTAGGCGAAATGCATCAAATATTCAAAAAAATTTGCAATCCTTGAAAAGGAAAACCCTACTCTCAGTGGTAAAAGAAACATAATAAATCTGGATCTTAGGCTAGAACGACAGATCACCCATAATAGGAAATTGTCCAGATTCCTCTAAATAACCAATTTAATGTATTCATAAAACAACCTGAGGAACGAAACAAAGAAATTATCAACAAATATCACAAATAGAAAAGGTTGGTATTATCAAAACCTCATATGCAAGGACTATAAGAAATCATAAGCATGAGGAGGAGGTGGGATGGGAAAAAGTTTGTTCTAGGAAGGAGATTTGAAACATAAAAGAGCTTAAACACAAAAACACTAGAGAAGCATAGGGTAATCCAATTTAGAGTCAAAGAGATAAGATCGACAAAAGAAGATCGCTAGTTTTTTTGAGAAAACAAAATATGTCAAGCAAAAACAAGCACCCAAGGAAAGTAGAAATAATACAAACTGGAAGAGTAATGTCGAGAATAGGGAAGCCCTAAATAAAGCCAATAATCCTATAACCTGGGTTATCCCTAAGCCTTCCTATGTATCAGATGTTAAAAATGTACCTGTTAACCCTAACCCTAGGAACCTTTCAAATCCTTTTTCGTCAAAATCGTGCTCTTTAATCCTGCATCAACACTTCTAAGTTGGGAATTTCCCCAACATAAATCTGTAAAAGATCAAATCTAGTGACCCTTGAATCAAAATCTAGAAAACAAAATAGTTCATACTTTAATAATTAGTAATAAGAATAGTGAAGATAGATGGTTTGATTGTGAAAAAAGGGGCTTGTATGCAGTTTGGACTATACCAACATCAAAACAAACAAATCTAGTAAATTGGTTCAACTCCATTGACTCCAAACAGGTAAGTATAACTTTTATTTTAGATAAGCTTGTTTTTCTACATTGTAAAGATTTAAGTTTAAGATCTTATTTACTTTAAAAATCTCTCTATTTTATTAGTGGTTATAGTCTGAATTTTGTAAAATACCTAAAATTTTAATGATAATCCAAAGAACATTTGTGAGATTCCAATATGGATTAGTTTTAAAAATATCCCTGTAGAATTATGTGGTATCAAAATCTTTATAAAAATTGATCAGTCATTAAGAGAAATCAATGGTTATGAGCCTCATCATACCAAACCCTCATTAGTTAAACTATTAGTTACACTAAAACCTAAATTTGAACAATAAGAATCTATAAAGATTATCATAAATAGATCATTGTATAAAATAAATTAGTTTAAATATCAAGAGAAAATCATATATATGAAATTTCTTAAACATGAGAAAAGAGTGGTGGAAAGCAATTCAGATTTTGAGGAAGTTAGCTTGGATACCAGTATAGAGCAACAGCATCCAGAATTGGGTAAAAGTGAACATCGCATCTATTCTAGAAAAGGGGATATCAAACAGCAAAACTATACAAAGAATCCTATTAGAATCATAAATAGTGAGGTTGAAGAAGGAGAAATTACTAAACCAAAGGTGATACAAAGTATATTTAAAGCAATTTAATGAAGAAATAAGATTCAAGATTAATGATACATTTGATCAAATAGAGATCTTACAACTGGCAGAGGAACAAAATAAGTCTCAGTAGCTGAAAAATTCACAATAGTAGGAGTTGGATAAATTTCCATTTCAAAGCAAAAAAATAAAGACCTAGACTCAGATAGAAATCAGCAATCCAGATATTGAGGATATTGAAAATGAATGGCTATTTAAAACAAGGAATTATCCAAAAGTAGGTATAAAGACTCCATTTAGGAAGAAGAAGGGAGATCGGTCAAAATTAGTCCTTAATATAGTCAGAAACAATAATATGGATCACGCAGTAGTAGAGAATATAGAAAAGGAAAAAGATGAGCTAATACCACTAGCATCAATAGCTCAATGGAGTAATATCACAATAAAAAAAGAGCCAAAAAGAAGAAGTTACAAATTTTGGGAAACACCAGCAAATGGAATTGACCCATTTGAAGTTATAAACACTAAGGACATCTAGAAGGTAGAGGAACATAGAAATATGGGAGAAAACTTACTCTTAGAAGGAGAAGAAGCATTTATTGAGAATTGCAAATAATTAGATCCTCAGATATAATCAAGAACCAGCACTCCCAAGGCAGGATTGGGAAGAACATGGAATAATGATGGATCTAGAATAGGCTGAAGATAAGGAAGAAATAGAAATAGAGAAAGTATAAAGTAAGGAAAAATCAGAGTAGTTTGAGAAACTGATGGATCTAGTAGACTAGATTATTAAAGAAATTGAAGGAGAAAAAGAAAGTAAGTAAGATGAAAGCATTACAACAAGTATTATCAATGCTCAAAAGAATACAAAAAGTCTGGGAATAGAAATGAACCAGGAGGGTTTCAAAACACCAAGAGTGGTAAGAAAAAATCAAAACAAGGGAGAAAATCACTTAAAGAGTTGAGAGAGGTAGATGGTCAAGAAAGAGAACGAAGTAAACTTTTCCAAAATCTAAAAGTAGGGAAGGGGAAGAGCCTTCCCTTTTTAGCATGAAAATTACAACATGGAATGTGTTGGTCTGACTTTTTGTGTAGTAAAAGTTTTCAGTTAAATCATAGAAAAGTCAAATGTTCTATGCCTAAGTGAAGCATAGGGTTTTGGATAAATCATCCATAAGAAATAATCATCATATAAACCCTATATCATCTCTATTCATAAATTTTCGGGCGCGAAATTTTGAATTTTCAAAAGAGACAAATATGCTGTCATATTCCTTTTCCTTTCTCCCGGGTTACCTTTCTTCCTATTTGTCCCAACCGTCAGATCCGATTAGATCTACCGTTGGCGTTACCTCGCTATGACAAGTTGCATGCTTGTTAAGTATAGCGAGATAACGAGTATTGATTTTTTTAAGCGGTGGGACCGTAAAGTGAAGATGCGGCGATCGGAGATTTGCTTATTAAATGATTTATTGTGCAGGTACACTTTGCAAGTCACCATCCAAAAAAGGATAGGGACCCACTAGAATATCTGACATCAGAGCCAGAATGATGGTTTTTCCGAACGTTCTGCCACCTCGCTATCGGAAAATTCAGACACTTCACCGTTAGCGAAGTAGCGAGGCCACGTGAAAATTTGAAAATGATGACATTGCATCTTGCTTGTATCATAATTACACCAGGTGGCATGACCAGTCATAAATACCGTTGTCAGAATTAGTTTTAATTAACAGAAGTAATTACTGGGTAACCCTTACATTTTCCGGCACGGAATCCTTTTAAGTGTTGGAGCTCGCTACCTCGCTATCGGAAAATTCAGGTGCTTCCCCGTTAGCGAGTTAGCGAGGCCCCGTAAAGTGGTAAAAGATCAGCAAGATCTTTGATGACGTGGAATGACAGATGACTATGGTAAATTTTGACATGTACCAACTATGCAGAGATCCGATTCTCATTAATACCTATCTGACTGAATGTACAAAAAATCTTGAACGTCAGCTTGAAGTGGATCAACGGAGCTCGCTACCTCGCTATGACAAGTTGCATTCTTGTTAAGCCATGCGACATAGCAAATATAAATCAGGAGATCTTGTGTTTCTTCTTCACCTTTGATTTGGTAAGTGATCAATGGCTATCCTCTCCTCGCTATGAAGAGTTGCAAGGGAGATAATTATAGCGACATAGCGAGTTGGGCCCGCCGCCTTCTTTCTTAAGAAGCCCTGTAGCGTATCTTTCGATCATTTCTTGATCTGATCAACGATTGTTGCCGCTTCGCCATGGCAAGGTGCTTGTTCTTTATGCATAACAAAGTAGCAACATGCTGACACGTGTTCTCCGTCGTCAGTGGGTCCAAATATAAGTGCCATCAAAGAAAGAATTCTGTACGTGGAAAGTTCTCATTGGGTAAAATAACTGACATGGCAAATATAACTCCTAGTTGTTCTCTCTATACCGCATGATCATAGGATTTTTAAAGATCGATGGCGCAGTTTTAAATGAAAAATGTAGTGCCACTCTCTATATTAATTAGATAAGAAAGCTTCGTCCGTGAGGAAAAATAGAGTATAATACAGAGAGATTTCATCAGTTTCATTTCACGCAAGAACAGATTTGGAGCCATTCTTGTGCAGAAGCCATTACTGAAAGAAAAGCGTGCCAAGGTTTGATAAAAAATTATCAAGTTGTCTGTTCGCGGAAAATTTGTAGGAATACAGAGGAGAATTGAGACAGATTTCAAGTAAGTAAAACTACCATCATCTTCGTGAGCTTTTAAGTTCTAAAAAGATAGCCCAAGATGCCTCCGAAGAAGGGATTTACAGGTGCAATAAACTACTTGGATAGAAATGTGCATGATGATTTGCTTGAGTTACTTCCTGAGTCTACTGTAGAAACGGTGCAAGTTAAGAGGTTAACCTCACTGAACCCTAGGCTAAGGATAGCTGATGGATTGTATGATAAGGGTAATTGGGTCCGGGATGCTCAAACTTCTCATACTGGTTTGAGTTTATTCAAAAAATGGTTTGCGGAAAGGAAGTTATATGCCCCTCATGCCAATATATGGAATTTTGATCTTGGGAAGCTTGTTGTCCCCAGTGTGTTTATGGATTTTGACCTACTTGAAGCTATAGCAAAAAACTATGACCAAGCCACTAAGGTAGTGAGAAGAATGGATGGTGAGGCTTTAGTTACCATCAGTCCCGAGGAGATTAGGAAGGTTTTCAGTCTGGGACATCTCACCATGTATCATGTGCCCATTAATTTGATAGAGTTAGAAAAAGAATATATATCCAAAAGGGATGTAGTTAGACAGGGTGCACTGAAAGCCCACATAGGCCGGATTGGAGGCCTCCCAACCATAACATCATCTTCTAAAGAACCATTCAAGAAATCATGCTTTAATGCCAGGGAAGTAGAGATATATAGGACCCTGTGCAGAGTCTTCGGAGAGGGCGAAGAAGATTTTATTCCGGTGAGCTTCATGTATATGATCACCCAAATCTCCTCTTTTGGTGTGGAAATAATTTTTGATTTTGCATCTTACTTGGCAAATGAGATTCACCAGGGATTGGTGGGGATTGCAAAGGGCAAGGTGGAAAAGGTTTGGGGCCAGTACTCCTTATTGATGCATATGTTTCTTTTTAAAGGGGCCACTTATTTTGGTAAAGAAATGGTTTTAAATAGAGAACAAGAGGGGGATGCACTGCCAGTCCAATTATGGAGTGCAGACATGACTTGGGAAGCAGAAAATGCTAGCTTTGTTAGACTTGATAGGCACTTTGCCTCCAAACTAAGATGCCTCATATTGAGTGATAATCCCAGAATCCCTAAGGCGTTAATGCACCTTGTTAGGCCTATGGACAAACCCCATAATCTAAAAGTTTCACATAATTGGGGAGATATTATCCCATATTCAGTCTCAACTGTCATCAGGGTCTATGGATTCAAAGGAACACCCCATGTGCTACCCTATCAGGTACCTCTAAAGGTAGGGATAGCTGAATTTTTGTGGTAGTTGGGAGGAGTGGAGGAGGCCTTTTTGCACAAAAGGGGGACAGGATCAATTTTTCCTACTTGTACTATAGCCCACCAGTTTGTGATAACTAAAGAAGGGTGGATCTTTCTCCACAAAATTTTGGATCAATATAAGATGGCAGTGTCTCATGCTCATTTTTGTGATACAGAAGGTTTCTTTAACTCTGCTCTTAGATTTAGAATCAAGCTTCGTCCAGTTCAGCATGAATTCTATTTTCCTGAAGATATAATAAGAAATGAATATTCTCTCCATGAGCAAGAAATAAAGAAAGAAAAATGGAGAGTCTATTCAAAAGTTTTGGAATTCATTAATTGTTTTGACAAAGATTACAGTCCTCTTAGTAATGCTGCAACCAATGCAGATAAGATAAATAAGCTCATGAGTACTTTCTCTGAGATAATGGAAGTAATGAATGAGAAGAAACAGCATTTTATTGATTCTTTTCCAGATAAAGCCAGAGAGGTTATGAGAAAATTAGGTTTCACCCCCAACATTGGAATGGGTCCACTGGTGGTATGAAAGAAGATAGGATATACTATTGTTCGACAGCAGCTGCCCATTGTACACAAAGAAAAACAGATAGTTGAATTCACCAGTACTGTCCTGGAAGAAAGACCCCCTGAACCTTCTCCCAAAAGAAGAATAATAATAAGGGAGGAAGAATCCCTTGATGAAAGTTACTCACCTTCTCAAACCCCAATAAGAATTGAGGAAGAACAGCTCACCAATGAGCAATTCGAACAAATGGGGTCACAAGGAGAAATTTTTGTTACACAAGCAGAAATTGATGAAGGGAACCCCCAGGAACCTCCTGTGCCAAGTTTTGAATTAACGATAGCAGATTTCAAAGGAAGGGAATTGGACCCTATTTTGGAACAAGCCAGTCGGCATTTTTTGTCTGATAACAATTTTGTAAGATCTAGGGCTTTCCATCAGTTTGCATGGAGGGTAAACATGCACATTTTTGAGCAAAGGTGTAAGAATATGAAAACAGAACATCCAAAAATGGATGAGACCTCCATTCAAAATCAAATAAAGGAACAAATGGTGCAAGAGTTCTAAAATATAACCCCTGATGAGGGAAGACAGATGGTAAAAAATGCTAATGTTTTATTATTGCCCAATTGGGATATTGCTGACGCATTAATTTTTAATTCTGTTTTAAATAATTTAGGACTCTAGGATCCAAATAAAGAGGAATTCTTGGGTACAGCATTCAGCAATGATCAAGCTACCCTTGTTATGTGGTCCCTGAGAAGAGGATCCAGAACTACTTCATCACAGCCTGATGATTCAGGACTAACAGGGAGTATCATTGTAAGGAGAGTTGCTGATACTTCAAATGTACAGGCAGCCCACATGAATGTGGATTATTCTAAATTTGCCTTGGCTACTGCAGAAAGAGAAGAGAGGGAAATGATTGATATGCACAATAAATATGAAATAGTGGTGGATGCTTATAACCAAGAGGTAAAAAGGAGAATTGAGTTGAAAAACAGGGTATCTCAATTAGAGAAAGTACTTGGAAAGAGGAAAGTGGGAGAATCCAGTACACTGAGAATTGCATATCCTCCACAGTCATCTGTGGGATTAACCCCTATTATTGAGATATCTGACACCCCTGAAAGACCCCAATTCTATACTGCAGAGGAATTTGAAGCAGAAAAAACCAAATTACATGAGTGGCAGATAGAATTTAGAAATCAGCAAGAAGAGAAATGGAAGCAGGGTGTGACATATTTGAGGGATAAAATACAATGATCAACTTTTTATGATCAGTTGACAAGGATTGTAACCCTCATGGATGAGTTGAATAAAGAAAAGGATGGACTAGATTCTCTTGCACAGAAATGGAGACAGAGAAATAATGATGTTACAAGTATATGTATATCTACAGTCCAAATGCCTTATCATCAGGTTGAAAGGATTTTTGATTTATTGAATCAATTAGATAATTTTGAGAATAAAAGAGATTCTTTATAGAGAAAATTGATACTCTGTTTTTCAAAGTATCTTGTTGAAAAGTTCACCCTATTTCCTTGTGCTTTAGAATCTGTTGATACAGTAAAGGAAAGGGAAAAATGGAAAAAGGAAATGGATGAATTATTTGATAATAGAATAATAAACATCATCAGTGAGACTGGCCATTGGTTTTGGGCAAAGACAAATGAGGAGCTGGTAAAAGTACAATTATATTATGCTGCTATGAGAAAAGAATTCGATGATTTAGAGGAAAATGCAAATTCTTTAATAAAGATACAAAGAGAAACCCTAAGTTTTGATTGGCCAGATGATGATACTTTTAATAGATGGAAAAATCAGTTTAGTGAGCAGATGTCACGAGACAATGAGGAAGAAGATGTAAGAGTAATAGTTACTTTTGTAATCGGCAATGATGACATGGAAAATCCCCAGGTTAAAGTGAGTTTGCAGGTAACAGAAGATGATACATCACTTACAGCCCTCATGGGTATGTACTCTGAAGATGAAGAATGATTGTAAGATCAGATCACAACAACCAAGAAGCATAACAGAAAGGGACCCGCCAAGAAATGTTGTTGTAATTAACCTTTCTGTTATTTTTGTTTTTGTCTTTCTAAAGAAGGACACCTGTCACCTTCTTTAGCCTGAAGCTTGTTGCATCTCACACTATTTAAGTGAGATCCCAAGGCTAAAGAATGGTCTGAATTCTTTTTTTACTAAGTATTGTGCTTAGTTCTATTTTTGGTCCAAACATTTTGGAAAGGAAGTTTGTAGTATACTTTTCTGTCAAAATTTCTGAGATATAGATGAATGTAGAAAGAACTGTGCTTCTTCTCTGAAGGTCTTTCTGGGTCTATTGTAAAGGATATACCATTTTCAAAGGAAATGAATACAAATTATGAACTGTCCCCATATTTGTTCTTTCTGAATTTTGTCTCCTTTTAAATACTTAGCTACCTTGATGTTGTGTGAGTAAAAGCTTATGCAATTGATTGCAATATAGTAAGGTTGTACATCCATTTGTTATTGTTGTTAATTCAATAGATTAAATAAAGGCTCTGATGAATGTGATGAGGTTGCTTAGGTGTTAAAAAGGATTTTTGAATGATAAATTCTGGTAAGAATTGCTGATAAGAATTTGTTGCAAAGCAACAAATTAGATCTAAGAATTTACTTGACTCTGAATCCCCAATGGATTAGGCACTGATCGAAAGTATCTCAGCCAAAAGAGAAGTATATTATGACTGGTTTTTTCAAAGTACATCATAAAATCAATTTTTACTTATATTTCCTGTAAGATATTCAAAGTTGGCCAGCACTTGCCTCCATGGATAGTTTTATCTTCATTTAGCCATTGTTGTTGGAAACATCTACAGAGCTATAGAAGATTTCTTGGCCATATCTGTTCAAGGGATGTGTTTATCAATTCAGTAAGATTTACGTATATGTTTGAGGATTTAGAGATGAGAATCAAAATGAAACTAAGAATAATTCTCATACAATTGTTCCATCTTTGAACCATCCCCGGGTACACCCGCCCTGGTTTTTACAGAGCCAAAAGAGTAGAAAACTGTCTAAGGTTTTGTTGGAGTTGGGTCCTAGTACTTTGCATATGCAAGTGATAATGAGAATTGGCTATTCTTTAGGTTGTGTATGTACTGATATCTAGGTATTAAGCCTTTTGTTGCTTAGTAGTTTTAGCACTGTTTTAACATCATAATAAAACACCAACAGAATGCTAGAGGTTTAAATGCCTCTAGCAAAAAATTCTTATTAAAGAGTAATATATCTCTATTTGAACCTGAAATTATACTATTAATAGAAACTAAACTAAATAAAGAAGAAGGAAGTAAATTAGACAGGAAATTGGGAAGTTGGAAAATTGTCATTGAGGAGTCTAATGGAGCATCAGGAGAGATAGGTATAATATGGAACCCAAGGAAAATTATTTAAGACTTGATCATTTTGAATCACAATTGGATGGGATGTAAAGTTAAGAATATTAAAAAGAACCTCCAAATCATCCTAATAAATATATATGGGCTTGTACAGATAGCAAATAAGAAGCATTTATGGGAAGACTTAAATACATTTTGAGAGGTAACCATAATGAAGACATCCTCATTGGGGGTGATTTCAATGTTATATTAAATTTGGAAGAGAAGTATAGGGGATAGTATCATTTCACATAGACAACCATGGACTTCAAAAGATGGGTAGAGGATAATCAACTCCTAGATATCCAAACTAACAATGGAACATTTACTTGGAATAAAACGAGGAAAGACTTCACCTACATTGCTAAAAAATTGGATAGATTCTTCTTCAAATGAGAATTAAGAGAAATAGGGATGACCATCTAGTCAACTGTATTATCCATTGTTGGAATTTTTTAGAATAACTGGGAGTGGGGTGAATCACTTATCCAAGCTCCAGATGTATAAATAAAACTTTTCACAGCTTAGTGAACCCATATCCATATAAACTTATATGCATGCATCCATTAGATCATATAATATTTAAACTTTGTAGGTTATTGTCCTAGGTCAAAACATCTTTATAGAAAACATGAAACATAACATATTCAATAACACATTTGGCACATGGATTTTACATGGAAACGTAATTTGGGAAAAATCACCAATAATACACTACTAATTCTCACTCTTCTAAAGTGATGCCCTGTGAAAGGCCAGCCATGTTAAAGGTTACAATGCCCATTGTTAAATGTGACCTAGTTAGAGGATTTTAATCACCTTGTTAGGCATGAACCTTATTAGAGGACTTTAGACCATTCACTTAGAATGTCACCTAGTTAAAGGATTTAAAAATGACTATTACATCAACCTTAATCCAAAATATTTACCCTGGACTAATACAATTATTAGAAATTACAATAAGGCTTGATCTGATAACAAATTACAACTCACTTGTAAATTATAGATCTTTGTTTCAGTCCTCCATTCTACTTGACTTTCACACACATCAACTCTGATAGCTTGTTCACCCTTTAAGCATTCATACTCTTAAACCTAATTGCACTGCTTGCCAATAGCAGTCTCTTCTGTTTGGCCATTGAATGAAGCAATACCTTAGACTCCTTATCTTCCTTAGGTTCTTGCACATGACAACCTTTTCTATTGACCATCTCTCTCTATAAATTGAGATTTAAGATCTTTTGTCATTCAACCTCAATTGTCCATTTTAGGTTTATGTAGGATTAGGTAGGATATAATGAATCCACCCACTTTTCCATTTGGTTCCTCTATAAAATTCTTCTTCGATCCTCTTTGAATTCACCTCAAAATGGTTTACCTTAAATTAGGTGCCACCATCTCATCATAGTTATCTTCCACATGCTTCACACAATTTAAGAAAACAAAATAGTCATCTCAAATTTGTCAAATCTATGATTTAACATGAATACTAGTACTCAGCATCAATATGTTGTTACTCGACTTCCATAATGTTCTACACTCATCTTCAACTAGTTAACTTGGAAAACACTAAAGTTTACTAGTGCTTGGCATCAACTAAACTTTACTCAGCTTACATGAAGTTCACTCGGCATACACTGAATCTTCACTTTTCTCAACTTTGACTGATTTTTTGTTTGGCTTGCATTAACTTTTCTCAGCACCTACTGTCCACTCGATCAAGTTTGGAAGAGTCAATTCTTCTTACTTGTTCTTCTAGACTTATAAGTGTATCCAACCTTTATAGCCTTAAGTAGATAAACAATACACTATATCATCAATGTCTTAATTGATCTTTGTACTCCTTTTTCATACCATAACTCAAACATTCCTCTAGGTGCTCTTGTTATCTTATTTGATCAAAACCTCCTTATCAATCAAACAAATGATATTACTCAGATCAACGAAGTAGTTGTCTTACCAACAAGTAGCAAGTTTGACATTAGTGACAAAATAATGATTGTTCCATTACAAGTTCTTCACTTCAAAACAATCTTATATCAATAATCTGCCTCTTTCGCATTGATGGAAAATGATACCAAAAATAAAATAATTCCTTTTATTGAAATATCTCCCTCTATCATCATCTTTAATCTTCTATATAGGCTACAAAATTTTGTTATGATCAATAGACAATCAACTCTTCCTTATGACTCCCTCTTGATCACTCCCTCTTTCTTATATTCAGGTATCTCTGCACTATTCTTATATCTCCCTTAGCATTATCTCCCTCTTACTAGGTTTATTTATTTATTTATTTCATTTCTCCCTCTTTAGTAAACATCAGGTACACTATCTCCCTCTAAGTAGATATTCCATGTCTCTCCCTTTACTATCTCACTTTGATTGGTATACATTATCTCCTTCTTTGACAATAATGCCAAAGATTTGTCATCTCAACATATAGATGTTAACAATTTTAGTTCCTCCCTCTATCACCTAACTTGTGACTAATCTTCTATTCCAGCTCTTTGATTACTTAAGGAAACTCCTAAAGTAAGATCCACTTCATCAAGTTGTAAGATACAACATTCAGTGTAGGACACTACTTATGTGTCTCAAGCTGCTTTGGATGGGGTATCACCCCTAGTTTACCTCTTAGATACTCATGAGCATCCTTAGGTAATGCTTTTGTGAAGATATGAGCTATCTGCTCTTTTGTATTCACATATTTCATCTTCACCTTCTTGTCTTGAACTAACTCTCTCAAGTAATGATACTTGATTGTAATGTGCTTAGTCTTTGTGTGCATTATAGGGTTTTTTGATATGTTTACAGCACTTGTATTATCACAATAAAGTATCATAGGTTCAATGATTTCTTCCTTCATACCTTTGAGTAGTTGTTTGATCCATATAATGTTTGTACAATTTACTACAACAACAACATATTCAGCTTTAGCAATAGATTGAGATATACAATTATGTTTCTTGCTGGTCCAAGTAACCAACTTCTTTCCTAAGAAAAATGCTCCTCCACTAGTGCTCTTTCTCTCATCAATGTTTCTAGCCCAATAAGCATTAGTGTAGGCTCTCAACTCAAACTTCTCATTTTTTTATGGTATAAACCATAGTCTTCTATTCCATTTAGATATCACATTATTCTCTTAACATCCATCAAATGATTCTCCTTAAGATTAGCATAGAATCTTGCAACTATCCCAATAGATAATGCAATATCAGGTATGCTATGTACGACATATTGCAATTTACCAATCATAGACCCATATAATGTTCGATTCATATCAACTAAATCATCATTCTTTGACAACTTGTGTCCTATTACCATAGGTGTACTAACTAGTTTTGAATCTTCCAATCCAAAAGTTTTCAATATTTCCTTCACATACTTAGACTAAGTGATGTATATACCATATCTCATCTGCTATACTTGCAAAACAACAAAGAACTTGATCTCTCTAAATATAGACATCTCAAATTCTTTCTTCATTTCATTTGCAAATGCCTTACACAGTCCATCTTCACCTCCAAATATGATATCATCAACAAAAATTTCAGCTAGTAAAATACCTTTACCTCCTTATGTCTTCAAATACAAATTATGTTTATCATCAATCCTCTCAAATCCAACCTTCACAAGATAATTATGAACCCTTTCATACCATGCTCTTGGTGCTTGCTTTAAACCATATAAAGCTTTGTGTAGTCTACATACCGTTTTCTTGTTCTTAGCATCAACAAATCCTTCTAGTTGTTATATATACACCTCTTCTTATAATATGTCATTAGAAATGCAAATTTCATATCCATTTGATAAACTTTGAAACATTTGTATGCAGAGTAAGCAAGTAGAGTTCTTACTTTGTCCAATCTTGCAACAGGGGCAAATGTTTCTCCATAGTCTATCCCTTCCTCATGTGCATACCCTTTGCAAACTAATCTTTCCTTATTCCTTGTGACTTCACCATTTTCATCTAACTTGTTTCTCTACACCCACTTGATTCCAACCACATTCTTGTCCTCTAGTCTAGGAACTAGAGTCCATGTCTTATTCTTCTCAATCTATTCAATCTCTTCTTTCATGGCTTTTCTCTAGTCCACATTCTCTAAGGTATCTTTCATTGACTTAGGTTCATACATGTTTAGAAAACATGTATCAATTCTTATCTTCTTCTTTGCTATTGGTCTAGCATTTTTGTCTCCAATAATTTGTTCAGGAGGGTGATGTCTTTTGACATACTTTGACAATCTGGGTTTTGCTCTATTTTCTCATTAGGTATGTGAACATCTAATTTACCATTCTTTAAATCTTTAAGAATATAGCACTTGCTTCCAAATACCTTTAAAAAATTTACATTGGGTGAGTATCCATACCATAATTCAAAAGGTGTTGAATGAGTACCTTTCTTGACTTGTACATAGTCCAAGGTATAGACAGTTGTACTTATAGTCTCTCTCTTGTATTTCAAAGAAACATTCTTCTCCATCATTAGTGTCCTAGCATAGTCCATTATAGATATGTTCCTCCTTCTAGAAATTCCATTTTGTGGAGGGGTCCTAAGTGCAGATGTTTGTCTTTTGATTCCTCTATCATTACAAAACATCTCAAACTCATTAGATGTAAATTCTCCACCTCTCTTAGATCTCAAAAATTTTAGGCTTTTACCTATTTCCTTCTTGACTCTTTATAAGTACCACTTAAACACTTGAAAACCATCATATTTCTATCTCAGAAACATAACTGTCATCATCCTACTATAATCATCAACAAATAACATAATGTACTTGTCACCGTTGTAGCTTTGCACTTCAATTGGTCCACACAAGTCAGTATGAACAATCTCTGAAATTACTTTAGAGGTGTGAGTCTTACTCTTAAAACTAGATTTTATCATCTTACCTAACTGACATTGTTTGTAAATTATATTATCAGGTTTTCTTCAATTTAGGTAGACCTTTGACTCTTCTCATGTTACTAATATTGACCAAGTTATCAAAATTAACATTACATAACATCTTGTTCCATAATCACACATCATCAAATTTTATGAAAAGACAAATAGCATCATTCATATCAAGATAAAATAGATTACCTCTAGTTTGATCACCTTTCCTAATCAATTTTCCATTAGTATCATAGATCTTAGCTATCTTGTTCTCAAATTCAACCTTGCAACCTAAACTATTCAGTTGTGACACACTCAACAAATTATAGTTAAGTCCTTCAACATAATAAGCATTGTCACACAAAAAAAAATTGTGAGCTTGATAGAACCTTTTTCTTTTATCAGATAGGGTGCATCATTACCAAACCTTACACTATTTCCATCATAATAATTCAGGGTGATGAACTTACTTTTATCTCTAGTCATGTGATGTGAACACCCACTATCAATGATCCATCTATCACTCTTATTCACATAAGACATTAATCTAGTTGCCCCATCCTCATCAAATTTTATCCTTTATTGCCACATACACTACTTCATCTTCATGATGATCATATCCATCTTTTGTTTCCTCTTCTGCAATCTAGTAAGACTTCTTGCCCTTATCTTTGTAATCTTTGTTGGCATCATCTCTCCTACCTCTGTATTTGTCACCACTCCTATTGTTCTTCTTCTGTAGACATCTAGTAACAATATAACCAACCTCACTGCAATTAAAATGCATGATAGGTAACTTATCTTTAAATTTTCCTTTTCCTCTTTGAAATCTCCTTGATAGCAGTGCTTCAAGATGTTCTACATCCTCCTCATCTGTGTTACTATCACTAGAAACATATTTGACCTATTTCTTTTTATCCTTAGGCTCCTTTAATGACAACTTACCTTTGAAAGTAGATTCGATGTTGTCAGGTTTGAAATTATCAAAATTAGAGAGCTCAAAGGAAATGAGCCTACCTACCAAACCTTCCAAAGTCAAAATAGAACCTAGCATACATCTTAATTCTTGTATGGAAAAAACTCTAATTTCATAGATAGGAAGTGGAGTTCTTAGTACTTTACTCAATACAATATCATCATCAATAATATCATTAGCTCCTCTTATAGAATTAACAATATCTTTTATTCTAGAGAATAATTGAGCAACATTCTCACCTTCTTGCATCCTCATATCATCAAACTTACCTATAAGACTTTTAGACTTGACTCTTAAAACATTTGTGTCTCCTCCATAAATAGTGTGTAGTATGTCCCACATCTTCTTTGCAAAATCACAATCCTTGATGTGATCAAATTTGGCATAACTTAGGGCAGAGGCAATCTCCAACATTGTCTAATTGTGTTCTTTCTTATTTTTAAGATCATTGGTAGTTGGGGCTCTAGCAGGATCAACATGTTTAGAGATAATGGTAGATTGTACATGGTCTCCAAGACCTCCTAGGTGTAGCTTCATCAAACTTTTCCATGCAGGGAAGTTCTCCTTGTTAAGCTTGGGTACCTCTCTTTTTGACATCTTGATCTTTTGCTTCTAGTACCTTTAAACTAGTCCTCTTAAGAAGATGGCTCTGATACTAATTGTTGGAATTCTTTAGAATAACTAAGAGGGGTTGGGGGGGTAGCGCGGGGGGTGGTGGTGAATCAATTATCCAAGGTCTAGATGTACAAATAAAAATTTTCACAACTTAGTGAACCTATATCCATATAAACTTATATGCATGCATCCATGAGATCATATAATACTTAAACTTTGTAGGTTACTATCCTAGGTCAAAACATCATTGCAGAAATGTAAACATAAAACATAATAGATTCAATAACATATTTGACACATGGATTTTATGTGGAAACCCAATTTGGGAAAAACCACTGGTAACATGATACTAATTCTCACTCTTTTGAAGTGATGCCCTGTGAAAGGCCAACCATGTTAAAGGTTACAATACACCCTATTAAATGTGACCTGTTTAGAGGATTTCAATCACTCTATTAGGAGTGAGCCTTGTTAGAGGACTTTAGACTGATCACTTGGAATGTCACCCAGTCAAAGGATTTAAAAATTACTATTAGGTCAACCTTAATCCAAAGAATTTACCCTAGATTTATACAAATATTAGAAAGTAACAATAAAGTTTGAGCTGATAAAAAATTACAACTTGCTTGAAAATTATAGATCTTTGTTTCAATCCTCCATTCTACTTGTCTTTCACACACTTCAGCTCTGATAGATTGTTCACCCTTCAAGCATTCATACTCTTAAGCCTTCTTGCTTTGCTTTCCAATAAAAGTCTCTTATGTTCAGCCATTGAATGAAGCAATACCTTATACTCCTTGTCTTCCTTAGGTTCTTGCACATGACAACCTTTGCTTCTAACCAGATCTCTCTATAAATAGAGATTTAAGATCTTTTGTCATTTAACCTCATTCATCCATTTTTGGGTTAGGTAGGATTAGGTAGGATTCAATGAATCTGCCCACTTTTTCATTTGGTTCCTCTAGAAACTTCTTCTTCAATCCTCTTTGAATTCACCTCAAAATGTTTTACCTTGAATTATGTGCCACCAACTCATCATTGTTATCTCCCACACACTTCATACAATTCAAGAAAATATAATAATTGGCTCAGATTTGTCAAATCTATGATTTAACATGAATATTGGCACTTGGCATCAATATGTTGTTACTCGGCTTCCATACTATTCTTCCACTGATCTTCAACTAGTTAACTTAGAAAACACTAAAGTTTACTGGTGCTTCGCATCAACTAAAATTTTCTTGTCTTACACTAAGTTCACTTAGCATAGATTGAATCTTCACTTTTCTCGACTCCAACTAATTTTCTGCTCGGCCTGCACTAACTTTTCTTAGCACCTACTGTCCACTTGATTAAGCTTGGTAGACTCAATTCTTCTTACTTTTTCTTCTAGACTTAATTAGTGTATCCAACCTTTACAGCCTTAAGTAGATAAAAAATACACTATATCAACATTATCTTAACTGATCGTTGTACTCCTTTTTCATACCATTTCTCAACCTTTCCTCTAGTTGATCTTGTTATCTTATTTGATCAAAACCTCCAATCAAACAAATGATATTACTCAAATCAACTAAGCAATTGTCTTACCAACAAGCAGAAACTTTGACACCAGTGACAAAATAATGATTGTTCCATCACTATTTTTTCACTTCATATCAACACCCATAGCAAGATCTGACCATTGCCTGGTTAGAACTAAATTAGTTGAACCCTTTATACCATCTAGAAACCCTTTTAAATGTGAAAATATGTGGTTCTTAGATCCTAATCTTATAGGAAACATTAAACAGTGGTGGATAGAAGGAGAGTTTCAAGGATGCAAGATGTATTCCTTCATGTCCAAAATGAAAATAATCAAAGAGAATATCCAAAAATGGAACAAAACACATTTTAATAATATTTTCAAAAAAAATAAAGTAATGAAGAAAATTTAAAAACACTAAACAATGAAATTATCAAAAATGGAATGAATAACAAAAGATATCTAAAGGAAAAAGAACTTTTCATGAAACAAAAATTCTAGGAAAGGAAGAGATATTTTGGAGGCAAAAATCATGAGAAACTTGGTTAGCAGGAGGAGATTGAAACACTAAATATTTTCACAACAGTACTATTCTTAATAGATCAATAAATAAAACTTCAAACATTAAGGATGGAGTAGGAAATATAACTAAGAAACCAACAAATATTGCAGAATTTTTTGTGGATTATTTTAAAAATCTCCTAAACAACTTTGACTATTCTAACTTAATGGCACAAAGGAAAATGTTAGAAATCATTCCAAAGTTAGTTACTATGGAAGATAACAAAATACTTAACAAACCTATAACTCTAGAGGAGGTCAAAATAACACTATTTAAGATGAATCCCAACAAATCGCCAGGGCCTAATGGTTTTTAGGCTTTCTTTTATCAAAAGTGTTGGGATATAATAAGAATAGACTTATGGAAAGCAATAGTAGCAACAAGAAATGTTGGATCATTATTAGCATAAATTGATCATACATTTTTAACACTTGTCCCTAAAAAAGCCTATGATGAAGTATTAGGGGATTATAGACCTATAGCATATGCAACACCATATAAAAAATCTACTCAAAAGTTTTAGCTAATTGTCTGAAATTGTTCCTCCCCAAACTCATCTCAGAGGAACAAATTGGATTTATTCCAGAAAGATCTATTCTAGATGGAATTATCATTATTCAAGAAACTATTCATTCAACCACCAAGAACAAAGAGACTAGTATGTTCTTGAAATTGGACATACAAAAAGCATATGATATGGTAGACTGGAGATTCTTATGAAATGCATTAGAAGCCTTTGGTTTCTCTCGTCAATGGATCAATATAATCTTTAATAGCATGTCAACTCCTAAAATATCACTTCTCATCAACCGAGCCCCAGAAGATTTTTTTTCAATACATCTAGGGGTATTAGACAAGGAGACCCAATATCACCATTTATGTTTATTATTATGGATGAATCATTTGAGAGATCAATTTTAAAAGCTCAACTGGAAGGGAACATTAAAGGTATAAACATTGTAGAGAGTATCCCAAACATCACTCATCAATAGTTTGTTGATGACACAATATTACTTAGAGAGAGCTCTATGGTAGAAGCTCAAAATTTTAAAAAGATTATTTGCCAATATATGGAAGCGTCAAGTCAAAAAGTGAATGCAAAAAAGTCTGAGATATTCTTTTTAAGCACTAAACCTGATATAGAATATTAGATATGCAACATTATGGGATATAAAAAAGGAATATTTCCATGTAAATATTTAGGAATAGAATTAGAGAAAGGAACCAGTCATAATAAAGGGTGGAATAGTATTTTAGAAAGAATTGATAAGAAAATAGGTTGTTGGAAAGGTAAGTGGTTAACTAAGGTTGGTAAAGTAAAATAAATTAAAGCCATTCTTTCATTGATTCCTACTTATCAAATGTTTTGTCTTCTTTTATCTAAAAAGGTTAATGAAAATCTAGAAGGAAAGCTAAGAAGCATCTTCTGGAATGATATAGATGAAAAAAAGAAAATGGCCCTAATTAAATGAGAAAATATATGTAAACCAAAAGAGTTGGGGGGACTAGGGATTAAAAACCTCAACTAGCTAAATGAAGCATTAGGAGAAAAACTAGTATGGTGTATCTATCAAGAGTGGGAGCAAAAGTGGGCTAAAATATTATATAAGAAGTACTTTAATGAAGAGGATCCCACATCCATCTTTAGGATGCACAACATTCCTAAAGGATCTGAAAGTTAGAATTTTATAGTCAAGTTTCAATCACTAATTAGTAGATATGTCACTTAGGATATTGGATACCTGAATGTATACCTGATCACTATCCACCATAAAACATACATTATCCTTATAGTCTTCAACTAGTTTCTTAGGGATCAGGTATCTATTATTCATTTTCTCCTTGAATGCATGAAAATAATTATCCATAATACTAGTGTAGTTTTCTCCCATCTCAGCAATATATTCATTTATCTGATAAAGTATTGGCACATCTTTCCTCCACATAATAATAACTTTTGATGGAAATAATTTCTGAACATAAAATAATAAACATGTCAAAAGTGAGCCAAACTTACATGGATTGTTCTTTGATGTCTTAATGCTCTCCATGTTCTTGTTGAATTGAGTAGCTCGGAAAGGTCAAGAGATAGGCTTTTCTTGACTACTTTATATACCAGGTCTACTGCTTCACACGACAGATTATTCAACCTGCTCGAACTATAGATCTTGTGTGTAATGACATGAATACTGAACTTTAATTTCATATCATTGACACTGCTAATTTTCATTCCCCTACCATCCCACTCAACTGAGGTTTTCTTTTCTAGTTTGACTTGACCTAGGGTTTTTATCATTTTAGCTTTTGTCAACATTGGTAGACCAGTGATCCTATGGATCATCTTCTTTGTTATTAGAATTGGTTTCTCCAACCATAATTATCCATTTTGCACATGATTAAGGATATACCTAATCCATTTCACTTAGAAATCATAAGGCATGTGAGGAATATGGGTTAAACCTTTTGCCTCAAGATGTTGATGCTCAAGTTTCAAAATGCCATCAATGCTTAACTCCTTTAAACATTCATCCATTTATAGAGTACCAATATCTTGAATCTTTCATTTAAAATGAGAACAAATATTGTTGATCAATAGTACCTTGGGAGGGATTTGTGACTACCGCTCAGATCTAGGGTTTCAACGACTACAAGAGTGAACCTAAAATCTGGTGCCTTCTATTGTACACCACAAACCAACATGTTTGACCCTCATTTCACTTCGCTACTGGTAGCTACCATCTTCACTTAGTAGGGTTTAAGAGAATTTGAAAACTTTGATAACAATTTGCTCAAATCGCTTGAATGTTCTTGAAGATCGCACTGCACAATTTTCTCTCAAAAAATTCACAGTAAAAATGAGTTCGATTTCTTTCCTTTAATCAAATTTCACCATAAATTCCTACTATGGAAGTTAGATGAATTTGATCATTTATCATCCACTTTTCTTGCATTGATTACTTGGTAGAGTCTTTCATCATTCGGTAGCCATATAAGGTTTAGTTACTCCTGACCTTGCTCGGTAGAGTTTGTGACCCAACCTCACTTGGTAAGGAAGGTAACTCGATAGTAACTGGTACCTTTTACTCGGTGATCTCTTTGCATCTTGAATGATGATGTGGATCTTTTGTCCTGACAACTAGAACTTATTTGGATGTCTTCTTTGGTAGCCTAGTTCTAGTTCTCCTCTGAGAAATCAAGTGGAAATGGTGGAGTCACCCAATTCTTGAGTGACTTGATCATCATTTCTTGGACTTGCATTCTCAGTAGACTTTGGAACCCATTGTTGTCTCATTTTTTTCTAATGTTATCAAGTTTTCCCTCCTTTTCATCTTCTATTTTTCCAATATTCATATAGATCTTGGCAAGATGATCGAGTTCTATATAGATGAAACATCTTTTGGTAGTATCTCTTTTCCTCATGTGATGTTTTACACAATTCATTCCAATGTGTCCAAATTCTCCACAATAATGATATCTGCACTAGGTGTTATAGTCCCAACCAAATACAGCTTTCACAATTTATTCTACTACATTTAATATCTTGGTTTTTCATTCTGATGATTTGTGCCCATGCTTCTTACATTTGTGATATTTACCTTCAAATTTTGGTTTCTCTTTGCATTCATTTGATTTATGACCATGTTGATTACAATTGTAGAATTTTCCATTGAATTTTTCTTTCCCATTGCTCCAACATTGGTTTGAAGTATGACCTATCTTACCACGGTGATTGTAAGTAGGTTTTTTGTTCCTTTGAGCTCCTTGCTTGGATGATTCTCCTTCTTTTGTATATATAATTCCTGCTTTTCCTTTCTGTCTGAAGTGAATTTGTTCATTCAATTGATTCATGTCTGCTTGGGATTTCAACATTCTTTCATTGGTTTTCCTTTCAATGTTTAGATCATTCTACAGTCTTTCATTGTTTGATCTTACGTTCATGATTTCTTCATTTGCATTGGTGAGCTGATTAATGAAGTTTTCTTGCTGAAGGGATAGGTGTCGAATTGCATTGCTCTTTCCTTCTATATCTTCTCTTATCTTATTTTTCTCTTCCATGACTTCACATAATCTTACTGACTTAATTTCTTGCTCTCTTCTTAGTTTTCTTACTTCTTCTTGAAGAGTATTATTCTTTTCCAATAGTTCTTTGATTGCTTCATCAACTTCATTTGAATTGTTGGGATAGATGTCTTCAATTCTTTCTTCAATGTGGAGTGAATCATTTGTCTAGATTGCAAGATCTTTTCTTCTTTTCAGGGATTGAGAGAGTTGCTCTTTTTCTTTCTTAAGTTGTCTAATGGCCAATTCCAAATCTAGCTTCTCATTGTCAATCGCCTTGTCAAGTCTGAATACCTCCATTGTCTTTTATCTTTGCTCAAGCTATTAAACTTTTCACTAAGAACCACAATGCTCTGATACCAATTTTTTCAAAATTATGACAAGCTAAGTTACTAAGAGGGAGGGGTGAATCAATAACTTCTAAAAATTTTATCGCTAGGTCCCTAATTTAGCAATTAATGATTTATGTGAATTTTGATCAAATTGCATGGGTGAGAAACTGGAAACAATAAAAGCATACACAACACTTTAACACAAGATTTGGTGACACAAAAACCTTCCAAATAGAAAGTAAAACTAGGGTGGGGATGATATCCACAGGCTTTAGTACTGCAGTATAAAGTTGGCCTGTTAAAGCTTATAATGATTGCTTCTAATGATCTGCCTTGTTAGCAGTAATAAGGACTACTAGGTCCAGCTTGCAAAAGGATTTACAAACATACAATGAAGTATGCACTCAATAAAGAGATTTATAAAATACTATTAGGTCTACCTTGTTAAAGGATTTGACTGATCCACTTGTTAGGATGAAACAATAGCTGATTTCTAATCTACAACTTGATTTGTTGAATGAGATTCCTCTAAAGTATAAAAATCACCTTGTTGTGATAGATGAAGCTTTATTGCTCCTTATACTATTGTAGCCTTTTTAATTCACTCTTTTGTTCTTCTCTAATGATTACATTTCTTCCTTTTTTTAATTCGATGATTTGGATGTGATACAATACATTACATATATATCAATTCAATTACACAATTATAAAGTCAACCACAATACAAGTTTATACAAATATTACAAAGTCGTCCAAAGTGTAGAAACTCAAGCTATGAAGATTAACTCAGTAAGGTTCTAATACTCGACATCCACTATCAATGCTTGGCATCATCATGCACTCGGTAGACGTAGAAGCTCAATCCATACTGATCACTTCTAAGTAGTCTTGAACTCGGTCTGCACTAGTGACTTGGCAAATATTGTGAAACTCGGCATATAAACTGAATCACCTGATTCACAATACATAGCTCGATAAGCACTATCACCTTGAGCTTGGTATAAACTAAGTCTCTTGGTTAACATTGAGTAGCTCAGTCAACACTAGACTCACATCACATCAACTACAAACTTGGTAAGTACTACACAAATTAGTTTACACTAGTAAACTTAGCATACACTTAAATGCTCAATTTACACTGCTGATCTTCAACTTTGTAGTAACTACTTGGTTCAAACTGAAATCTATCCATAGGACTCAGTAGCAACTATAGGACTTGGTAGCAATTATAGGACTCGGTAGCAACTGGAATGCTTGGTTAACACTGTTAACTGTACAATATAATCGGTATGAATTTGCAATATGAATAAGTGTATATCAATAATAATAAACATGACTAAAATGTCAATAATAACATCACCTGCAACCATGTTAATCATGACAAGGAAACCAACTATTGTGTGTCTCATGTGCTACATGTGCATGCGGCATGTCAAGTAGGTCCTCCAAGGAAAGCTACTTTGAGGAATGAAAGAAACATTAAACCCGTGAACTAGTCCCTTTGGTACAAGAGGTTCAATGCAATTTAGTGCTTGTTAAACTTGGCACAAAGGGTACGAAATGTTTAAGGAGTACAAGAAAACTTGTCTATTATACCAAGACACCTTTTGAACCACAACAAGATGATGTTTTGAAATAAAATGCTTTCGGTTAAAGCTGGTTGTAAGGGAGGAAATGGTCAAAAATTTAGCTTGAGGGGGAAGGTTGGTCGAAAACAATGTTAAATGGATAAAAAAATGTCAATATGACTTCATTTTCAAATTTGACAATTGACAAAACCAATGGTTCAAACTAAAAATGTGAAAACAAAAGTGAACCAAAAATAATGAGTAAAAATGGTGACTCTGAAAAACATGAACTAACAAGGAGTAGGTGCTTAAATCCTAAAATAGATAAAAGACAAATACTAACCTTAAATCTGGAAACTATTGTTTTTTGATGTCTGTATACAATTTTGGGGAATTTTGCAACCTATTTTGGACAAGAAATGTCGAGATAGAGAAAACCAAAAAATCTTGTCCTTTTAAAGGGAGGTCAACCTTAACCTTGATAGCGGGGCATAATCATACCCTAGGACACAATTGTACCCCAAAAATTTGACCTTGACTTGCACTACTCCAATGAAATTTCTATTTGCAGATCTTGCAAGTTTGATGAAAAGGGTATTTGAATCTGCTCTTCAATTCATTGTTCCACACCTGTATCTGTAAGAAAAATGGTTTGTTTGTTTGTATGGGGGGTTTGCCTTGGTCAAACATCAATTTGGAATCAAACTTGAAATTGAATTGAATTTGCAATACAAATAAACAAAGTAAATGGAACTATTCACCTTGCTTATATTGAAATCCATGTGGAGGATTCAAATCCTTGAATCCACAATTATGGATGCTCCAAATGAATGTAGAAATGTATGTAGGATGTCTCAAATCAATGGCATTAGATCTTCAACACCAATCTTGAATGCATCTTTGCATAGGAAAAGGCTTGGATGAACATAGATGGAGAAATCTTCAATGAGAGGGCTCCATAGAGATTGAATCCTTCAATGGCTGACAATGGATCTTTTTGATGAAATGGATGCTTTAACACTTGAATGCTTGAATGCTTGATAGATAGTAGAACTTCACTTCATAGTAGGTGAATGTGTTTCATAAAAAGTAGATAATAAATTCACTCATAGAAAGTGGATAGATTGTAGATGTCAAAATGAGGGAAGAAGGCATCCTTATATAGAGATCTAGGACACTAACTCTTGAAGGTTGACATAGGAGCATTAAATCCCATTTAAACTTAACCCCTAGGAATAGACATAGATTAAATTTAATTTAAGATTCTACCTTTCTGAAACCCAAAACAACTAACTGAAAAGTGGGAAAAGAAACTTTCCAAAGCCTAAGATCCCAAAACTTCTAAAAATTGAAAAATGAACCTGGGGTCAAGGATGAGGTCAACCCTGCCCTAGGTCAAGGTTGAGGTCATCCATGACCTAGGTTAGGGTTGAGGTCATCCTTGGCCTAGGTCAAGGTTGAGGTTGACCTTGACCCACCAAGTCATCCTTGACCCAGAAGTCAAAGTCCTCAGTTTTACAGAGCAAGCTATTAGAAATAGGTTGGAAATAAAGAGAGAGAAGTAGAATAGGGGAAAATAGAAAAATCTATGCAAAGACCCATTAATAGCACTTGACATGACCCTAGACCACTTACTCGGAGGTCTATACACTCTTAACGTAGAAGTGCTTCCATTTTAAGACGATACATTTAGCCCTCACTTTAGCAAGAGAATGGACTCTATGCAAACTCTTGGTAAAGTAGATCATAATGAAAATATAATCTTATTAAAATCAAAGAGGCAAAGAGATCCTCAAGTCTCTAGAGACTTAAGTCTTTTTCAACTCTAAGATCACAATAAGAGAGACATTTGTAGAAAAAGAGAAAAAGAAAAAGAGTGTGATTATCTCACCCAATGAGAACTTATGTCCCATTGTGAACCACACAAGAAAATTGTACAATTGGAAAGATGGAATTGAACTGCCTAGTGAATTTGGCTACTCACTAGTCAACCCACCAAGGATTCAGTCTTAAGAATATTCTATTCTATAAGAGTAAAACCAAAAAGTAAAAAGAGATCCAATCTTAAGGACACCATTGACCTTTAGGGATCAAAAATATATTTAAAACTAGAGGGATCAAGAGATCCTAAAAAATAAATCCATGCTTTAAGGATTAGTCATTAATCCAAAAAGGGAGAAAAAAATATCTTAAAAAATAATATTTATGTTTTAAAAAAATGTGTGTGTGTGTGTGTGTGCAATAAGTGAGTAGAGTGTATGCCCCCATGTTAAAGTCATTACTAACACTTTAATAGAAGAAATGGCTTTAGTGGAAACATAAACAACTCTACTAATTAAGTTTCCACTAAGAGATGCCCCCAAACAAGAGAAATCAAGGGAAATAGTACAAAAACATACAGAGAACATGAAAGGGATCTACCTACTATGGGGTTAGTGTGATCATAAGATAATATATATATGATATTATTGCAAAATAATTTACATCATTCCCTAAAGAAAGTAGAACTACAATCACAAAAGAAGAAAGAACACAAAATGAAATACAAAGAAGAATCTTTTCAGACCATGACCTAGAGGCCAAAAAGAATCAGTGCTACCAAGTCATGAATCCAAGCAGATTACACAAGGAAACATGTATAAATAATAGCATAGGTACAACATAACATGAAACAACATATGGAAGAATAGAGATAAATATAGAGGAATAATACAACAGGTTTGATTCTTTAATTACCTTACACCAATAGAGAAACAAAGATCATATAAAAGAATCTAATAACATTTAGCAAACACAAGCACAATACAACAGAAAAACACAAAAAGGGCTACCATGAAGGACTAGTCAATCTAGCTTGTTTCCTACTCTCCCTATCTCATTGTATATCATTTAAGGAAGGTGGGTGACTCACAAGGAGGACTATATCCAACACAATAGGAATGATAGCCAATTCCAAACAAGGATCCTCCTAAGAATCACAATGTTCAATACTAGGTGTAATTATTAATTGTGAGGAAAGCATATTAGGTAAATCAATTTCAGTGTTAATAGTTTCATATTCATCATTAACATCATCAACATCATTAAGAGTATCTACTTCATCTAGATTAATCAAAATAGGATCTAAGATATGAATTGAATCATCAGAATCATGTAGCTTAACATCATTATTAGCAACAACTTATTCTAACACATGATGCATAGTTGTATCCAAAGAAAGTAAAGATTTTTGAATAACCAAATTATGAGCTTTAGCTTGAGCATGATGCTTTTTATGGCATTTTTTAGTAGATGAATTATGTTTTGTTTGATTTGAAATTTGTTGAGAACTAGGAGAAACAATTACAAAATCCTTTACATGTTTTATAGGAGGATTAATAGGATTATCAAGAGACTGACAAGCAAGAGGAGGAGCTTGATTAATAGAAAT
This sequence comes from Cupressus sempervirens, assembly GCA_028749045.1. Taxonomy (NCBI): domain Eukaryota; kingdom Viridiplantae; phylum Streptophyta; class Pinopsida; order Cupressales; family Cupressaceae; genus Cupressus; species Cupressus sempervirens. Next base: position 281,349,965 of record CM053788.1, on the reverse strand, counting down.
AGAAGCCATAGATAAAGGAGGTATGGAAGGTGTAGGCAAAACACCACGATTAAGACCCATAGGAGGTAAAATTAACTCAAGAATCTTACGATCCTTATAGACTTGATCCAAATGGAAAAGATGATCAAATCGAAAAGGACATGAATTAGGTAATGAAAGCCAAAAGAAGTCAATGGTAGTAGCATCCCCAAGCCTAGAAGTATGATATAAACTATGATTGACTATCTTCGCTTCATCATCATAAAAAAACTTAAGACATTTATGAATAGATGAAGCAAAAACATGCATGGCATTTAACCATTGTAAACCAAGCTTAACTTGAAATGATCAAAAGTAGGAACAACAATAGAGGTGTTATTCCCAATCATTCCACAAAGTTGAATTGATAAATCAATAGAACCAAATTATGGATAAAGAAAACTATTACAAGTTTGAATCCATACATCCGATTTATCATAAAAATCACATTGCAAACTTTTCATAAAAATATTTTCTTCTATAATAACATTGACTAAGGAAGTAGGATCAACAAGACAACCATGAGTGGGTATCTCAGAAATCTTAGCATAAATATAAAAGGGACCATCAAGAGCTTTAATAGTCTTAGTATCATCAAAGGTAATCAAAAGTTCCTGAGGTCATTTTTCCTTAGGTTGTTGTCAAGGTTTAGGTTGAGGCTTCAATTTAGGCTTAGGTATTAGCTATGGTGGAGTTGAAACTTGAGATTGAAGTGGAGGTTGAGATTGAGGTGGAGATATAGATTAAACCACATGCTCCACTTGATCAACCACATTATTAAGATCATCCATCTTTGAATCATACACAATATCCATAGAAGATGGCTAAATAATAGTATTAGTATCATGTGTAGGTAAAGGATTCGTATAGATTTGTAGATTTTGATTAGGAGGAGATACAAATTTATTCCCACTACCATCAAAATTATCAACAAAGAAAGTAGTACAATCAATTAAGTCCTAAACCTTATGTCTTAAAGAATTAAATTTCTCGATATCATGACCATTCTGGCAATGATATTGACAAAAAGATTTTGGATCAAAATATTTAGCTGCCATTGTAGCATGTAAAAGAGGTTGAATAGGAGATAAAGTAATCATATTAGCAATTAATAACATATTCATAATCAAATGTAAAGATTTAGAGAGAGAAGTAAACATACGATTCAATCAAAAAGCAGTGGATGCAAAAGTGGCACTATGAGATGCAACAACAACTTGATCAATAATTGTATTTGATTGTCTATTTATCTTGACATAGTTGTTGAATCTTTGAACTTTATTTGGATTAGGAGTAGCATCAATTTTATCAATAGGAACAGGAGCCATTGGAGTGGTGCTCTCAAATTGACTCACTTGTAATTGATAATGATGAAGTGTTGCACAAAGTTGTTGAAAAGAAGTAAACTCAATAAGAAAAATCTTATCTCTAATATCCTTTTGCAAATTTGAAATAAACATACATTGAATATCAATATTAGGAATAGGATAGGAAATCTGAGGATGCAAATTCTTACATCTACCAATAAATTTAGTCAAATTTTCTTTAGAATTTTGTTTACAATGCATCAAATCAGTCAAAGACACTTGTGGGCCAATGTTGTTTTGAAATTGTTGAATAAAAGCATTAGCAATTTGAGGAAATTAATGAATAGAATAAGGAGTCAAGGAACAAAACCATTGTAAGGCCTTGTCACAAAAATTTTGAGCAAACAACTTAGTTAAAATCCTATTATCATGATCATAATCACTACAAAGGATTTGAAATGTTTTAACATGATGAACAAGCTCTTCCTTACCATTATAATTCTCAAGATGTGGCATATCATCTTGCTAAGGAATGAGAGTATGAATAATTCCTAAGACAATGGACTTCCCATGTCACAAGTAGGGATACTAAACTTGTTTTGAATTAAAGAGGCAAGTTGTTGTTCTAAAGAAGATACAATTTTAGCCAAGCTAATAATTGTAGAATCATGAATTGAAATAGGAGGAATAGAAACATTAGATACACTAGGAAAAGTGTAAGAAGTTGTGGGAATACAAGACACAACTAGAGGAACACTAGGAACTATAGTTAGCATAGGAGTAGAATAAGTAAAAGGAACAGTATGACAAGAAGGTTGTGATGTAGGAAGGGACACAGGAGGAATACTCATAGGAATAGAGGGAATCGTTGTAGTCACCAAAGAAGGAGTATAAGTAGGAACACTAGAAAGAGGAATAGAAGAAGGTTTGACAATAGTGACAGGAGGAAATAATCCTAAATCTTGAGCTTCTTGAGCTAAAGGTTTAACATTGGAATGCACAAGGTAAGTAATACCACACAAGAGATTAACACCTTGGTCATTATCATGAAGAACTTTCTTAAGAGCCTCAATAGCTTGAATAGAATCTTGATTATGATTCTCTTGAAGAAGCCAATTACCCATTTATCAAGTTCATTTGAAAGTTTTTGGACTTGTTCAGGTGGAACTCTTAAAGCATCATCATCATCATGAGATGAGTGAGAAGATTTTTGCTCATAAGAGGATTAGAATTAGGAAGAATCAAATTGTCATCCAGGATCCTAAGGAAAGGAGAAGAAGACTCAAGCTCAAAGGTACCCATAAGTCTGCAACTATGTCTAACCCTAAGATTAGAAGTAGGACTAGAAGTAATAAAGCTCATAAACCAATGCAATGTAAATGAACTATGCTAAGAAAACATAAAGCATAAATATTTTTGTATTTTGAAAGAAATTTTGCAATTTTTATTTTTATTTTTGAATTATAATGCAAGAGCATAGACAAAATCTAATCTTAATGCAAGAAAAGACCTAACAAATATGAAATGAAATATAACACCACAAAACACAATAGAGAATCTAATTCCACAAAAGAAAAGAGCATAAGCATGTCGAGTTCATCAAAATGAATAGAAAGAAAATAAGGTTTCCTCTCTTAACCTTATTTTCAATAGGGATGATCCAAATTGATTAAGCATAAGAAAGTGATCAATGCGTAAATGGATCATGTGATGGAGAATAGGGAGAAAGGAGGTTCTATGATCTTTCTATTATGAGGAGTATGTGCTTAAATCCTAAAATAGATAAAAGACAAATACTAAC